>CM056550.1:30777118-31203615 GCA_029721515.1 Synanceia verrucosa
ATTGGTGTCTTCGCTTTATCGTAGGATGGTGAATATAAAATGCAGCATGAGCATGTTTTAATCATTTGAACAGTGTGAGAAGTCTTAGTTGGATTATGTTGATGTCTTTAACATGCACAGGATAAGCAGGCAGACACAGGTAGGAAGGAACTCATGTGGACTCAGCCAACCTCTGTCAATAGCAGCCATCCCGTGATCTAACAGGTCAGGCCTCTTCCAGTGAGGCAGTGTTATGTTCATCCTCCACAAATGATGACTCCTCCTCCAGATCAGACGCTAATATTCGTCACACTGATGTTGAGCTGTAATTACAGTTTTCCCTGGAGTGGAGACGAGACTATTTCTGTGAAAGTCAACAAAATATAATAAGTAAACAAAACACTAGAGCAGCTCCTTTGGGCAAAACCAGAGCAATCTCATCAAATTCTTTGAAGAGCAGTGTCTAGATAGAGCGTGTAACAGATAAAGAAGACTGATGTAGCATTTTTCCGTTGCTGTGCTGTTTTCATGCTTGTCCCCTCTTCTCTGTGTATCTACATGCTGTATGTAATACAGGTATGACGATCCGTCGGGTTGTGAACATTTCTTTGGGCGTTCTGATCGGCTACTTGAGCATTCCCGTGGTGATGAACCTGTTGAGTTCCAGGCAGGTGATGAACACCTCCTTCGACCCGCTGCGCATCGTCAACACCTACGGGGCCTTTGGCAGGTACAGCAGGGTCAGGGGTCATGAGGACTGTGGGTCCTTAAAAACAGCTCAAGAACTGCTTAAATCGTGCTTTAAGATGTGTTACACCACATTTTAAGGATAGGCTCACATGACCATATGCATTAAAAAGTTACTCTTCTCTTCATCTGACTTGTATATTCATATTCCTGCTGCCCCTCAGCTCATGAATCATCTTGTTTTACAAATCATTGTACCTACTCTGACTTAATTCCCTCTGGCCAGCATTACCAAAGAGCGTACCGAGGTGATCTTCCAGGGCACTCTAAGCCAGGATCCCAAGGACCCTGAGGCTCTTTGGGAGGAGTACCAGTTCCTGTGTAAACCAGGGGATGTTTACAGGCGACCTTGTCTCATATCACCGTATCATTATCGGCTGGACTGGCTCATGTGGTTTGCTGCCTTCCAGGTAAGAGCCTCAGCTGTTTTGTACTGCATGTTGCATTAAGTGTGTTTTGTCACCAGAGGGCAGTAGCTCCATGTGCTTACCTTTAAAAAAAATAAGAGGACTGGTGATGTAGTCACTCTCCATCTCTCTGTTTTTTGGTTATCTTTTGTCAGTCTCCATATCCTTCTGCTTGTCTGTTTGGTGTTTATTTTATAACTGCACATCCTTCCCTTTTTATACCACACTCACTCTTTTGCCTTCTCATTACTGTAGCTTTTCATATTTTTCTGAGTCTCTTACTACACTCTCTAAGTCCACACTTACTCTTCTCTTTCACACCCTGTGCTATTTTTTCTCTCATTCCTTTCTAAAACCTTGTGTCCATGTTTTCACTCAGACCTATGAGCAGAGTGAGTGGGTGATCCACATAGCAGGACGTCTGCTGTCCAATGACAGCACTGTGCTGTCTCTGCTTGACCACAACCCTTTCCAAGGCAGAGAAACTCCCAGGTAAAGACACAACACATGGGTTGGTGCTACTGTGCGATTAATTTTGATGAGCATCAGGCACTTAATGCTGACATTGACCACAACAAAGCAACTGCTAATGATCAAGCTCTGGTTACATAAATATATCAGTCATAAAATTTGTCTTGGCAATGGTCAGTTAGACAACAAAATGTAAACTGTAAATTTCCCCATTGGTGGGATGAATAATGGTTTTATCTTATCTTATCTCATCTTACTTAATTCTTTGAGTGCCAGCGTTTTATAAAACAGAAAGTGTTGTGTGCCAGCATTTGTGCCCATTTTGAGTCATATTTAAGACCCACAGAATATTTTGTACTATGTCTCTGAAAACACTAACTAGCTCCACTGAAGGACTCTATTTCGTCATGGACAAATGTTTGTTTTTACCTTGTTCCGTTCTTGTTTTATCAGAGGTAGAGGCCACTTTCACCAAAAACGCCACATTTTGTCCAGAATCCGTTGGGTTTGCTCTCTAATCGCTATCGTCTCCACTTCCTGCTTTGATCTCTGTGGCGTGATCTGTGACCGATGACCCGCTGCTGAAAAAACACCATGACATATTATTATATCGATGGCACTCAAAGAGTTAACAATTCCTCACTCCCCATGAGCAACTATTCTGTGCTATAGCTCCCTCTAGTGAAGCACTGAGCACATATGCCATGATTTTTAATTTAGCAAAAGAAAGACTATATACACTATGCTGCCAAAAGTATTCACTCACCCATCCAAATAATCAGAATCAGGTGTTCCAATCACTTCCATGGCCACAGGTGTATAAAATCAAGCACCTAGGCATGCAGACTGCTTTTACAAACATTTGTGAAAGAATGGGTCGCTCTCAGGAGCTCAGTGAATTCCAGCGTGGAACTGTATTCAGACCTCTTTAAATTTTTCACTACTTGTTAATTTGCAGCCATGATACGCACTGTGAGCTGTAGGGTTTGTATGTGCCTTTCCTACTCAAGTCCAATTTAATTATCCACTAAATTAGTTTACTTTAGCATAGTACATAGAACCATTTCAAAGATGATCAGAAGAAACCTGAATTAAATATACAAGTGTCACGTAAAAGGTCTGAATACTTACAGCCATGTGATGTTTCAGTTTTCTTTTTCAATAAATGATCTGTTTTTCTATCAATAATGGTGAATTCCAGTGTGGAACTGTGATAGGATGCCACCTGTGCAACAAATCCAGTCGTGAAATTTCCTTGCTCCTAAATATTCCACAGTCAACTGTCAGCTGTATTATAAGAACGTGGAAGTGTTTGGGAACGACAGCAGCTCAGCCACGAAGTGGTAGACCACGTAAACTGAAGGAGCGGGGTCAGCAGATGCTGAGGCGCATAGTGCGAAGAGGTCACCAACTTTCTGCAGAGTCATTCGCTACAGACCTCCAAACTTCATGTGGCCCTCAGATTAGCTCAAGACAGTGAACAGTGCACAGAGAGCTTCATGGAATGGGTTTCCATGGCGAGCAGCTGCATCCAAGCCATACATCACCAAGTGCAATGCAAAGCATTGGATGCAGTGGTGTAAAGCACGCCACCACTGGACTCTAGAGCAGTGGAGACGCGTTCTCTGGAGTGACGAATCACGCTTCTCCATCTGGCAATCTGATGGACGAGTTTGGGTTTGGCGGTTGCCAGGAGAACGATATTGGTGGGACTGCATTGTGCCAAGTGTAAAGTTTGGTGGAGGGGGGATTATGGTGTGGGGTTGTTTTTCAGGAGCTGGGCTTGGCCCCTTAGTTCCAGTGAAAGGAACTCTGAATGCTTCAGCATACCAAGACATTTTGGACAATTCCATGCTCCCAACTTTGTGGGAACAGTTTGGAGCTGGCCCCTTCCTCTTCCAACATGACTGTTCACCAGTGCACAAAGCAAGGTCCATAAAGACATGGATGACAGAGTCTGGTGTGGATGAACTTGACTGGCCTGCACAGAGTCCTGACCTCAACCCGAGAGAACACCTTTGGGATGAATTAGAGTGGAGACTGAGAGCCAGGCCTTCTCGTCCAACATCACTGTGTGACCTCACAAATACGCTTCTGGAAGAATGGTCAAAAATTCCCATAAACACACTCCTAAACCTTGTGGACAGCCTTCCTAGAAGAGTTGAAGCTGTTATAGCTGCAAAGGGTGGACCGATGTCATATTGAACCCTCTGGATTAGGAATGGGATGTCACTTAAGTTCATATGCGAGTCAAGGCAGGTGAGCGAATACTTTTGACAATATACTGTAGATGTTGACACTCTCAAACTGAATTTGCAAGGATAATATACTGTATACCTCTTATTAATATTTTTTTTTTTAATATTTTTAAATCCTTCTACTCTGAAAAGAGTAGAAGAAGCAATACTTACAATACTTACATTAATAACAATGAAAAGTTTCCTGGTATTCTTCTGTTATTAGTAGTTGTTGGATTAAAAACTGCTCATTGTGAACTGTTCACATCAGTGGGAGACAATGTGCTGTTATTTAATAAGACTTTTTCATGAGACCTCACTTCATGTCCTCCTCCTTCTCAGGTGGGTTCGAGGGGAACATTTCAGGTACAAGTTCAGCCAACCTGGCAGCACCAGCGCAGCTCAGGGGAAGTGGTGGCTGAGGAAACGTATCGGACCCTACTTCCCTCCCGTGGACCTGGAAGGACTCCGAGGCTACTTCCAGTCCAGGAGTTGGCCTCACCCACACATACCAACAAACAGGAGCTAAATCCATGACCTCTCTGCCCCAACAGCAAGAGGAGAGATCAGAGGACTGCAGGGGTTGAGGTTGGAAAGGTCAGTTTAAAGTCAGTATCAGTGTGAAGCTGCTGAAATCAGGTTCAGAGGACCAAGGGGGCCAACACGTTTTTATTTTATCAGATTTATTAAAGATTTCATTTAGATGCAACCGTAATCTTAAATGTGTCTTCAATTTAATTTTGTTTTTCCCTCCTGTAATAAAGCCTGTGGTTTGAAATACGTTCAGATAAATCACAACTCGCTATCGTTTAAAAAAATAAAAAAAATATATTTTTTTATGGAAATAAAATTAAATATGCTGGGTAAAACATGTCTGTTGGATGTTAGTGAAGTATTACACAACTCCCAATAAGTTAGGGATATTGTTATTTACATGAGTGCTTTTCCCGATAGTTCCCTTTGATATTACTATTAATGAATGAGAAGAAACACTATTTTCATTAGTTCAATATTTATTACCCCAGCATTTAGACAATAACAAAGATAGCCCCAAATAACCAAAATTGATAAAGTCAATAGTGGGTGTTTCCTCCATTTTCCTCAATGACAGCTTGACAGTGACGTCTCCTGCTCCTCACTATCCTCATGATGTTGTTCTGAGGCAATGCTTCCACTCTTCCACAAGTGCTACACACAGTTCTGCCAGGTCAGGTGAGGGTGGGGTACGAGCATCCAGTCGCTGTTTCAGCTGGTCCCAGACCTGCTCTATGGGGTTCAGGTCAGGGGATGTTGCTGGCTGTATCATATGAGGCACTCTGACTTCCTGCAGTCAAGCTGTGACAATTCGGGCACCATGTGGTGGAGTATTATCATCCAGGAACAGAAAGTTGGGGGTGTGCTGGTGGAATTGGGGGATGATGATGGCTCAATGATGTCTTTGAGGTAAGAACGTGCAGTGACTGAGACATCTGCAATTATCAAATTTTTTTTTTTCACAAGTTTTGTGTTAATGCCTGCCCAGACTGTTGCACCTCCTCCACCAAAGTGGTCCACCAAGTGGACCATGTTGACCTTGGTGTATCGCTCACCTTGCCTTCTCTTGCAATGTTGACAGCCCTCATTTCTGTGCAAGGTGACCCGACACTCATCATCATCATTACGGTCCATCACTCGTGGGGCTTCACTCCTGGGTCTGTCATGAACACTGCCAGTAGTTCTGTCTTGCTTCAAGTCTGCTGATGACACTTTGAGACACACCAAGTTCACGAGCAACATCTGACTGCCTGCTACTGACCTGAAGGAGCTCTATGACCAGGTGCTGCTGCTCGTCTGTTAAGTGACGTTGTGTGTTCATGGCTACTTGAGTGATGAACTGGGAATGACTTACCGACAACACCAGCTTTTATACCCCCAGAATGTTGAAATTGATGCCACATTGAAAAGGTACATTTGTGGTATTGGTCCCAATATGTAAGGTGCGCTGTACACAGTGAGACCTCACAATATCCCTCACTTATTGTGAGTAGTGTATTTTCTGGTTGGTTTTATGGTAACTCAATTAGGCCACCGGATGGTGCTGTTCTTCTGGTAGTTCACGCTCGTCCTTCACTCTTCCAGATTCACCACTTTAGCAGCATTTTTGTCAAGTTAACCACCCTGAGCTGAGGCACGTTCAGTATGGTTTTTAAGTGGGACAAACATCCTCTTTCTCTGTCAAAAACACAAAGACTGATCAGAGTTCCTGAACTGTCTGCTCACTAAAACCATTCATCATTGTCAGTGAAAAAAAAACAAAAAAATTTTTTGGCCAAATAATGCGCCTGCTAAATGAATTGTAATATATATTTTTAGATTATTTGTCTTCAAAACATCAAAACCTTCTCAGTCTATTATTAATTGCTCCTTTTTTGTCTGTTTTTCCTTGGATTCTACCCATCTGATGAAAAATATTTTCGACATACCTATTGAGTATGTGCAGTGCATCTTAAATATGAATAATTCCACTCGTCGCCCAGTTCCTGTCACGTCTCTTGTGCCAAAGATGATGCAGCATAGACACAGGGGGGCATTTATTGACCGCCTCATGTGAGAGTGTGATCCAGTTGAAACACAAAGTCATTATTGTTGGCTCTAAAATCCAGAACCGGCCATATGAGTGCCAGCACAACAAACCATCTGTCTCTACTGATAATGACAATAAAAAAAAGAAATGTAGTGATTCGTTTGTGTTTGTGACACACTGGATCTGTCTTTTTGAAGAATGAGCAGTCAGTCTGCCCTTTAAGACAAAACAAGAGGGCATTTTCTCTATATTGTGTATTTACAGCAGTTGATTCAGAATTAATTTGACATTAATATGTAGGTTCTCAGTCATCCAGGGCGAGGTAAATCAAAAAGAGCAAAGAAGAAACTGCTAGGATGTCCAGTTGAATCTTTTTTTGCTCCTTTTGACTTGCTTTGATATTGTTACTCTGAGGCTTCCCCTCACCATCCAGATTAATTAGGTTAATTGGCTAATTTAAATTGACCGTAGGTGTGAATGTGAGTGTGAGTGGTTGTCTGTCTCTGTGCCCTGCGATGAGGTGGGCACATAGAGACCGCGATCCTATGAGGATAAGTGGTAGAAAATGGATGGATGGTTACTCTGCCTAGCAATTGTGGAGCCTGCTTGTTTAAGAGAAACTTAAATAAAACTGTTAAATGTAAAAAAAGTGATTAAATTACATTTTTGTAAGAGGATTTCTTCAATTATTTTGTAATTTATTGGTTAATTTATATATTTTACGCTGTTAAGACATGGTAATTTGTTAATGTGCTGTTATTTATTCATTAATGAACTATGGCTCAATTACTCAATCAAAAAAAAACAACCCACAATATAACAAGTTAGCTTTGTAATTGCACAATTTAAATTTGTAGAGCAGACTTTATCCACTCAGAGTTTTGAAAGAGTTAACTTAAGCTCTGAAAGCTTGTTCTATTCTTTAACAGTTCTTAAGTTCTTTGTCTTTTCAAAGAAACAACTCATTGGGAGGGCAGCAAGAAGGTACCGGGTTCGATTCCTGGGGCCTTTCTGTGTGGAGTTTGCATGTTCTCCCCATGCTGGGTACTCCAGCTTCCTCCCACCATCCAAAAACATGCATGGGGTTTAGGTTAGGCCATGTAAATTGCCTGTAGGTGTGAATGTGAATGTGGTGTGAGTGGTTGTCTGTCTCTATGTGTCCTGGATGAACCTGGAGATGAACTGGGTGTACCCCGCCTTTCACCGTAAGACAGCTGGGATAGGCTCTCCTTACTTTTACTACTGTGTATGGCAACTTTGCTGAAAAAGTGTCATCTTATTTTAGCTGATAAATTATGGACAAAGTTAGGAATACCCAACAGACTAATTCTTTCCATCACGTGAGTCACAGACCCACCTTGTCTCTGAAAGAACTGGGACCATTTTACATAATTACATGTGGCCCCCTGGTGGTGCCATTGGGATGGATGGAACTCCATCCATCCATTTTCTACCGCTTATCCTTACATAGGGTCGCGGGGGGGCTGGAGCCTATCCCAGCTGTCTCAGGGCAAGAGGCAGGGTACACCCTGGACAAGTCACCACCTCATCACAGGGCACATATAGACAGACAACCACTCACACTCACATTCACACCTACGGGCAATTTAAATTAGCCAATTATTTATTATTAACCTAATCCCCATGCATGTTTTTAGATGATGGGAGGAAGCCGGAGTACCTGCAGAGAATCCACGCAGACACGGTGAGAACATGTAAACTCCACAATTGAACCCGATACCTTCTTGCTGTGAAGTGACATTGCTAACCACTGCTCCACCGTGCCGCCCTGGATGGTACTCATTGGGAATAATTTCAAACGGACGATGTGGAGGATTTGGTGGCATCTAGTGGTGAGGCTGCAGATTGCAACAACTGGGGTTTGCTCTGCTCACGCCTCCCTTTGCAGGACTGCGACTGCTAAATCATGACAACACTGTTTGCAAATAGATGCTACACACTGTTCCTTTAACCTTTCCTCATATGACATCTCTTTCAGACTTGGAATTCATATGAATATGTGCTTCAGGTGATATGAAGCGACAAATTATTCAAAGGCTTGATAAACAGCTGAGTAGGATCTCTATTGTAACATCAGTGGTGGATGGGTGTGCGCTCCTCCTGTTGTTCGCAACTCATTGGTTTTGAAGATGCACCTTGCTCGCAGCATGGGCGTTTTTAATAGTCTCCTCATCAAACGTGGATTCATCCTGTTTGTTGTGTTCCCCGCCTTTGGACTGCAAATAAATTTCCCTACAGAATGGCTTTCGCAGCTTTTCCTGCAGTTTTATGTGACTTTATGGTTAATTTACAGATTGTACGGCAGCTCACGTGGCCTGTCCATTTTGTTTTGTACTCAGATTGTGTAACAGACAGCAGGGATGTTTGTCTCTCATCTCCACAGCTCCAGTTTGGCTCCTACCATTTTCCCTGTTGTCCTCTGATATAATATTAAAGTGTGGGCAGCAGCAAAGCTCAAAGACTGAAAGAGGTGTGGGTTGAAGGTTCGATTCTCTGCTGGGGAAAGTCTGAATGTTAGTGAATCACAAGACAAGTCGATGGACAGTCAGCTGCCCAGTGGCTACTGGTTGTACTGGAAAGTTTCTACCTAAAGTATATTGTTACAGAAGCAGATGCTAAAGTGAGTCAGCAGTGCAGGGGACTGATCATCCTCTGTTCCTGGTTACATAATGTGCTTATGGAGACTGTATCACCACAATGGACAAACTGACTGCTTGCTGAAAGATATAGAGCTCTATTAAACATGTGAGTCACGCAGTTTTTTCACATAATCTGATATCTACATATAGCAGACACGTCCTGCCATCCACACAATGATTCTCTTTTCATGATCACGATGTAACTCATCCTCCCGGCAGGTCCACCCTGAATGGTTCATTTGAACTTGCACTTAATCACGTGACAAAAATTATTCATTTACACTGAGCTGCCTTGCAAAAACGCTGCAACCTCCTCAGCTTCAGACTGTATTGGAGTTAACTGAAAAAGCCCCAGCTTTTCTTTTTAAATGTAAAGTCAATGCTGTACATGCTTTCCACTGGACAATAGACTCTTTTAATTTAAAGATCATTTTCCTTAATGGTGATAACAGTCATAACACTCAGCCACAAGATGCCACATATTGTTAGAGGTTTTGTAAAAATATTTTGGACGAGCAAAAATATTTTAAATGATAAATTCACAGGTATAATCAATGTTTTTTCCAGGAAAGATGATACATTCATTCAACAGTTTCCCCATTTTTCTTTTCTTTTTTTTTTTACTCCCTGATGGAGCAGCTGGACTGAACCATTTTACATAAAGAGATATAAATATATTAAGGGTCTCTCTCTGGGTCTCTGTCAATCACGGGCCCCTAGAATCCATGCTGATACATATCTTTACACAGTTGTAGTGGTTATATGGTAATTTGGGATGTTTTCTAGTGGGTATTCAGCGTATACTTGTATATCACGTAGACTACACCAGGTCTTATTTTTTGAAAATGATTCATCTACATAAAATCACATACTGCAAAAGTAATGGTAAATGGTATTGCATTTGTATAGCGCTTTTCCAGTCTACCGATAGCTCAAAGCGCTTTTTTTACACTACATTTCCCATTCACCCATTCACACACACTCATACACTGATGCCAGTGGCTGCCATGCAAGGCGCCAACAGCTCATCAGGAGCAATTTGGGGTACAGTATCTTGCTCAAGGACACTTCGACATGCGCCTCGGGGGAGCCGGGATTCGAACCAGTGATCTTCTGATCACTGAACGACACGCTCTACCACTGAGCCACAGCTTTAAACACAACTGCACTTATGATTTTTTTTTTTTTTTTTTGAAAAATATGTATTGGCATGCTATTGCTGGATTGTATTTTTCCTTTATGGTAGCTTTTGTTCCGTCATGGCATCTCATTTCCTGTCAGGCTTGTGCCTTGAATTTGCACTTATATTTTTGACTTTTTTTCCAGTCAGTCAGTCTCTGCCCTTGTTTCATTTCCCATTGCAGAGTAAACAACACAGATGCAATTAATAACATTAATTATGGGCCTGGTATTATGCATGCTGGCTCACTGGAATGGCTGTGACACTAAATACTACGAGACCACAATTAATTAGATCAATTACACCTGTGTATTCCCTGCAATTGCATGTGAAAATAGCATCTGTGAAAAGGGCATACAGCTTGCTCTCCTCCTGTCTTATAGTGAAGCCATGCTTATCTCAGCAGGTCCCTCAGTCTCACAGAGCTGTAGACGGAGAGGTCTGGATACTGGACAGCATTAATTTGATGCAACCTTGAATCTGAAAGTGTCTGGAGAAAATGTGAAGCTTCCTACTACAAGCTGTCAGACCTGCGCCTTTAAAAGGGAAATTCCACCCTAAAATCACACTTTGCTTTTCTTCTCTGCACTGTAGACTGTCTTCCACGTTATAGATTGGACCCAATCCCACCTTAATATGAGGGAACAAAGTATTAGAAATTAGTTAGTCGGTGTCATCCTGATCTGTAATTATCATCAGTTCAGCGTTCATGTTTCCATTTTAATGAGACTGACTAACAACTACTGTCCAACACGACTGGAAATGTGTATCATTTGGTTTTAGGTTGGATTTCTCCCTGCACGCACTGGAACAACCATGGCTTCATGCGCTCCCAACATCACAATACGAGAGAGGGAGGAGTAAGAGCTGTTTACATGGTGAACCAGACCTCAGATTTACATTCATCCAGCTGCTTCACTGGAACCAACAGCTGTCCCGCTTTACGCACACTTTTTGTCCGTTGAACCGTTTCATTTTGACGCTTTTACGCACAGTCATGATTTTTGCGCACAGGTGAACTTATTTCACCTCTGCAAGGAAAAGTGTTTGATACTGAAAGAAAACCTGTTTAAGGTGCTTTTAAACTCTCGCTCTTCTCTCTGAATTGCTCGGGGCCATGTCCAGGAAGAAGGCAGTGAAAGGCAAAGGAAGCTCCAAGAGCCCCAAGGCGTCGCCAAGCAGCGGGAGGACTGGGAGAGGTTTGGCCGCCGCAGCTGCTCCGTCGTCCGGACTGGTTTATCCCAGCAGACCGTCCATCAGCAACAGTGGAGAGTTTTATGACATCGCATTCAAGGTGAGCTAACGACTTAGGATTTCTACTGAGCATGCATTCAATGAAGCAAGCAGTCAGTCAGTTAGACTAGAAAGGACCACAGGTGTGAGGGCTGGAGCACCTCTCTTACACTCCCTCTGTATTCACTTTATTATTTACACAATAGAAAAACACTTTTTAAATCAAGTAGAGGTACCCTCTTCTTTTTCTCCGGAGTCGAAATGTTTGTAAATGCGATGTGAAGCTCAATGTCAAGGACAGGAGTGAAGCCAGATGATTTGATCTGGAAAAGAGCAGCTGCAGCAGCATGGTCGCTTAACTGGCTCTTCATGAAATGACACAGTGATAGGTAATTTGTAAACGTTTTCAGGGAGTGAGACAGTGGTGTAGAAACCCTGTTTTAAAAAAAACAAACAAAAAAAAAACAAAACACCAAAAAACAAATAATGATACAATCTAATACTATTATTATTATTGGAATTTGTTTTATTTTTTTATTTTGCATAGCTCTTAATCTTTTTTCTTATCTTGGTGGAAGTGTGCTTTCATAAATGTGCATGTGCAATACTCTGTGGAAAATTATCCAATATTGCAGGGTTGCAGAACGAAAACATTACTTCCACCATTATTCCTAACTGAAGGCACAGTCCCAACATGAATTGTTTTGTCCTAATAGGTCAGTTAATTCCCAGCTGTATGGTTTCATCATGTTTAATCCCAGATGCAAAAGTTTAGGTACTAAAGTAGCTTTATTGGCTTACAGGAACATTAAGTGTGCACCACGGCTAGCCCAGTGCAATAATGCAGAGGAGACGGTGGGCAGGGGTTTCTGTTATTATGATATCAGTCACCAGCAGCACAGGAGGAAGCTTTTTATTCAGCAAATGTGGGCATAATGACAAAACATCTGGCTGTGACTACACATCCCAAAATGCACCGGACAATTTCTGTGCTTGAAGTGGAAAGTTTTGTAAACCTGCATTCTTTCTAACCAGCAGGGGGCGATTCCTTTGGTAGTTAAAGAGGAAGTGCTTTGTTATTTATTATTTGTTTTTGTTTTTTTTAAATTAGACCTTATTTCTGGGATAAACTACTGCCATTTACTCACCTGTATCAGTTTGGAGTCATTTGGAGTATTTCCAACAGTTTTGGATTTGACAGTATCATTAAACAGGAGTGAGGGGGGCACTGAAATGCAGCCAGTAAATGACACAAACTATTAACGATTTTGGACTATTTCTCCAATAACAGACCTTTAAAAAGATGGGCTACACTATTACTATTCTCATTTGAGTCAGGAGTTGTCCGTAACTTGAGAAAATTCAATCTGTAAACAGACTCTACTTCCTGTGTATCATAGTTTACTAAGGACCACTAGTGCCTACTTATGTGGCTTTTACAGTGCCTGAACTAAAATACTTATTTATGATGTTATCACATACATGCTTCATTTTAGTACAGGCACTGTGAAGGCCACATAGGTAGACACTAGGAGTCCTTAGTAAAATATGATACACAGGAAGTATCTTTTTACAGATTGAATTTTGGGGCCTTCACTCCTCACCTGTATCAGTGATCCTTGTCCTCTCATGACCCTGTCTCTGGTTCGCCACTGGTCCTTCCTTGGACCACTTTTGATGGATCCTGACCACTGCAGACCAGGAACACCCCACCAGAGCTGCAGTTCTGGAGATGCTCTGATCCAGTCCTCTAGTCATCACTGTTTGGTTCTTGTTGTCAAATTCACTCAAATCCTGATGCTGGAACATTTCCTACGTCTAACACATTACCAGGTGACATGATCGGTGTTATTCACTTCACCTGTCAGAGATCATGATGGTATGCTTGATCGGTGTATGATCATAAGTATAATTCAGAAGGTGAGGAATGGAGATTATAAAGACTAATGAAAATCTACATTGAGCATATGCAAATCTGAATTCTCTTCATGCCAGCTACCATTAATTATGCACCCTGATTAACAACAGTTCCTATGACAGGCCTGCCAGAATCACTGCTCTGTGCTTTGAATTAATGTAAGACTGAACAGATCAATGTGACAGTATAACATCTGCTCATAGCAAATCAGACAGACAATATCAGAGCATATTTCTGTCAGAAAGATATGCAAACATCATATCAAATGGTGCTAATGTGAACAGAGTCTTGTGTTGTCACTACAGTCTGCTCTCTCCCGCTGGACTGTGTGTGACGCTCTGTTTCCTCTGTCGATGGGAGTTAAGGGAGTGTCTGTTGTGTTTTACTGCTTTGCCTAAACTCCTGTGTGTTTGCAGACAAGTTTTCACCTGAGCTGTTTCCCTCCCCTGTCTCCTTCCCAAGCACTCACACAGGGCTTTGACTTGTATCATCCAGCCTCTTCTCCTCCTGTCTGTCTGTCTGTCTGGCAGGTAATGCTGGTCGGGGATTCAGGCGTTGGGAAGACCTGTCTGCTGGTTCGCTTCAAAGATGGAGCCTTTCTAGCAGGGAGCTTCATCTCCACCGTGGGCATCGACTTCAGGGTAAGCACACACGTGTTCAGAGGGAAGTTAAGGTGTAATGACCGTTTTCATCATTGCTGCTCGAGCCATCTTTGTGCTTTGTCGTCCCCAAGTTGCAGCTCAAGTTAAGTGAGATACTGAAAATTTTACACCCATTACTGGCCATTTGATAAGCTTTCTCTTCTTGCTGGACACATACACAGTGATTGCTGTGACAGATTTACTACTTGAGTGTAAACTGCCACAAATCCAATTAAGATTATGGCAGACGTGTTAACTTTTTACAACTAGAGCTGTTACTTGAGGGGAAAAAAATCACATAAAATGACATTCCCAAAATGAAACTGTGAGATGTATATGTGTATTTCTGGTCTCCTTAAAACCACCCTAATATCACCCTTATAACCAACATCCCATTGATAGAAATGCAGCCATAGTTTTTATCATACTCTTTCCCACAACTGTAATGTTACATATAAAAATATACATTAAAATGAAAAATTAAAATAAGTCCTAAAGCTGGGCAATCTCCATGTTTTGTTCCAATTTTGGCCATGTTGAGTGCCTACTGGGAGTTGTACTTCAAAACACTGTTTATATGTTTCAGATAACATGTATATATAGTCTTTGTTCGTTGCACAACCTGTATGTTTTATGGTCAAGTTAAGTAATTATGTTGTTTTCTAGCTTTGTAATTGTGTGGATTATTGTTCAGACGCTTGAGCTAAGACAGCTAATGTGTTAATATCAGTCATCACTTGTTGCCATGGTAAATATAGGGCAGGACTGGAACTGGAGTGAAGCTGGGAGCTATTTGCACCTGACGGAATATTTGTAATGATAGTCTTTTTAGGAAAAGAAATAATTTTATTCAGCACCTTCCTTAAAGTTGAAAGTGGATATATATATATATATATATATATATATATATATATAGGGCTGTCAAAACTAGCGCCTGAACATGATTAATCAGCCTTAACATGCCCACAATGTGTTACCAGAGACATGCTGGCAGGTCATGAAGTAGAAGTCCACTCAAAAAAATAAAGGAAACTAGCAAGCCAGTCGTAACTAATGACCAAACATGCTGATAATTAGATTAACCATCTTTTCTGAATCTGTCCAAGTTTCTCCTGTAATCCAGCAAACAAACAATCCACCGAAGAGCAACTCTTCCTTTTGGCTCTATAATTTACAGTACATGTCCAAAGAGAGCTTATGGACATACCAAACTGTATGTGCCCGTTCTCATCTGATCTCGAAAGCTGGGGCGGCAGGATGGTGTAGTGGTTAGCACTGTCGCCTCACAGCAAGAAGGTACCGGGTTCGATTCCCGGCCCGGGGCCTTTCTGTGTGGAGTTTGCATGTTCTCCCCATGTCTGCGTGGGTTCTCTCTGGGTACTCCGGCTTCCTCCCACCATCCAAAAACATGCATGGGGATTAGGTTAATTGGCGAATTTAAATTGACCGTAGGTGTGAATGTGAGTGTGAGTGGTTGTCTGTCTCTATGTGCCTTGTCCAGGGTGTACCCTGCCTTCCTAAGACAGCTAGGATAGGCTCCAGCCCCCCTGCGACCCTATGAGGATAAGCAGTAGAAAATGGATGGATGGATGGATGTCCAAAGAGACAAAGGCCCTGTTTACATGAGAACGCTTGCAAATAGTTCATCGGAAGTGCCTTTCGTTTAGACGGTGACAGTGTTTTTGGGGCTTGAAAACGCAAAGAAATGAAACCACCCTCCAGAGTGGAAAACTGTATAATACTGTATAAGGAGGAAACTTTGAGTATGTTTAAACCCTTCCAGCAACCCTAGATCTCCCCTATGGGACACCATGTATTTGAACTGAATTAAGCTAAATTAAAAAGGTAATTTAAAGTGAGGTTATTTATTGACACGCTAATCTTTCTTTTACTGCTAATGGCTAACCCATTTCTGCCTATTGTGCCCTGGGGGAAATTGCAGACGAGGGTTACAGTAGCTGTAAAAAACAAAAAAATAATAATTTTAAGTGTCACAGCAGTGGATGAGAAGCAGTGACCCTTTCAGTGCTTTACTGTCTTGTTTAAGTTATTAGCCAAGTTCAATATAGCAGAATCTGACACGGTGGGGGAAAAAAAGAGGCATTCTCAGCCCTGTTTTACTGACACCCATAGCACAAATATGAAGCACTGCGGCGTGGTACATTATCGGGACCACACTGCATGTAAAGTGTGTTTGGTGTTTCAACCTGGAATCAGAGGGGTTATTAATTAACCTGATTCCTCACCGGGGAAGCCAGTCTCATTGGCAGCACTACAGCAGGGTAAAAGTACCATCAGCAGAGTGTACAAAACAATTCAGCAATTGGATGGCTGTGTTTGTTCTGGTAACTACTCAGAAACCCCCTTTATTTACAATGTTTGCATACATATATGAACCATACATCCTCTTAATGCTCTCTCGCTAGTTTGTGGTTGGCAACAGAACAAAAAAATGTTTTTCATCTGCTTTTGTGGAGAGAAGTCTGTGCAGACTTTGCAGGAGAGTCATTATCCTTACTTCCTTAAACATGGTGAATAAATTGAACACACACCTTAACATGCTTTTACAGCATATGGATCAAAAAAATGTTGTTTGTCTAGTGAGAATCTGTGAAATATTACTTTATTAAGTTAGTTATCACTGTTTACCATGGGGCTGTCTCACATGGCCTTGGAAGGTGACAGTTTGATATGACCTTGTTGTGATGAATAATTACTTGGTGGTATTTTTTGACAAAGCACATCCCCTAGTAACCCTTTTGACCTTAAAGCTAATTGTGACCTTGAAGAAATGGTTTGCTATTTTGCACAATATAGTTTTGTGTATAGCGTACAATTAAACTTTTTTTAAGGTGGGCCCTTAAATCACTCTCTTCAGAGCCTCCACATTACATTCACAAACAACCCTACATCCAAAAATCCTAACCAACCGTTTCAGGTGTTTCCAAAATATCAAGTGTTAATATGCAAGCTTTAGAAGTGCATGGTAGGTTGATTTTGTTATATTTTTTTTCTCCCTGTTTCAGCATCATATTTAGCTTACAGACAGTGGCATTCATCATTGTCATCAACTAACTTCTGGCAAGAAAGTGAAAAAGCAGGACTATCTCAAGTGTATTCACTCTGAAGGTCTTAAAATCATATGGATTCTCAAAACACTAGATATGCTGTGCTTGCTCGGTCCCGCTTGTCTTGAATCTCCATGTCTAGAGTACTTTTATAACAGATCTGTCAGTTGAAAGAGTTTTATTTATAGAAACTTGAATATCTAGGCTATTGAGACTGAAGAACACTCACAGTCCTTTGAAATCTGTCTTCTTCAGCTTACTTGATATATGTATGCACTTTGTTTTGCAATTAGAATTTTGGAAAATGGTATTATTCCGAAAATATGTTGAGTCGGTACTCCACGATGAAAGGCTCATGTACTGAATGTTCTGTGATATGATGGCACTTCTCGCTGCTTCTTTAGTAAGAAAAGGCTGTGGACGATTAGTCTCCCCGGGTCTCCATGATTGACCTGAAGGCTCAAATAACTTGATCCACACATCTCTTTTGAATTACTTTTAAACTCTACTTGAGCATTCTTATTGGGTTAATACCATTTGTTACACAGATTTATCACCACATTACCACTTCAGAATTGATAAAGTTGACAACTAATCATATTCATCATACAGTCAAGCCCGAAATTATACATAACCCTGCGAATTTTGACATAAAGTTACTTTTATTCAACCAGCAAGTTTTTCTTGATTAGACAAATGCATCTCCTGATGTACAAGAGATAAACAAGAAATCTATTTCTGCTACTCCTCTGTGCTACCTCTCATTTCCATAGTATGGCCTCCTTTTCATCGCACATAGTATTCACTCTGCCTGAAGTGACGCAGCACAGCACTAGACTGGTTAATAATTACACAAACTACCGTGTGTGTGTGTGTGTGTGTGTGGCTTGGAAGGAGCAACAACCTGCCAGACCATGACGGGGGGACCATATTGACCACCTTCATTGCCCTTTAAGACTAATTGCCATGTGACACAGTTTTTTTTTGTGTGTGTGTGTTTTGTGAGGAGTAACAGCTGTGGGAAATGGCTAGCTGGAGTCAAATTTACCTACAGTATGTGTTCACACAGGATACACATTTTTTTTTTTAAATTATCTTTTTAGTGTGAATTTTATCACATAGATTGCATCAGGAATAATTTGAATCTCAACAAAAAAAAAAACATAACAAAAACAATGGGTGTACTTCAGTATTACTCAAGGAAAATGCTGTAATAATAATAATAATAATAATAATGATAATAATAATAAAACTTCTCCTCATGCAATCTGGTTGAAATAATGAAATGGAATTGTGTTGCCTGGCAACAGCTTGCATCCATGTTTACTTCCCGTCAGCTGATGTCATTCACATACACTGCAACAAGAATTAAATTGGGACACATTTAGAAGGGCTACTATAAATACATTACAAATGGACAGAAATCTTGATGGCTTATTTAAAGCAATAGTTTTTTAATACTAGTTTTGCTTTTCTTTATAACATAAGAACTAGCCAGATCTTATTTATAACTTATAAATTTGTGTATTTTGACAGTTCTATTTCTTTTCCTTTTTTTTTGTTTGATATCTTCAATAATGCGACATTAATATTAGCATCAGCGCTATGTGAAAGGTAAAGATGGGTGTCAACTCCCAGGTGAAACAGTGCTGAAGTCTTAAACCTGCGTCCTGCATCTATAAAAAAATGACTACTTCTCTCTTGATTCATTACCTCAGTGAACATTGTAAACATGAGTCTATGGTCTCAATCTCTAGTCTCAAGTCTTCTTCAATCCAACATGATGTTCATTTAGTAAACTGTGGTCCCATTTGGAGTCAAACAGACCATAAAGCAGGGGATGCTTCAGGGTTGGGCTACCTTGTGATTGACAGGTGTTAGTACCCTCTCATAGTGTGTTTTCAGTTTGTGAAAGTAAATTATAACATTTTTGCCCATCCTACTGTCAAATCGAGGCTTCAAAACCATGGCCCACAAACCAACACGTGTTGTCACGGTGACTACATCCACTTCTTACACACAGTTTACCGGAGAAATAACTTTACATACAAGAGCCTATGCATCCTCCTCACGAGAAAGTATGTGAAATTTGGGTTATTTTTACAGCAAGAAAATAATAATAAACTCTGGGTGTGCATCATTAAACAGCAAATATATGCTGAACTGCTTTGTGACACAAAACTGAAATAGGTTTTCATCCAGAGCAAATGGAGCTCAAGCTTTCAGAGTTTGTGATGCCAGATGGCTGAAAGAGGGAAGGGATAATAAAGAAATCACATGTTTATCCTCTCCGGTAAAGACAAAGAAGAAAAACTCTTAATAACAGGCTGCTCGGGGAACGATCCAAAAACATCCCATTTCTCCTGAACTGTCTCACTGATTGTTTTCTGAAAATGTTGAGGCACAGAAAATGATTGACTTTAGTTCAACAATTTTAGTAGTTTGTGATCAGAATCAGAAACAAGTTTATTGCCAAGTGAGTTTGCACAAAATTCAACCTGTTATCGTGGTGCGTGACATATAAACGCAGCGCAGAGATAAGAACCAAAAGCTAATAAGTTGGCCAAGAATAAATATGGGGTGCAAAAGCTCTGATAATGTGGTAAAAATAGAGACACAAGCAGTGCCGTATGGCAGATAAACGGAGACAAAAACTAAACAGAAAGGTGTAGAGATTCATGAGATTTGAGAGGCAGCAAATTCAGTTGCCTGTTGTTGTTGTTGTTGTTGTCATCTTCCAAAGATGACAACACTGATTCTCAGTGGACTTTTGCAAGACTGAAATGTTGAAGCTTGTGAAGCAACAGTGTTCATGAGGAATGTGTTAATTTTAGAGCTGGCATTACCACTGGTGTGAGATGGCAGCAGCTAGTCCTGGACATGGTCTCAGTAATTAAATCAGTTGATTTGATTTTTGTAAATTATATCTTCAGTACATGCACTCTGTTTAAACAGTTTCATACCCTCTCTGTGCACCAAGATGAGGGTTAGTAAGTGCAGACTGAACTATAGCCTGTTTTTTTTTTCCTGCATGCATGTACGTCTACATTCATGTGTAAATGTGCGCTCTTGTTAGAGAGGGCAGCTTCAGCATCCTGATCAACAGACTATAATGAGACAGCAGAAGACTGGTGATTGTTGTTGCAGTCCCTCGGTGGCTCTTCAGGCTCCCAGACGTCATCCATTGATCCTAGAGCGCCTTTTTTGTGGCTGTGAATCTTAATTCCCCTGGTAATGACTGTAGCTATGCTCTGACTGAAGACAAATCCAATATTTTTTTTTCTTTTATAATATTGTTATGCTCAGCTGAAGGGATGGTAATTTACCGCTGACTGTTCTGGACAACGTTGGTTGTCACAGCAACAGTCCACAGGTACAGTAAAGGCAATTTTCTGTCCACCATATGGAAAGGACCAAATGCAGTCTACATTATGCATGCGCTGGTGCAGCCATGCTCATATTTACTCTCTTATGCAATTGAAATGCTGTTCTGTCATCAGCTCCATATTGTTGCTTTACTGTTAGTGGTGGATGAATCATTGACACCTTCAGGGCCTCACTGTACCTCCCTGTTTCATGTTTTATTACTGTATATGTATATAGTATGGGTATTTGGTCTGTGACCTGCTTTAACCAGTGTTTACTCACACAGTGCTTTAGATACAGTATAAGGAATTTACTTTACATACAACTGCATTAGCTCCGCTCAGTGCTGTGAGACGTTTGTGGGTTAGACAGCACATGGTTGTGTTAAATAGCACCCATTTTTAATGTTATCAAGCGACCGAAAGTGTATAATCAGTGATTATCACCACAATTGTAATGCAGCAGATGGCCCAAACACTGACCATGTTGTTAAAGTGAAACTAGGAGGCTCATAAACAAGTTTAACATCCATTCAATGGGATGGTATCATCAGCAGCATGTAGAAGTAAGATCCTCTCAGATGAGGATGATGATGGTTATTTTGTTGTAGTAGTTGGAGAGCTGTTTCGTGTTGGCAGAGGTTTCAGATTTTTATCCATCATCATCATCATTTTCTTTCAATTGAACTTTAATGCTTAAAAAAAACACCAAACAAATAAAAGTGTAGGATGGATCATTAGCATCATCGCTGTCAAAAGCTTCCCATCGTTCTGTGCCACATGGCCTGCTTTTCTCCTGCAGTGTCGGCTGAAAGTAAGCCATATGCAGATGCACTTCAGTATTCATGAATAAGCAAAATGATGACACTCATGCTAATAAGCCGCCACGGGACAAACAACACCAGGAACAGTGCAAAGTTAAAGCCACATTTTCCCTACTCTTACATAACCCGTCATTCCTCTTCCTCTTCCTTTCAGTCCTAATCCTCTCAGCTGTAGAGTTTCATTTATGTTTCCCACTGTGTCTGAGCTAGATAGAGTGTTATTGTTCTGTAGTGTGATCCAGGTTTGTCAGTAGTGACCTGGCCCAGCAGCCAGGTATACTGTACAGTCGGTTTTACCTTTTTCCCCTCTTCGTCACACGACTCCTCAAGTGCTTGTTGGGCTCCCAGGAGACGGTTGTTATGGACCAGTAACCATGACAGCGAAGCAAAGCTATGACTGCGTGGAAACAGCTTCCTCCAGATTCTGCTCGTTTGGCTGGCAGATGGTTTTTCTGGCTTTTTCTGAGCTTCAGGGTTGACTGACGGGGAAGGTTTATAGTTGTTGTTGCAGAACACTGAGCAAGCCATGACTGAAATCTGCATGCAGTGACAAATCTACAGATGGGTTTTTAGCCGGTGTTCATTAGGGGCAGGTTTGGTCTCAGCAATTGCTTTGCTTCACACTTGCACAGTTCACTGCACCGTGAACTGTGTTGTAGTTCAATCACAGTCCTGTGCTGAAGGCAGCTGCACTGTCAGGGGTTAAATGTTGTGTCTGTGCACCTCTCAAGATTTCATGTGGAGAACAGATTTCTCTCTATGATGTGATGAGATATAATTACACATTAATTGCACATGGTCAGTTGTTTAAAGGTGCAGTGTATAGGATTCTGCAGCATCTACAGTAGCAGGAATTGCAGATTATAACTGACTGAAGTAACAAGCTTATAGAGAACTACAGTGGTGGCTGACAATGTGAATTTTCCTTATCCAGAGTCAATTTTTTGGTTTGTCAGCTCTTGTCTACTGCAGAAACATGTCATGGCTCTGTGAAGAGGATCTGTTCCATATGTAGATATGAATAGCTACTTCTAAGCTAACAAAAAAACTAATTAATTCTAATTTTCAGATGATTTTACACTGGTTCTTTTAAACATGAAAGTGAGAAAGTAATTATTCTTGAATGTAGTCATTTTAGGCCAAAAATAAATGTGTTGTTTTTTTTTTGTTCTTCTCTAGAATTACATTCCTGGCATTCTATAGCAGGCTTTGAAGCAGCATTTAGACAAACATGCAGGAAAATACAAATTATCTAAAACATATTTTGGTAATTAAATGAACAGACAGTGACATAGAAAAAATATGAATGGGTGGATAGTCAATACCACACTTATTAATGTATTTAACAGACATAGAGCAACTCCAGCATTCATCACAGATGCAGGATTTTCAACCAAGAGACCGTTTTCTGTGTGAAAGTGAAAATAAGTGTTTTTTTGTGATGTCAGTGGTGAGTCACATGAGCTGTTAAACCTAAATGAACCAAAACATGGAATTTGTGTGTATGAAACCAAACTAATTTAACTAAACTAAATATGTATTAGTGAAGTAGACAATTAAAATGAATTGATTAAGAGCATCACTTAGATGATTAAACATACTGCTCCTTCTTCATGGAGTTAGATAAACGCTCATCTGGGAGCTTCACAAATCAATTACACACATTCACGTCTTGCTAAAGCGCACCACAACTGTTGAGCTGTTGAAGCAGAGGACCACACTGCTCATTCACTTTCCCCACACACCTTAACGCTGCCAGATCCAAACTGGCAACTAGCAGTGTGAGTTAATATTTGTATTGGCTTCATGCAGACTGTGATCAAGTCATGCCATGTTTTTTTTTTTTTTTTTAAATGAATCTGGATTTGACTTTGAGGAGTCTGCTGCCCCTCGGTTCACTGTCGTCATGGGTGAAGATGAGATTTATAATTAGAAATGTTACAGTAGGGGGGAGCGGGCAGAAAATAAATCAAAAGAATTGCTTTCCCATTTGAGAACAACAGCACGAGTGTGCAGTATTATCTGGCACCGGCTCTACTCTGAGATGACACATGATGTTTCTATGTGTGCGAGTTTGTGTTTACTTGTGTGTGAATGAATTTGTGAAAGATGGACGACCACAAAAAAGAGGTTGTTAACAAACTCCTTCAATCAAAACTGTGAGAGGAAAGAATTTGTCTCAGTCTGTGATTTGTCACAGTAACGAGGGATCATAACAGCTGTATTAACTTCTGTTCTCGCTGTCTGCGTCTGAATCTGCCGCTTTGGCTCACCAGTGCACAGCTTCACACCGCGGTACTTTCCACTTTGTTTCAATGAATCATTTACACAGACTGGACCCAGGATATTTGGGGACTGTTTTCACGTTTTCTCCCATTCAAAACAAAGTAATCTCCAATCTCTGATCACAAAGAAAGAGTTCAATAATGATTTTTAAATGGGAAATTAGATATAATGGATACATCTAGTCGTCGTCGTCGAAGTGTTGTTTTTTTTGTTTTTTTTCCTGCAGCGGGTCGCTGATCACGGTCTCCCTCAGCTTGTGAGTAATTTCAGGCTTCTGTGATTTTGTAGTCACCTAAAAAGTCTTATTGAACATTTGGTTGTACACAGTGGAGATGGCCAAAATACCAAACTCAAGGCTTCAAAATGGCAGACCTCACACCATCCTCTTCTGCTATACAGTCTGCTGACAGAGCAGCAGAGCAAAGAGAAGGCACTAAAAGTCTAAATCACTGCAGTAAGAAGTGTTTAATACACAGTTGATCTACAGCTTATGACATGCAAATTTGTTGCTGGTTATCATAATTACACTACAAGTATTCCACCTTGACCCAGTCAGATGCAGATACAGCCAGTGATGAACAAGCTCTCATAAAATCATGTGTTTACACTGCGACACTCCTTGGGAGAATTCTTAAAATGAGGGATTTCACAAACACACTAGAAGACTCATAAGCAGGCATCTGTGACGATCATGCATATTCATAGACGCACAGAAACAGATGTTTCAGGCTTTAACACGAAGAAGAACAGGTATGCAGTTTGATCAGTCAGCTTTTATTTTGCAGCATCTGGAGTGGCTGATGGTTGATTTGACACAAAACATAGTGGCTTGGATTGAAATACCGCAGTAAAGTATTTGATAGTGAGAAAGGAAGGAGGGAGTACACTAAATAAAACCAGAATGTGGTATTTATATACTGTAAGAGAGAGATGAAGCACTGTGTGTGTGTGTGTGTGTGTGTGTGTCGTAGATCAAACTCCCTCATATTTAATTCTTGTCATTAATGCAAAGAGGGAGTACTGAGGTGGTCAATTAATGCTCCTGCGAGGCCAATCATAATGAATCAACTCTAATGACATGTCAGTGATATCCACAGGTCACAGCAGATGACAGCACCTCTGTATTTCTTTTTTTCTTAATGTGGAGATTGTTCTGAAGTTGGCACAGATTTCAGTTTTAATCTCACTTTGCCACTTCAGGAGAGCACAGTTTGTACAGTGTGTAGAAGTTCACCTTTTTGACTTTTGTAGAAAACAAATTTTCATTTCACATTCAAGTCAGTGTTGTTTTAGTGTTGTTTGTTTTATTCTATATTTAATTTCATACACTTAAAGCTGCAGTGGGTAACTTTGACCAAATATGATATTTTTTTTTTTTTTTTTTTTTTTATAAAACTCACTGATGTGTCCTCCTGGTGCTCCTAATGACATGGAAATAGGTGTGACAATAATAGATTCTTGATTCACATTTACTCAGTGATGCCTAATTTAAAAGTTTGATTGGATTTTTTTTCCTTTACTTTTTTATGATACACTAAGAGGCATTAAAAACGCAACATTGTATTTTTTTTCAATATTAATTTGAATTTTCATAATTTATTGGGCGACTTCACTTGGTATGATACTGAACATGAATGAACAAAAACAATAATAGACAAATTAATCGACATGGATTACAAATGTCAGTATCTTGTGTGATCGTCGTGGCATAGACATGATGAGCGCGTTGATTTTGGCCACTGGAATCGCTTCCCACTCTTCCAAGAGTGCAGTACGGAGATCAGCAACCGTCACCGGCAGTGGAATACGACGCCGTACACGGCGATCCAGATTGTCCCAAAGCTGTTCAATCGGATTCATATCCGGGGAATAAGGCGGCCAGTCCATAACCTGCACATTATGTCTGTGCATAACGTGTCTGCAGGCGTGAGATAGTGCATCTGTGGATGCCAAAATGCCTGGCTACCCTCGCTTCGGTTATTCTGGATCTCAGCATACCAATGGCCTGCTCCCTCATGTTTGCTGCTAAGCGTGGCATGGTGACCGTCTGTGACAGCTTGCATTTTTCCTCGGGGTTTTTAAAGGCTTGTCCAGTTGAGCTCAAATCACCAAAAGAACTCATTGAAAGCTTTCAAACAATGTCCTAACGAATCACACATGCAAAAACAGGGATTGGTACCGTCTGCCACGTTAATTTATTGTTTGAGCTGGAAAATGTGGCTCCATAGTTTTAATAGCCACGAGTGGTAGTAAACAAAACATTTTTTTGTATACAAAGTAGTTGTATCCAATTTTATTTTACATTGACTTTGTTGCATTTTTAATGCCTCTTAGTGTATTTGCTCAAAGTAACATACTTCAGTTTTAATGTGTGTTTTAACATACTACTCACTGTCAAGTTTATCTTGAGGAGAGTAGCTAAAATGTTTAACATTAAGGATAGCATTCCTTTAGGGAATATCTAAGGGAAGATGATTGTGAGCTACATTAATCCTGCACTCATTCCAGTCAGTTACGACATGGAATATAGTCAGCTGACATTAATAATTATTGTTATTGTGAACATGCACTTGAGCTTATAAAAGGAGAAACATTTCCTTCAGAGAACATCCAAGAGATGTTTGCTGCATTTTTCTCTGGAATTGAAGATGTCATTTCTTTATTGAATTTTAAGCTGTTGCTCACAAACCAATTTATGTCTTATTACCTGTAAGCCCTCCATGTCAGCCTATGACGCCTTTCAAGGTTGTGATCCTAAAATAACAATACCAGGTAGCAGGAAATAGCCTCTCACAGGATGTTTGAAGAGTAGTCAACGTTGAGTACAAGGATGAGGACACTACATTGAATGGATGACAAGACATTATTGCCTGTTCGTTTGTCACATAACAAGACATTTAGCAGTCTATGTAATGCTGGGTTTGGTATCCTATAATAATATCCTATTCCCCATTATTTTGTGAAGAACAAAAAAAAGTGAAAGCGTGGCCAGACTTCACATGGCAACAGCAGAAAGTTCATTTTCACAGCTGTTATACAGAGGAAAAAGAAGAAACGGTATTTGATCTGAGCACAAAGCTCTGACAAACATCAACACACTGCTGAAAATAGTTTGCTCTGTGTTTGAGCTATTTCAAGACACATGTAGGTCTGCACTGTGTCTGTGCTCTGTGGCTATAGCAACATCTCATGTACCCTTCAATTTATGGTTCACATATTGATGTAAGGATAAGCATACAGTACAGTCTTGAAATTTAGAGAAGCCTGATATGCAAGAAAAAAAGTCATGGCAGTAGTATGAAATTCACAAAGGTAAAGAGAGAGCTAAATTAATTGATAAAGATAATGAAATTACGATAATATTAATAATTGTAAATTGCAGTCTTATCTGTGATTTCTTGACTTTCAAAAGAATATAGTATTGAGATGACAGACTGGGCTGTATGGGCAGAAACTGACCTGTAAGTGGATGTAGTAACCATGATACCATTGATTTGTGAACTTCAGTTTTGAAGCCTCAAGTACGACATTTTGTTTGTTGCCTTTTTTTTTGTAGCCACAACTGACACGAGCATGGAGCAAAGTACAGCAGAACACTGAACAAGATATTTTTAGGCAGCTAAACTATTACAGTTAACTTTCAGGAAGTGAAAACTCAGTGTGAAAGGTTTAAATTCTGGGATAAAAACCCAAACTGGACAATGCTGTGGTGCAACCTGTCAATCACAAGGCAGCCCTGTCCTGAATCACCCCCCTGGTTTGTGGACTACAGTTTTAAGGCCTTGAGTTTAGACTTGGAGCATCATCATTTTGTTGTTTATGTGTGACAGGGTGGACAAAAATGTTCTAATTTAATTACATGAACTGAAAACACACTGTGGCAGCGTTATAACACGACCTGTCAATCATAAGATAGCCATGCCCCAAAGCAACCCCTGCTTTATGGTGTGTTTCACTCTAAATGGGACCGTAATATACTTACTGAACATCAGGCTGTAATGAATAATAAAACAAGAGAAGTGGAGTCATTTTCTCATTGACTTCCATACAACCAGAAGAGTGTTGCTGTTAGATAAAATGCAGGTTTCAGGCACTTCATCTGTGGCTTAATTTTTCATGCCAGGAGGTTTGCCCATTGGTCCTAACCAAGAAATAGTCTGGCTCAAAACCTCCAATAAATGGTAGTTTTATGTTTTTAATTTAAGAAAATAGCTTCTTTAGGTTTTCCTTTAAATTATCTGGCAAATCTTCACTTATCAATATTAACATAAGTTGAATGAAGCCGCACTGGTTTGATCATTCTGGATTAGTGAACAAGGACAAAACAGACACTAAAATATAATCTCCAAAGGCTTGTTCAACTTCAGAAACCCTTGGGGCTTTTCAAAAAACATCGAGACTATTAAAAAAACAAAACAAAACAGATGGACTCCAGGTGAACCTCTTATATTTAGAATAGCTTAATGCTGGGAAACATGCACAAGCAGTATAACACTGTCTAGTGTCCTTGTGTGTTCACTATGCAATGCTCTTCTGGCCTTTCTTTTATCAGGGCACAGTGCTGCCTCTCACTCCTGACCCTGAGCATGAGGGATGAACAGCAGGACCATACACTCACTGACATACATGCTCTATATGCACACAAGAAAGCATTGAACTGCATGACTGCACTTACAGAATAAAGATCTTCTGATGCCCAAGACACCATATCCATCTTCTGCTTTTATATCTCCACTTCATTCAGCTCATCTTTGCTCCCATTTTCTTTTCAAACTGCTTCCCTCACATTTCTTTCTCATGCTTTCCTTTTGTTCCGTTTTCTAACACTACTACGATAAAAGTCAGCACTGCTCAGTAATCACAATGATCAAACTCTAGTCTCCGAGAAAATTAATTCAGAGGATGGAGTAAGGTAACAACTGCCAAGATGTACTACTTGGTAAAACTAATTTACTCTCCAGCTTTTGATTATCAGGCACAAACACTTTCCCTCCTACACATAGGAGTCAGGCCTGCATCTAGAAAACAGCAGCCTTTCGAAAAGTCACTCATCTTCATCAAACCACAAAGATACACAGTGACTATTCATCAAGCTGTCAGCCCCAACGTTCTTTACTTAACAATGTCAAAGCCTCAACAACATGCTGTACTATCACGCAGTGCTCCTAGAATACTTTAACTAAAAGCGCTTGCTCACTGTGCCCTTTAAACTTGGAGAGATAACACTCGGGCTTCAGCAGAAGTTTTAAAGCCCAGTAAGACTTATTGGAAGAATGCGACATGCTCTAATAGGATTTCCAGCCTATTGTTTGGATTAAACTGTCATGTCTGGGCAAGGATTGGATGGCTTACAGGGACATTACATGCTGTACAGTGAAAATAAGGGTTTCTATTGAGTCTATTCATATTCCCAGACAGAGCCAGTTAGAACCTTATGGTACCTTGTAGATACCAGATCATGAGTATGAGTATGGATGAGCTTGGCAAACTATTCATATACTGTATACAGCTACCTTGTTCTGCAGCATGATGTCCAAATCTGTAACCTTAAAGATGCACAAATGTTGATATTAATCAATGGAAAGAAAACACTGCTGGAGAATTATCACCTGACGTAAAATCCAGCTACCTGCCCCAATGCTAGATCAATAACATTCCAAAATCCAGTATTTTGGAGGGTTTATATGCTCAATACATACTGCATATACAAGACACAAACAAGATAGATTGCAGACTTTTATTGTACTGGAGGACTATAAAGTACATTTGCATTTCAATAAAATTAGCATGGATGGAAAATTGTGATAGCAGTCCCTACTCAGATTCTTTCACTGCAGCAGGCTGTGATTTCCTCTGGGAACCTGTGTAAAAGCAGAGGTTAGGGCAATGTTAATGCCGTCTCCTGAGATAGAAAGAGAAGACAAGCGAAACAGACCAAGCTTTAAAGTGGACAAGGCAGACTCTCCGAGGTTGGCTGCCCCCGAATCTAAATCTTTGCTGAGGTTTGTGACAGAAAGAGGGAAAGAGAAGGAAGAGAGCCCCCATGGGTCTGTGACTATCCAAACCTTGAGACAAACTTCTTAGATACATCTCCCATTAGCGACAGCTTTACCAGCGTACAGAGGGAGCGGGCAGTGCAACAGAAGTAAGACCTGTATTATGAGACGAGAATGATGAAGAAAATGGTCTTGTCTCAAGAGTTTGATGTACGAACGGGAACACAAGGTTAAAGATTTCAAGACTTGATGGACAGATGGAGCGGTGGAGATATCACAGAGGTCAGGCCAGAGCGCAGCATGAGGGAGGAGGAATCTAGGGAGGGAGGAAGAAAAGAGGCTGAGCAGGGAAAAGACAAAAGGCCACCTACAGAAAATTAATAGAGAGAAAGCAACCCACAGAGGGTGACAAATCCAGGATTAGCAGGTGTTATTGCCAGATGCAGGATGCAGGCGTGTGAGCCATTCTGTGCCAAACCACTGCAACATGAGTGGAGACACTAGGACTGTTGGTCTGGGAAGGCTCAATGTGCATTTACCTGGATCAAGTGTGTTGTTATTTGTGCTAACTGACATTGATTTGTTGCCTATGGGATCAGCCTTTTCAGTGTCAGCTCTCAACGCTCTGTTTAATCCACGCTAATTTAAATAACCATAGAAATGCATCACTGATTTAGCTGCCTTGGCTTTCAATTTGAATTATCCTTGGAGCTTGAAACCTTTGGTCTGGACCATACACTGTGTATAGGCAGAGGATTTCGTTATATAGTCATCTATTGGTTTGTGGACTACCATCTTCCATTACCATCTTTTTTTTTTGCAACTAGAAGCGATATGAGAGAGTGGAGCTACTGAACGCAATCTAATGCGGAATAAGACATTTTTAGATGATTAAATTGTTAAATGTTGGCTTCACTTTTACAACCTGGTCTGGTCACATGGGGGAAATCAAATTCTAGTGACTGACAGAAGTTTATATTTATGTTCTTTGGTTAATAACTGATTATTAGAATTATTAGAAAGCAACGAGGCCACTTTCTATAAGGAATAACTAGAGACAAGACTGTGCAAAAGCCTCTTCCTGATGACTGGTGTGAACACTGTGGGATCGCTGTCACACACTTTTTAATGGAGTTAATGAACTGACAAAGTTCAGTTTTAACAGCCTTTTAATCAGGGGAAATACCTGCACAGACATATTTAAAAACGCGGTCTTAAATACAGATCAATGAAATCACCTCCTCGACAGTTTTTAAGAAAAGCAGATGGATTTAGTAGTAGTTTAGCTTTTGAAATCATGTGAAAATCACCTATCTGCTATCATGACATCCTGTTCCAGCTACACACCACAACTAAATCTACAGGAAGTCTGAAGGAAAAACATCCCAACACCACCCAGACTATTTGCTGACAGGTAATCTCTCACCGCAGCAAAGTATCTTTCTTGTTCAAGGCTGTGTTTGAGTCATCCATTTCCTCCTGTTTTTGTTCATCAACCTAATGAAACTAATAAAAATCTTTGTCTGTTTATGGATTTATGCTGGCCAGGTACACTTTAAATTAGCCCCAAGGTTAAGTAGGTGGTGAACGCAGGGGAGCATTTAGTAGCTAAAAAGCTCTCCCTTAGCAGATGGTGGGAACCAAAGCAAAGCAAAAAGGAGAGTGGATGTGTAAGTGGAAATTTATTCTATTGCTGTACACTTTAAAAGGGGATGTCGGTTTTGTGTTTGTGGCTTGTTTTGTTGCCTTCAAGTGGCTAAAAAAGTAAACAAATGTTGCTTTAAGACTGTTTTATTCTTTTCATCCATCCATCCATTTTCTATCGCTTATCCTCTGAGGTTCGTTGGAGGGGGGAAGCTGGAGCCTGTTCCAGCAGTCTTAGGGTGGAAGGCAGGGTACACCTGTGTCTATGTGTCCAGTTCATCACAGGACACATATAGACAGACAACCACTCACACTCACACCAATGGGCAATTTAAATTAGCCAATTAACCTAATCCCCATGCATGTTTTTGGATGGTTTTTGGAGGAAGCCGGAGTACCCAGAGAGAACCCACACAGACACGGGGAGGACATGAAAACTCCACACAGAAAGGCCCCGGGCCGAGAATCGAACCTTGTACCTTCTTGCTGTGAGGCGACAGTGCTAACCCCTATTCTTTACATACAATTTGTATTTTCCTAAGTAGTACCGTAATATTGTCCTATTTGCTCTTTTGTTGTCTAGTCTTGCACCTCAGATTGCAACCATCACTAATGAGTCCAGAGTGAAACTTTTACCATTTGGTCTTTAATCAATGGACAATTTGTGGCACATAAAGATAATCTATTATATTTTTACCAGCAGCTTCAAAAACCAGATTCCCAATGAAAATCAGTCGGGTATATTATACTGATTACAGTTGTAAGAAACCAGGAATTCAGTGATTTATTTCCCTCTCGTTGGTGAAATAGGTCCTTCATTATCAATATTGCTGTGTGGAAGCACTTCTTTGACAGAGGGCCAAAGTGGGTGTTCATGCTACAGTGTTTTATTTGAACCCACGGCCAGCAAGAGGAAATTACTTTTCTTTTATTTCGAAACTTTTGATTTCAGTAACCACTACAGAGCACATCTGTCATTGTCCAATGAGTCCCTACAGTAGTTTCTGTATTCGTCTCTCGTAGAAGCACTCAGGGTGTCCTCTAAATGTGTCTTTACCTGAGCCCTCATTCTCTCCCTAAAACTTGAAGAGCCAGCACAATGAAATAATGAACTCTCATTAAGTCAGTGCTAATTAGAGAGAGCACTGTTGAGACGTGTGTGTGTTGTAAAAGCTTTTTTGACAGAGTTCCTTGGCAATATCACTGTTTACCTCCCGATAGTGAAGCAGAGGCCAGAGAGAAAATTAACAGCAGCTGAAAGCCAAATGCTGACAGTTGTGTTTGTGTCTATGAAGTTTGTCAGGTCTGCTACTTTGCCAGAGAAGCGCTTGGAAGTTATCACATTGTAGCCCTCTGGCTTGGTTCGTTGGAATAAAAATAAATAAGCACATAAATTTAAATAAATTAAATTACCTTTTTAACTTTTGTGTCATTGTAAGACAAATTTTACACATTACTAGGGTGATATTTCACATGTACGCCATCACACCCTTAAGTTTAGGCACCAAAACATCAGGAAAAACATCATGGTTGAGCTTATAGTGAGTATGTTAACTAAGTTAAATACAAGGAATCAACAGAATATACTGTACGTATGGAAACCAGGCCACAGACGTCACAAAAAAATTGACCTTGCCTGCAAAAACAGTGTCCTTATTATTATTATGATAAATGTCCTGCATCAGCAGATTTTCTAATGAATTAATTGTAAAGGTAATACAATCTGCACATGTAAAGCACATTAACTGACACATCATATCTCATTTTATTCAATCCACACGAAAACCAATGTGTAAAAATGTCACTTAGTTTAACAACTTCTAAGTCTGTCACAGTCACTTTCCGGGGGACTCCACTTGTTGCCTGGCAACCTCATGGCGACGAAGACTCCAGATGCTCGTGTGTTGCTTTTGCTTTGCAGCCAGTGAAGACAAGGTGTCACATAATCTGCCAAGCTGTTCCTTACCTCAAGATGCTTGTCTGTCATTGCTCCTTGCGTTGGTTTTTGTAGGTGGAACACTTTAGAGCACTTGGTTGTGACACATCAAATGTGTCATAAAGATAGAAATACTTAACACCAGTTGGGAAGGAGCCGCAGCATTACTGCAAGATTTGAAATGATGATGAATATTAATGATCATTTGTCGCTAGCTGTTAATTTGTTTATTTTTAAGCATATGTTTTGTCTTTGTAACTATCAAGTACTTTTCTCCTTTCTTAATAACTGCTCAGGATGCGTGACCATCTTCATTACTTACTGTTGTGTACGCGTGAAGCAGCATGTGGGTGTCGACACGCACAGCACACCAAAAAATGATCAGCCTGTCAAAGCCCGTTGTACAATCTGCCACTTCACTGCTGCCATGCTTATCAGCTGACGCACACACACACCTTGGGAAATGTGCCTTGAGACCACTTTGTGTCAACTTTTAACACTGATTTTCTCAGCTCCCTATTGAGTCCTCATATTTTTTTTTTGGGGGGATGAAGTGCCAAAGGGAAATGAGCATATCATTCAGAAGCACTGACATTTTGCTTAAACAAACAGTACATGATAGTGTATACTGGCTATGAAGCCCTACGTGTAAAGCTTTCCGGATTGTTTTATTTATGCTTTTGCATTAATAAGTGTTATCATAAATTATATTACTGGAATAAACTTACTGAGGATTTAGCAGGCTCAGACTTATGTTAGCTTGCCAGGAAGGAGACTAAATTACCCTAAATTTGAGATTAAATTGGGCATAAACTAGCATGGCGATATTCACAGGGGTCCCTTGACCTCTGACCTCAAGGAATGTGGGTTCTACGGGAACCCATGAGCCTCTATAGACCATTTTTTGAAACTCAACCTCACTGTATAACATTACCTGTTGTGACCTGTAGAATAATCACAGCCTCATATAAATGTATAGCCTTAAAATAGAGACCTGGATAATTCAGAAGTATGTTTTTTTCTACTGTATGCACAGTACATCCAGAAAGTATTCACAGCACTTTTTCCACATTTTGTTATGTTTCAGCCTTAGTTCAAGTTGGAATGAATTCATTTTTACCTCAAAATTCTACACACAACACCCCATTATGACAACTAGATTTTTTAAAAATGTTAGCAAATTTATTAAAAATAATCTAAAAATAAACAAATCACAGAAATATTCACAGCCTTTGTTCAGTTCTTTACTGATATACCTTTGGCAGTAATTAGAGCGTCAGGTCTTTCTGAATATGATGCCACCAGCTTGTCACAGCTATCTTTGAGTCAGTTCTCAGACATTTTCACATCTCTCCAGAGATGTTCAGATTCCAGTCTGGGCTCTGGCTGGGCCTTTTGAGGACATTCACAGAGTTGTCCTGAAGCTTCCTTTGATCATTGTCCTGCTGAAAGATGAACCGTTGCCTCAGTCTGAGGTCCAGAGCTCAGGAGCAGGTTCTCATCAAGGATGCTTCTGGACATTGCTGTATTAATCTTCCCTCTATCCTGACTAGTATCCCAGTTCCTGCTGCTGAAAAAGATACCACAACATGATGCTGCCTCCACCATGCTTCACTGTAGGGATGGTGTTGTCCTGGTGATGAGCGCTGCCTGGTTTCCTACAAACATGACGCCTGGTATTCACATCAAAGAGTTCAATCTTTGACTCATCAGATCAGAGGATTTCGTTTGTCATGGTTTGAGAGTTGTGCATTTTGTCAAACTTCAGAGCAGCAGAACTGCTTCTGGACCCTTCCCCAGATTTGAGCCTCGGACAATCCTGTCTCTGAGGTCTACAGACAATTCCTTTAACTTCATGCTTGGTTTGTGCTCTGACGTGCTCTTCTTCTTTTTCTTCTTTTGATTTAATGGCGGGTTACAACCATAGCTTATTAGGTGCATACCGCCACCTACTGTACCGGAATATGTAGCATGAGTTACTACAAGGATTGCTGTATATCACTTAATTGATATTTAATTAATTAATAAATAGAAAAAAAACCCTCCTCTAACCTTAAATTCTACCATATAATCTTGTCTCTTTCAAATACTCCACTAAAGCTTTCTGTGTGTACCCCTGTACCCCTTTTCCTGTTGTTCCCAAAATACCCTCAAGGCTCTACACTCTACCTGCCTCTGCCATGTTTTGCATTAGTTCTATCCTCTCTCCCCTATATTTCTGACAGTGCATCAATACATGTTCCACATCTTCTGTTATTTTGCACTCCGAACACTCATTTGAATTACTTTTCCCTATCAAGAACATTGTTTTATTACGACCTGTATGATCAAATCATAATCTGGTTAATACAGTCTCCTCTCTTCTATTACCTCTATATATGCCCTGTATTGTAATGGTTTTCTGCACATTGTAATATTTCCTTCCACTGTTGTCACTGTCCCATCTGTCCTGCCATTTCCTCATTATTTCTTTTTTTGAGTATTGCCTTACCTTCCCCTTACCAAAGGGCACAGCTATAACATTTAGCATTCTGGTTGCTTTTCTGACATGCACTGTCAAGTGTGGGACCTTATATAGACAGGTGTGTGTCTTTCTAAATCATGTCCAATCAATTGAATTTACCACAGCTGGACTCTAGTCAAGCTGCAGGAACATCTCAAGGATCATCAGTGGTAACAGGAGACACCTGAGCTCAATGTAAAGCTTCATGGCAAAGGCTGTGAATACTTATGTGCAAGTGATTTCTCTTTTTAATCTTTAATACATTTCAGACATTTGTCTGGTATTTTGGAAGGATTATTGATCATTATTATCAATTCTGGAGTGCAAACAATATATATATATTTAATCCCAAATGTGTGTAAGCATGGCCTTATTTCCTGTATTCTTGTTGTAATGTTAACCCTAACTCAAAACACAACACAATATTTATTAGATTTTCAGTGTAATTACTTTGGAAATGTAGTGTTGTGGATTGCAACCTTAAAAAGGTACAGAAATACCTGAGTTCATTTCTTTAGCTTTAGCAACTCTTTTATTTCTGGCTTGCCTTGACCCACATCAGTGTAATCTAATTTGGAGGTGGTTCAAGGTGCCTGTAGGCTGCACCACAGTCATCCTTATACTCAACCTCAACTCTGTTTTTCTGTCTGACTGTGGTCAGCTTCTTATCATCTGAGTAATGTGGATGTTCTTCTAAAAATGACCTTGGGACACTGTAGTTTTCTGGTGTAACAGATGGCAGTTGAGAAGATACAGTACATGGAGAGAAAAAGAAAGACAAGCTCTCATAATTGCACACAGTAAACTCTTTATTTTCGCTCTTTCTCAGACTGGCTTCTTTGCACGGGCATTTACTTTCATTAATTTGGTTATTGAACAGCTCTGGCACTCCTCAACTTTAATATAATAGGATCGAAACAAGAGTCGGTGAAAGGCGGGAGAGTAAAAGACAGGAAGAGGGAGCGTAAGTGAAGAGGTTGAGGGGGGCGATGAGAAAAAGGATGGGGATAGGAGAGAAGACGAGATGCAACGGTAGCCTCAGGTTATTGAAAAATCATTAGCAGAGCGGCCATGTAGACTGTTGCTAATGTGAGCCGACGAGAGAGAGAAGACAGCATTAATATAATCATTAAGAAGAGAGAATCGCACCTTCAACCTTGACAACCCTCACTTGTAACATCAACAGCACAATGTCTGCTACTCCATGCATATTCACACTTTCATGTGTTAATAGGGCCAATAATTGGACACAAGTTTTCCTGAGGTTAAGGAGGTATACCTGTGTCGTTATTATCATGCGTCTCAGAGTCACTCCCCGATTGCACTGAAAAGTTATTCTTGCTCATGCTTCAGATTTGGACTCATTTATGAAGCTTACTCCACTTACTTTCAGGGCTCAGGATATTCCTTGGTGAGCGTAGGACAGTTTTATGACACTCAAAGTTGCAAAGCACAAATTAAGATTATGTGACAGCTGTGTTTGAAATAATGCACAGAAAATAGTGCCAATTCTATGTGTTGGCTTTACCTATAGGCAAGGATATATGTGAGTATGTTTTGCATAACAGGCTGTAAAAGAGTCATTTGACCTGATTATGGTGCTAAATGAAAAGTCATGGAGTTACCAGAGATGATAGTAGTTATTCTCTGAGCACTATGAATATCTGTACAAAAATATCAATGCAGTCTGACAGTTGTTGAAATATTTCGGTCTAGACCATAGTGGACCTGGAGACACACATTACCATACATACAGGGCCATGTTGCTAGCACAGTTATCCATATATTGAGAAATTATGGGCCAGATTTTCTGTAATGACACCCAATCATCAATATTCCAATAATAATAAACTTCACAACAGGCTTTTACTCTGATAACTTTGGGCCGAGGACTGGTTTCCAACTCTTTTCCTACATTTGACAAACGCAGACCCTCCAGTCTTTGTTTTGTGTGTGGAGGTTTGTGTCCACATGGGTACAGGTGTGTTGGTTCACATGTGTGTCCTTGTGTGTCATCTAGCCAGGAAAACAAAATGCCCACAGCCTCTGTTTGTTTTTCAAGGTCAGTGACGCAGTAGATATGAACCTTGAGTTTCAGTGCCACTGGAGCTCATTATTATTTCTATGTGCAACACATACTGTTTTATCAGTGATCCTGTTGAAAAATGATTACTAAGACGCTCACAACATATAATAATGAAGCTTGAAAAAAAAAAATGCGGTAATGACTCATCCTGTTGACAGTACAGAATATATGATAAGGCTTTAAATCTTATGCCTCATATCTCTTTTAGTAGGACTAGAAAAACATCATATATATATATATATATATATATATATATATATATATATATATATATATATATATATGATAGGATCGGATCGGCTGCAGTGTGAAAGGCAAGCCATGTCGACTCACTATTTCACATTCTGCTTTAGTCACTGAGCAGGCTGTCACTGTGAAGCTCCAGAGCTGAAAAGCTGCTCACTCATAAGATCAGTCTTCCTGTTGATCTCCAGAGAGGCCGATCTCTGAAGGACAGAGATTTTATTTAATCAAACAAATCATCTTTAATAGGAGCGCATATGTTATTTAGTCCTACGTCATTCTCGGGAAATCCCACAGATCAGGGAAACCTGGTGTGAACTACGTGACCGTGTTTATATACAGCTTGTATAGCCATCTGCCACACCTTTTTTATTGATCATGGCAGTACGCATTAGTACGAGTATTAGTACTGCGCTGGGTTTGAACACTTTGCAAAAGGGACAAAATGCAACGTACTAATCAACAACATTAACATGTGACTCGCTAATGTCCATGGTGTCCATTGTTTACCTCGCAGGGTTCTGGCACACTTAAATCTGTAACGATGACGTTGTCAATGTGATGACGTATGGAAGGGAAGAAAAAACAGGCACACAGTACTGTATGTGCGATGAACTGATGACATGTTGTACCCTGCCTTTGGCCCTATGACAGCTCCAGCCCCCCCCCCCCGACCCTATGTGATGATAAGAAAATCATCACAGAAAGCCGATTCACATTCTGCCGGATGGTGTTGTGGACTCACAGTTCTCTAACACCCAGCCTACACACAGTGCTGCTAGCATCTTTACCCTGGTGTAAAGTAAAACATGAGTAACACGTCACTGTAACACTCCAGCATCAGTCCCTGTTAGTTTTGCTCCCATCAGAAAATAATCTGGGCTTCTCAGTTATGGCTCTGACATGAAAGAACAAAATAAACTGCGCATTGCAACAAGCCCCCAGTGACTCTGAATAACCATTTCTGATCTGCTATAATGGAAAGCTATGGAACAGCTGCTCCCAGGCAACTGAATATAGTGGAGGCGGTGGTGTTGGTGGTGGAGCCAAAAGTCCTACGGTAAATGGATTTGGAATGACTGCACCTGTAATTTTTATTCAACTTCAGCTTCCTCCTTTTCCATTTTACAGAGTGAGTCCCATCACTGTCTGCTTGGTGCAATTCAGCAACATCGTTATTATTCCTCGCTTTAGAAATAAAATGAAAATCCTGTATTCGATCCCAATAAATCTCCAGTGAAGAGTTAGGAACTCTGGCGTTCATTAGTTTAAAGCTTTATCATGTGCCAGATCACTGCAGAGCAATTGATAATTTAACAAGATAGCATTATACAACTAGAAACTTATCATAAACATAGTTTATCATCAGCCATTTTCATTTCAGCAAAACAACATACTTTGTCAGTACTTTTCAAAATGGTTACAAATGTTCTGTTTTATTACGTGACAATGCAGTGGTTGAAGTTAAAGTGTCCCATCATAATCCTGACGGCTGCTAGAGGGCTTTACCACTTCGACGTAAACTGACATTATTATGGGGCTCTTGTTGAAACGGCATCATTCTTTGTAGGAGGACATTCTCTTGTTTTTTAAAGTTAAGCCAAATTTAGCTTTTTTGCTCAGCAACCATTAATGATGTCGCTGCTTGGACAGACACGTTTTGACACAGAGCTGTTGTCTTTTTGAAAGAGGCTTGAAGAACAAACATTATGCTTTGTATCAAGCGGTTGAATTTTGGTGCTGGTTTATTGTACACCAGCCTTTTATACTCTTCCATGTAGAACAGTATTCAGTGAGTTTCTGTGCAGGAATGAGCAAATTAGAGGAATATCTGTCTAGATTGCCAGTTTATGTTTTAATCAGTAACCCTCAACGGCCATCGCAGTCTCCTCCCGAGCTTCTGTGGGGATAAACTGTTCTGGGCTGCAAAACCTCATTGTTTGTTTCCAGAGGCTGCCCTTGGCCAGTTCCTCTTTCCAGGTGTGTACCGCAGTAAACATACCAGTGTTTCCCATTTGTAAGGTAAACTAACTATAACTCATAGTACCCTCGTGCAATATGGATGAAATGCATTAAGAATGAGGGAAAGTATATTGTCAGAGGGTGGGACAATTGCTCAAGTCTTCAAACTCTCCAACACAGTGTTTAACTGCAAAGCAGAGATGAAGGAATCATCTCATCAGCTGCACCTAAAGGAGCCTTTGGTGCAGGTGATGCAGCATTACGAGCACAGTGCCCAAATAAATTAAGCTTTCTTTGCTCCGCACACTGTGCTGAGCCACTTGCTTGCAGGGTCACTCCAGCCTGTGATTTGTTGCTCATTTATACTACGATGCACTTTAACCGAGCCGGCAGGTGTTCAGTCCAGTTTAATGGAATTCAGTTTTATGTTTCTTGTGTGGCATGCTTTTTAACGTTGCTGCTTTCTTTCATGAGGTCATCCTCTTTCTTTCATACTGTGGTTTTCTTGTTGTCTGACCTGCCAGCCTGATCACTGTGGTTTGTTGTGTTTGAGGAAGAAAAGGGCCTTTTTCGACAGCGATTTAAAAGCAATCATAATTGTGATTTCTCTACTGTTGAGACTGAGCCAACACATCAGGCTTTTTACCGCTGCCAAAAGATCTTCCATCTGGGAAACATCACTTTTGGCAAGGGTGAACTGTAAACTGCTATCCCTTTCACATTTATCTTTCTGGTAGTACCAGATTCTTTCCAATTTCCCTGGAAGAAAAACACGTGGCTGTTTTCATCTCTTGCTCATGTCTTGGCCTCATAAATGTACTCTTGCAGCTTAATACAAAAGATCACAAAGTTCCCATGTTTCTCATTTTCCACGGCTAATCTTGTTTGTCATTAATTATCAACAGGTGAGGTTGACTCGCCTAAAACTCACTAAAACCACAACTTGTTAGCTCAGCTATATCAACACAGAGTCTCTGATTAAAACATACATAGAGGGAGAGCAAATCCTAACAGTCTCTGCTCCTCTACATCTTTACATAGACAATAGTTGTTTGCTGCTGTATTAATGTTCTGGAAACCATGCGCTGGTTTGATCCATCTACCTTTTAAAAAGGTGCACAATTTAGGGTGAATATTCCATATCGCAGTACACTGTGTATTGCAGAAAAAATACTGCAGTGTTAGTTTTTTCCATGCAGCCCCAGTAACTGGACTACTGGTCAGCATGTTGACACTGCTCTAAACCATTTAAGTTATAGTAGTTTTATAGTTTCAGTCCCCAAACTGTACTTACTGTATGCTCAGCCCTGGTCTGTATAAAAGTATTTGTGCGCACATTAATGGGTCTAGGGAGGGTCATTCATGCAAAAGTTTTAAATTGTTGACTCATTAGAGTGTGGATAATATGGACTGTACTATAAAGGAAAATGCCTCGGTGGCTGTTATTATCATAGATTCTCTAGTTTCAGCAGAAACTCGTTGTTTATTCCATTCCTCACTCTTTTGCTTGTGTTCATGATTTGAAATGGCTTAGAAAAAAGGCACCCTCCAAACCATTAGGATGGCAAGTATTGCTCTTACTAGAACCTCATTCTGCTTACGCAGGAGGAGTGCTCTACAAGGTCTTCATCCTCCACCCCACTGAGACCTCAAAGAACGCGACTGAACTGCAAATTCCGTGGTTTAATCATGCGAGGAACATTAGCATGTGTGCACTTCTGCATGCAGACATCTACTGTCTTGTTCCCCTTCACTGTAAGAGGCAGATATTGGCTCACTTGTCAGAATGGAGCAAATGCGTAATATGTCCATCATCATCACCATCGAGACACAGCAATAGCATCCCAGCAAGTATTTGATGGATAGTGAATGTGTGCTGGATCACAAACGTTTCAGAACAATAATATGACATGCAGAGAAAAAGCTGTCTCTCTGTGAAACACAGGGTTGCTGATACTCCCACTGGGTCCTGACCAAGGCTGAACGCTCATGCATATAGTTTGCCAATACCGTGTAATGATAGATGGCAAAGTTAAGATCTGCTCTCAGTCTGTTTTCCTTCTGAGAACATAACAGAGGTATTGGAAAGCTATAATGTGTGTGCGTGCACTACGGTATTTCAAAAGCTTGGCAGCCACAGTGTTAGTTAATGATGCAATCCCCTGAAATAAAGGTCTTCATCATAATAATAGGTGTGTCTGTATTTGTGTGTATATAAAATATCTACGGTATATGGTATGGTAGTGTGTACTGATGTCAGTGTAGATGCATGTGTACTGCTCGTCCCAAAAAGCCAACCATTATCCAGCTCTGCATCACTGGACTCACTTTCCAAACTACCTCTTTTCAGAAAAGAGCAGCCCTTGAAAGCATCATTTAGTCTGGTTTCTTTCATGTTTCCAATAGTAGTTTTTACTCGTGTGCTAAATGTCTATCACTTCTGTACACCTGTAGCCTCACTTTAAATGTATGTTTAATCTTTTTTTTGTATTTCAGAATAAAGTAATGAGCATTGATGCTGCGAAAGTGAAACTGCAGGTAAGCTCAACATGTCTTTTAGTCTCTGTTGAAATACTTAAGAGTCAAACTTAAAGTAAAGTGGAGGTATATGTTTGTTCTTCTTAATAAGAGATCACCAGAAACTGTTTCCCATGCCGTACCTACCACCCATACATCTTTACTGCCTGCTGTGTGAGGGCGAAGATGGCCAAACGATGACTTAATGAGGCCTTGGTTAATCTCTATCAGTCAATTAGCCCACTGCTCTGCCTGACTGAAGACACTAGAGGGAAAAATAGACTTTCCATCAGATTGTCAAACCGGGAAGTTATCAGGGAGAGACAGACAGAGACGCCAATGAATCTGCGTCGTTCAAAAACAGCATTAGCTACTGTCTGATGAGTTTTTTACGTCAATTACACAACACTCTCGCTCTCCTACCGTCTTTCTCATCTTTAATGGATCTGTCTGTCACCTGTAATATTTCAGATGATTAAGGAGTTTAATGGAAGTTATTTTTTAGGAGACATGGCCAACGTTTGGACAGCAAGACAAAATCAAACATTAAAGTTGAGACTTGTGACGCCAAAACAATAATAAAATATATTTAAGATTATAACACATTTTATTTCATGCAGAGTTGGTGATCTGGTAAGATTATCTGCATCACCTTTGCAGCATCTGCATTTTTATATGAATTTATTTTCTTTAGTATTTGCTAGCCATTCGTCCCTGCGTTCTTGACTTTGTTTTATATTAGGGGACATTCTCTTAAATTCCCAATAATGTTGTATTTATTCAACTGCACAGAATTACTCAATATTAATTGTACAATTAGTGCGAATTACCTTAACTCAAATGGAAAATATGGCAATGAATGCATGACAAAGGGAAAGAGAGAGAGCTAGAGAGAGAAATAACAATCAGTGTGTAGCACAAAGGAATAATGCAGGAGGTCAGATAAAGATGTAAATGTTATTTTGGTTGACAACATGAAACTGCTTTGTTCACATTATAATCAGTGTTTTCAATATACAATGTTAAATTGTTTCAGCACATTTTTGCTTTCATTGTTTTTTGAAGTCTAAAAAAATGTTACTGCACATGACGCATAACGTAACCTACTAATTTAACCTAAACCACATTGATAAAGACTGTTCTTCCTCTTCAGATTTGGGACACTGCTGGACAGGAGCGTTTCCGGAGCGTCACACATGCTTACTACCGCGATGCTAATGGTGGGATTGCTCTTTTTTGTATGAATGTGACTGACATCCTCCCCTCCACCCTTTCATTTTCTCCTGACACAGCCAAACTACTCTTGTTTTATTCAGATGTGTGATTGACATAGAGCGTCTCCCCGTTGCTCTCACTTTACTGTTGGGATCACAGAATAAAAACACCCAAGTTGCAGCTGATTTGATAGATTGGTGTGTGCAGGCGTCTGCCAGAGGCTCTGTAATGTGCAGGTTTCCTTAAGCGATAGAGGCTAACCACTGGGTGGGAAAATGAGACGACCTCTGACACAGCGGAGGGTGGGATGGCTATGAGCTATTCCTGTTGGTGCTTGTGAGTTTGTGTGTGTGTAGCAGTTATAGCTTGAAACAACACCACTGAGAACAGATAGCAGCAGCCTCAGGCCAGCCTGAATGAGCAGGTGTTGGAACACACACACACACACACACACACACACACACATACATACACTGTGCAGGTCTCCTGTCTGCATACAAACAGCATTGTAATGGCTGGTTGCTGTGAATGTGATCCTGTTGTATCTTTATGTATGACTGCAGTGACAGCATGTGTGTACAGTTTGTATAGATGGATGGGTACGTACTGTACATGCCTGGAATTGCATGTGTATTCACGTTTTCTATATCTGTGCGCAGCTTGTTAGATGCCTGGTGTTATTTGGATCTGTCAGTGCAACAGTTTACCCTCGCTGATCTTTAACAAGCCACCCAGGGAGCCTCGAACCAGCTCCTCCTGAGTTGCCCGTCTGTTGCCGACTTTTAAATAAAGCTCGTTCAGTCTGACGAGCAGGATCAGGGGAGGAGAGGCAGCGTGAACGCAGCTGCCACGAAAGCTGTCAATTCCTGTGAACTAATGGATGTCTTTTTTCCGTGACTCAGACTTTGAAATGCGAAGATCCGATGGTTAGAGGGCTCTGTTGAGCAAGTCCAGAAAAAAGATGAAACAATTACAGCCCCAACTTATGATCCATATTCCAAATCATGACACATCCATTTTGTAGAGCATTGTCAAAACTTCAGGAACTTTCATTTTGTGTTGATTTTGGCAATCCCTGAGGATAAAAGGGGTAGTGAGAAACCTGTAATTTTACTGCGGCAGTGCAGACAGTCTTCCCCGCTCAGTCCTGGTTCTGCTTCTCCTGTGTGTCTCTTCCATAAAGCAGTCCCAGCCATACAGCCTCCAGCAGTGTGGTGTTGGTGTCGGCTCCCAGCTGGAGCTCCGACAGCAGGTTGAAGGCAGCAGGGAAGCTGGATATGGGTCTGTCTGCAGTAGAGTCAGTCTTAAATTGAGACTGTTTTATTTCCAGCTAAAAGTTATTCACAGTAACTTTAAAAACTTGCATGGAGATAAATTTATTATTAAATGAATTATTTATAAATCCATGTGAGGTCAGTGTGTGGCCTGGTGCATTTGTTTCCTCACTAATTATCCAGATTTACATTTTGCTTTTGAGTATTTATTATTCTTTTTCATCTCTACATGAAACATTTGCCAAGCACATATGCTCTGCTCGCTCAGTTACAGATATCCTTTTGGAGCCTCTCACTATAGCCAAAGTTTTCTGCCACCGAACAGCTCCACCGCCATCTGCTATTAACTGAGAAAAAGGTTTGAGCACATAAGGTACTAAACTGAAAAGTGTCAGACTTAATGAAAATGTCAATTGTCAGCAACAGGAACATGTCCAGACTGCTGGTTATGTCACTACTCAAGCTAAAATAGATACAACAAATGAGTCACAATCTGCTTTGTGGGTTGTTCCTCTCTATTGGAGGCCCATATATACTAGCATCAGCCTGTATTTGGTAAGTCATACCTGGCATGAATCATCTGATGCAGAGAGAAAGTAATAGAAAACACACCAGCACTGAAAGTGTGGCAGCTCTGTAGACTTTACTTTGGCATAGCTGTGCTTTGAGTTAAATGCTGGCATGCTAATGTGCTCCCAATAACAATATCAGCATGATGATGTTTTGCAGGTATGTTTATCATGCTTCCTGTCTTTATTTAGTGTATTATGTATTATGTGTATGTGCCTCACCAACACTGCAGAAATACATCGTTTGCATCTTTAGATCATGCTGTATTTGACGTATTGATCCAGGAAGTTGGAATCTGTCAATATCTTTCTAATTTTACCAAAGTTTTTAACAAGTCCTCCTCGACAACAACACATTAGAATATTATAACTTTACTTTTGTAAACTACAACTTTATTCTTGTAAATAGTGACTTTAATCTCGTAAATTTATGACTTTAATCTGGTAAATGTACGACTTAATTCTCATCAATAATTACTTTATTTTCGAAGCCTTGAATTTCAAAGCCTTTTTTTTTCCCTCAATGTGGCCCTAATACATTGTCATATACAGCCAATACTGATGGCACTGTCATTATTTTTGCAGGTATTTGGTCAAAGAATTAGAAAATATTTTATAAACATTTTTCATATTATGCTGAGGGAAAATTAATTTGTTTGTCACAGAATCCATGGCAATCTTTCCAAGACATTTTAGTCAAGCTGGTATCTGTGTCTAGAAAGAAGTGGAGCAGTGGGGTGCAGCAGGACTGGCCAGCGTGGTTAAAAACACAGTCGCTGAGAAATAGTAGAGCATGTCTAGATATAATACTTTTCCCCTAACCAACTATTGATTATTTTATTCCATTTTGGTCCCAATCTTGGCTGTCATGAAACCCTTAATGAGAGAGCAAGAATGAGCTGGTTGCAGTTGACCCGGTTCATTGTGCCTGACCCATTTGGTGTAGAGAGCTCTGTGATGGTCCAGCTAGATCCAGAAACCCTCTCCCATTCCCACAGTGGAGCTGACCACTCCCACAGCATGGAGCCAAACGGGTGTTAACAAATGAGAAAAGAAGACTGAGTGGGGGAGAGAGGTAATGAAGAAGGGTGGACAGGAATGGAAGATGACAGAGATAAGTAAAATAAGAGAGAGGATATTGATGGATTGAAAGGCGGGAGAGGGTGAACGATGAAACAGGGTTCACATGGAAAACATGGAAAACCTGGAAAATGATTGACCATATAGAAAATGAGAAATGAGTTAAGCTACCTTGGAAAATGAATAAATAATTTTCCAGGATAACGTAAACATTTCCAGGACATTTGACCTTTTTTCCTTCTTTTCCATGTTTTTGTTAGAACTAGGCTTTGAAATAAACTCAGATGCACAAGTCACAAAGAAAAGGATTTATTTACAGAACTGAAAATATGCAGTACAGGGAGGGACGTACACTCTGACCTGACTAAAAACTCTGAACTGAAAATCACTTCTCTCTAAAGGCTGTGAAACTTAATCTAGAAACAAAAATATGAAGCACTCTCTCGCTGAGGCTATAAAAGTTCCAAAACAAAAAAAAAAAAACTCCAACTACTCCAATCTGAAACTCATCTAATAAACTAAAAATCACTCACAGGTGAGGATGCTAAGAACCAAGACTCACTTTATGTGAGCGTTTTGTTTTTTTTGTATCATTTATGATACAAGGAGTAAGGTGAGGATGACTAGGAAAACTACACTGACTATACTACTGACTAACACGTGGAAACACTAACAAACAAAAGACAGCTCAACACACGACAAGACTGACACTAACACTGATGGACTAGGAAAACGTGGTTCAAGATTTGGCTTGTAGTTTGGTGACGGACACAAAAGGACTGGGGAAGACGTGGACTATTAATACAAGATGAAATTGGAAACAGCAGGAAACAATCAGGGGTGGAGCAGACTATCACCAGACGTAGTACACGGGGGTAGGAAGTAATGTGGCTGAAACGAAAGGACAACAATTAATTTCAAAATAAAACAGGGAAGGACATCAGCGAAAACAAAAAAAGGTGACTTAGCTTGACTGACAGTTTTCCATGAATGGAAAATTGGTCAATCAGTTTCCAGGTTTTCCAGGACGCGTGGGAACCCTGTTAAAGTTAAACTTGATTCATCAAATCAAGTAGGGAAACTAGAGGTTCCAATATGCAAAAAAAAAAAAACAGTCTTCAAAAGAAGCTAAGCCAAAACCCCAAAAAGCAAATAATGTAGTGAAAGAGAGCAGGATGAATAAAAAGGCAGAGGAATCATTGTGGGACTTTCAATAGATGTTCGTCATGTAATGAAGTAGCATTCTGTCTCAGCGTCATAACGAGTGTAGAGGAATTAAAGAATAATGGAATTCAAGGTTGTGAGTGCTCCGGTAATGGAAGAGAGTAAGTGGCTTTATTCCAGCACCTTCATGCACGTACCTGTCATGACAAATGATGTGATACTTAATGTAGTTTTGAAATTATGGTCGTCATGAGGAATCGTCACTACCATTAGCTCAGTCACTTCGCACCATCACGTCACATTTTCAAATGGACGTATGAGCTTGAAATGATACTCCTCTAATTATCTCATCCCATTACCTTATCACAGACACAACATTCAACGTGATGAATTTCAAGCAATAGAATGACAGAGTTAATATAGTTCATGACACAGGTAAAGTCTGTCTGCCTTATGCAGTACTGCTCCAAATGGTGTTTTATAATTTAAAGGGTTATATTACTCAGAACGAGGCGCTTCAGCTACTTCATTGTCCTGAAATGGCTGTTATTGAAGTTAAAGCTCTCTTACTGTAGATAGCCTCTGTTCCTCTAGCATCTGTATTTGTAAGAATGTGGCAACACATGAATAGAACCCACACGCACAACTCCACAAAGTATCAAAATAACAATATTTATTGAAGGTAAACAAAAGATCACTTGAGTAACAAATATGACTAGAAATTACTCTGACTATGAAACCTTAAGTAAAATAAAAATCACTTCTCTAGGAAGGTTATAGAATTAAGTAGAAAAACACGCTGGTCCTCACAATGAGGCTACAAAACTAGAATAAAAAAAACACTACCTGACCCAGGAAACAGGAGGGCAGGAAGTGGAGTGGCTGAAACAAGAGGGAAAAAATTTATACAAAATAAAACAGGAAATGACAATACAACAGACAGGACATAAATAAAAATGTGACTTAATTTGACAGGCTTGACTAGACATGACAGGTTTCTTTTATCGTCTTTTTAAAATAATGGGACGTATTCATTGGATTTCTACACATAGTGGGAATTTAACCTGTTCATTTTAACCATGCTAATTGCTAATTAACATGTTTAATGTCCATAAACAAATGTAGCCCACAACTAACTGAATCCATGGCAATTATACACCCTGATAACGTTCCCCAAAGTACCACAGGAACTGTGGTCCCGAAATGTAATTAGACTCCTGTCTATTTTAAAAAGATTATTGGGACTGGTGGTGCTGACTCCAGGTTCTTCATATATGGGCCATGCTCGATTACAAATAGTGGCTCTCCTCTCTGTGTGTCTGAGTTTCGACCTCTTTTTGACTCACTGCGCCACAATGCCACCACCGATTTGGCAGAAATAAGCAAAAAGAGAAAGGATGCAAGAACATAGAGAAGTAGTGACAAATGACAACTGTAGGACACTACATCTATTGCATATTAAATCAGTGCCATTACCTCATTATGTCACCACTCTGCTGTGCCTCGTCCCATGCTGCCTCATCATTTTTTATTCCCTCTGTATTCCATCTTCTTCGGTCACAACTTTCATCACTAATGAGCGACTGGAGGTCTCAATGAGCAGCAGCTTGTCCCATCTGAGGCAGGAGGATGGACAGTGGCAGAGGGAATCTGATCAAGAGGGATTTAAGGGAATGACAAAAAAGAGAGGATGAAGGGAAAACAAAAGGGAAGGAGTGAGATGGATGGACAAGATAGAAATGGCAATGAGAAAGAAACTGTTTAAGGTGTTGCTCCACTATAGGGAGAGCTGTGAGCTGTGCGATCCATCATCACGCCTCTCCGTGTCATTTTCTAACTCCCAGATAAAACAGACACACACCTCACCAACTTGCATGTTAAAACGAATGTGCAAGGTCACAGTTGAAGACACTTTTGAAGCTTTCTTCTCGTGCATCTGTGTGAGTGAGTTGAGAGGAAGTTTGCTTATACTGTCCATTGAACTGGCTGTCTAGACAGTTTAATATCCGTCTCACTTTATTGTCTTCAAATATTGATGCAGCGATCATATTCCACATACTTTACCTGTTCGTTTTTCTTTAACATTCATCCGAAAAGACTGGCTTCAAATATTAATGATACAGCTGTCACTACACCTGGGGAATTTAGCACGCTTGTCGTTGTGATTGATCCACCCCTTTCTGAAACAGAGACCTCAGAATGGAGCCTCGAGGGCCGTGCTTAGCCAGGAGAATAGGTAGAAATGACAACTGCTGCTGCAACTGTCATGAGAATAATGAAGGTGATGGAAGGAGGGGACGCTGATAGCAATTTCAGACGTTAGCTCTCATTTTGTCATACAGTAGCATCAGTGCAGGGGCAGTAACTTGCCTGAGGGAATGAAGTGAAACTCATCAGTCAGATGTGCCGCACACACAGAGGCTTTTCATTAGTGGATGTACTGTGGAGAAATCAGAAGTGTGCATTTCCAAGGCAGTAATAAAGCATAACAGGGACTACTGGTACTTAGTTGCCTTTTGCAAGTTGATGGAAATTTTCTGGTAGAATTTTTAATGAGTTGATCTGCAAAAGTCACCTGTGAAACCTGAACTTAATTTTTGTCTCAGGGAACAAGTGGCAGAAGAAGCACTTAGCTTTAAATACTACCATGTAGCAAGTGATGGTTCTTATTTTACACACAGTCAGCTAAATGTGTCTAAAGGCATATTTAATCATAGTTAGAATGTGACGGGAAATATTCTTTCTGTATGAGAATTTGGTACCTCACATCCTGGTTCTCATGGAGTGGTCCATGAGTGGACTTGGCACCAGGATGCCCTCGGCCAGTGATCTTTGTTCAGATTAGTGTTCGTGTAATCAGAGCTAAAACGTTTGGTCTTGGAAACACTGCTGTCCCCACCTGGTGGTGAGATGGATTAGACGGCACTGAGGCTACCAGACAGACCTGGAAAACCCAGATGTACAGTGACGGTGAACTGTGTCTAGCTGTGGTCCCGGTCCACGAGATCTTCAACTGCCACCAGCTCGCATCCCAAGGTGATGTTGGGGATGTGGAATTTGTTTTTCCCTTGGAAATGTGGCAAAATAGAGGATTAGAACTTAGCGAATTTTGTGAAAATTCTTGTTTAGCTATCCCACCTTTTTTTGCCTATAATGTTCTCTTTTTGAAAAATGCTAGTGCGTCCTTATGTTGAGCTGGATGAGGATGCATACCATGTAAATCCTGAACCTGTGTCACCTGCCATCACCCCATCAAATAAAGGACGATATAATTTTAAGAACACCATCTATCAAATCTTCAAAGTCAACAGTCATAAAAAACACAACACTGCAGTGAACTGCAGGCCTGGTGTATTTGTATGCTTATGTCTGCATGCATCACTTGTATGTATGACTTTTATTTATGGGAAGGAGCGCATCCAAGGTCATCTAGTGATTATTGAAGCAGATTAGCGTCCGAGAGATGATGGATGGCAGTGCTCTTTATGGATCACTTCACTATGTCAAGCTCCATCCTCGTTCAGGTTTTCTTGCAGAACTTCCTGTCAAGGTGCTAGTGGTTCACAAAGTCAAAAGTTGATATTGGAGTGATGGCAAGTTTCAGGCATCGAGGAGAGGGAAAGTTTTATTGCTCAGTTTCCAAGAATATAGAACAACCTATCACAATGACTGTTTTTCTTGGACAGTTCGAGCAAAAATAATGCAAGTACACATTTTTTTTCAAACAACAAGAATCTAGCAGCAGTCTTATCATGGTGTGGAAAATCCTTCTGTTTACTCTGGCATCATGTTGACTTAAATGTCGGTGACGTTGTTATGTAGACAATGTAAACATAATGACTAATATCAAGGTCAGCCAAAATGCTCAAGATCATGTCCATATCTTGCACGTAAAGTCAATAATATAAAAATACTGAGGTTATGTTCATATCTTATGTGATAAGTTGATAATAAAATTGTCATAACTGGCATATACAAATGGTTCCTTGTAATGAATATTTCACAAATTTGTTTGTTGCAGTGCTGCTTTGGTGAGCTGATGGTGCACCTTCACACATTATATTTGTATATAAGTGCTTATGCCTCAAGCGACAGACGTTGCCTGAGTCTTTCTGGTTTTTGTGTTGTCTGTTTGTCCATTCTTGTCATTTCTTGGGACCACCTAATTTCCACTTGAACTCATGGATGAACTGATTAGAATTTGTTGGTCAAAGGTCAGATATGGATCTAAACTACAACTTTGCTGGTTGCCAGAAGTGAGAGGTGGTAATTGTAGTTACTGTAGTTTTTAGCCTGCGTAACAGCTTTCTCACTTCATCAACCCAGTGTGCTTGTTTCACCCTACTTCTCAAAGTAGCTGTTATTACAAAAAGCGAGATGAAGTTAGTTTATATTCTCAGTCAGCCTCTGCCATTAGCATATTTCTCTTCTCATGGTGCGCTCGTCTCACAGTGTCTCTGTGAGCTTATAGGTCCATCCATCAGCATGTGAATCTGCCATTGCATGGTTAATCTTACTCACCTTCTTGTCTTGGTCCTACCATCCTTCTCTCACGATTACCACCTTCCTTATTTTCTGCTTCTTCCTCTGCCCTTTTGTTCAACTCCCTCTATATTTCAAAGGGTTTTTTGTCTGTCTCATATATGTACCACTTTGCATCCACAATGTGACTTCCTGCGATGACAAAGTTCTCCATCTTTGTCTGTCCTGAGCACTTGATAAGCGATAATTGGATTAGGGCTGGGTGAAAGAAAGCATCTCCTCTGGGTTTTCCCTGTTTTTCTGGTGGCTGATCAACACAAGAGGAAATTACCTCATAAGGCATGTCATCTCTCTCTCTCCTGTTGTCTGTTTTTTCTGTACACCAACCTCTTTTCACTCCCCTCTCTGTGTTTTCTCAGTCTGACAGAGTTAGGCCACGCTCACGGTGATTATAACTCATTAAACACCCTTCACGGAATAAACAAAGAAATACAGGGCTTAGCCCAAAAGATTGCTGAAAATGTGGCCTCGGGGGAGAAGGAGGTATATGTAGGGGTTTGAAACTTGTGTTGGAATGAGGATGGAGTGATGTAAGCAAAGGAGAAGGTGGTGCTATGGAGGTAATTAGCTTAGGCTAATTATCCCAGGTGAAAGTTGATCCAGCTGAGAAAATGAGTTACAGTTGCCCTCGCACGTAGGTGTAATGACTTTTTCTGTCCGACCGAGTTTTATACTGCTCACCCCGCAGCTTGTGCTCAAAAGTACCTGAGGTGATGTTATTGTGCATGGCAGTGCCGTAATTAGAATGGTTATGTTGTCAGGAGTGATACTAATGTTGTGGTAAATCGCGGAGCTCAGCGAACAGTGAAAAAACTTTTTCTCCATGTTTTTCTCTTGTGTAAAATCTAAAGGCTCTGGTGAAATATCAGCGTGGGACCAAATTATTAAACCATTACCACAGAATTTCACAGAAGAGGATATGTGTATTGTGTAATTTCACACACAAAGTGACAAAAGAAATGTTCAGTGCCTCTCAAAAAACATTATAAAAAAATATTACCAAGATATCCAAGTTGGGCGGCAGTTGGTGTAGTGGTTAGTACTGTCGCCTCACAGCAAGAAGGTACCGGGTTCGATTCCAGGTCTTTTCTGTGTGGAGTTTGCATGCTTTCCCCATGTCTGCGTGGGTTCTCTCTGGGTACTCCGGCTTCCTCCCACCATCCAAAAACATGTATGGGGATTAGGTTAATTGGCTAATGTAAATTGACCGTAGGTGTGAATGTGAGTGTGAGTGGTTGTCTGTCTCTATGTGCCCTGTGATGAGGTGGCGACTTGTCCAGGGTGTACCCTGCCTTCCACCCTAAAACAGCTGGAATAGGCTCCAGCCCCCCCACAACCCTATGAGGATAAGCGGTAGATAATGGATGGACTATCCAAGTTGCTCTGGGCTGCCAGCTGATTGTCCAGCATTCTTCTTGGCTCTTAAAGATTGTCTATGTTTAAGAAAACAAAAAATGATTGATAATTCACAAGGTCCATTCAGTAGCTTTAGCTCCTTTTGAAAAGGTCATGGTAAACAAATAAACCGACAGTTTGCAGTGGATTAGGTGCATTTAGATGCTTCACTGTGACACCACCCAGCCTCAGAGCTTGCTGCTTGGCAATATATACAGTGTTATGGAAAACTGGACGACACTTCATTATTATATTGTCATTCAGCTGTCTTTAGTTTGTAAGTTGGAAATAAAAGCAGCTACCTGTGTTGCTGGTTAAAGCTATTCATGTTACAGCACAAGGACTGAAGAGAACCTGAGTCACTGGTGTGCTGCATCCCACAAACAATGGCAGAGATGGAAGACTTATAGAGCATTTTATTTTAATACAGACTGATGTCATCTTATTACAGAACCTTCAGATCAGGTGGTTTTGTATGCAGAGCTGGAAACGTTCAGTCATTTTGTTTGGCTGACTATATTGCGCTCCTGGACAATGACACAGCTTCACTTGTTATTCTGTCGTCATGCTGTGATTCATCACAACCTTGAACCATGTTCCCATCATGTTGCACATGTTTTCTATTTCATCCTCTGTCCTCGTGTTCTTCACAGTCTTTGTTACAGCAGCAACACTTGTCCTGGACAGTGTTTAATTTTTGAGGCTGTGGTTGTGTGGAAATGTATGTACAGTATGTGTTTTAATGATATGAACTGTACAGATTATCACCTGCATGTTGCACCTGAATTTCATCGGTTAATTATCTGTGTCTTTGGTGACAAACAGTGACTCAGTTGATCAGATTTCTGAAGCACAGGAACATTTCAGACATGTTTTCCCTCTTTCTCCCTCAGCTCTCCTCCTTCTCTATGACGTCACCAACAAAGCATCCTTCGACAACATCCGGGTAAGAACAACCACACTTATCCCTCTTTCTTCCCTTCTTTTATACAAGTCATTATGTCAAACTGTGATTTCTGAAAAACCTTTGGGTTGGGAGTGTTAAGATGGTTTGAATAATGGCAGTTATGTGGCAGTTACAGATTGTTGAGGTGAAGGTCGTCAAATCTGCTTTCCATCCTATTGTTACTCCAAATTCGTCATATATTTAGACTTGGTCAGAGCTCCTCACTGTGATACAGAAGCACCAAGACTCCCTTTAGCATCTGTATGAGAAGCACCAGGTTCCCATCCATGTTGTTATTAGATGGAACCAAATGACTTAAAAAAAAGAGTTGTAGTAGTGTTGTTTTGTATTTGTCGTATTTGACCTTATGTACCTTAATTAACATCATTTTTTATGTAACAACATATTTTTACTTTACATAAGTAACCTTAAGTTTGAAAATTATTTTGAACTAGACTGTAATGATTGTATTCATGTGGTGACCAAGCGGCAGACTAGTTGGGAGAATGTGTCCATTCAACACTGACCAGCTGTCTTGAGCTTTGGACAGTGACCGAACAAATGACACTGCAGATCCAAGCGGCTCAAATAGGTGAGGATGAGGCGCACGGACATGCAGAGGGAGCTCGGAGGAGAACTGCTGCTCCTTTGTGTCAAAAGAAGCAAGCTGAGGTGGTTTAGTTAGCTGGAAGGATTATATAGCTCATCTGTGTAGCTCAGGAGGAGCTGAAAATTGTTGCTAGGGAGAGGAGCGCCTGGACTACCCAGATAAGAGGTGGAAAATTGAATGGAATGAATTTTGTATATTAACAGGATTCAGGAGTCAGAATAGACCCTAATTTCACTTTCTACACCAGAAATAAATTGTCTGGTTGGTTGAATTGAAGGGAACAACTTGTGGCTGCTTGAAATCACTGGGGAACCCTCTGGAGGAACAAATTCAATGCTACTTGATGGTCTACTCACTCAGTGATCTCCTAACATCTATAGATGAAGGGATGGTGCTGCCTTCTTGAAGGGCTTTCTAGGTTTATGCTAAGTAACGTATGAAATTGCTCACACTCACAGCAACAACCATAGTAGCAACAAATGATGAGATTAGCGCTCACTTTTCCCCCAAATAGAACCATGTCTTTGTAGTCACATCATGTCTCTCCTCTCAACTCCCACTGTGATTTTCCAGCCATGTCCTCCTCCATTTGGTGTTACTCCCTCGTAACTTATGGCTGCATTACTCTGCTTTGATTTTACGCAGAGTGGCGTTAAGAGCAGAATATGGCTATTATAATAATGTGTCTTACACATCAATGAAAGGAATGTCAGGTTTGATGCATTTACATCTGAGGACTGTGTGTGTGTGTGTGTGTGTGTGTGTTGGTGACACTGTTTATGTGTGTTTATTGGTATGCCTGTGTGGGTTACATGTGTGACCTGACCTTCATCAACAGAGGATGGAGAGCAGTCCCTGTAGAGACTCAGGCACAGTTTAGTTTCTTCACAAACAGCTGGTTGCTATCTTTTTGCTTGTAGTAGTTTGCATGAAATCACTCCAGCAAGCAGGTACAATCAGACCAGTGTGAGCTTCACTGCTAGTCCAGCCAATACAGTATGAATAAAGAAGACTTTTCTCCATTACTCTATGCTTTAGTCACCAAACATTTTAAGATTTCCACCGTCAGTAAGGCTGTTTCTTCATTTAATGTCCATCACTATTGGTTATTTGACTTACAATTCACCATATAAGTATAAAGCATTACTGCTGTGTTATTTAATTTTTTTCTTTTTTCTGAGGGTTTATCGGATATCAGAAAAGATCCTGTACTATTTATCAACACTGGCTCTAGATAGCACCATTCATGCCACTGTATTTCTCCGACATGCTTAGCACAATGGAGAAGTCTCTGTCGGTTGCAATCTGCAACCGACAGCTAGAAACTGATCCTACATTTGACATTCATGGATTTAGTGCAGTTTGGACAGCGGCTCGATGCAGCAGTGGAGGTGGGGCTTCAGAGCCCTGCAGACAATACACAGAATAACAGAAATGGATCCCTTTATGCTCTACATAATCCACCTTGTTATCCAGTGTGATGAGCTTGCTGCTTTGCAACTGAACGGCTCACAAAAGTGGCTTTGCAGCTGCACTTTTTATTCCGTGTTTAGACGAGCATTTTCAGGAGGAACTCTGCGTGCATACAGTGATGCAAAAATGTGTGGAATTTGATTGGTAGGCATGCCAAGTGGCTAGTTGGTCTATCACACGCCTCAAAGGGGTGACATATGACATCAGACAGCCACAAACAGGTGTTTACATGTTAATATTCCTGAGAACCAGGAACCTCTCCATTCATTGTGACAGCTATTCTTGGACCAATCACAGAACACAGAGACAGTAAGAGCGTTGCTGATTTACCTTAAGGTGAAGTGATATATTGATGGAGCACGTACCTGCAGCACGCATACAACCTGTTGATCGATTAATTCAAATTTATGAAGCAGTAGCATTCTCCCTATGATCTCTGTATTGATATTTCACATCCCAAATATCTCAGTTTCAGAAAATAAATCTTCCTTCCACTGACATGATTTTTCCCCTCCAGTGTCCCTTTGATCAGTTGTCCTCATTATATGTGGTATTTATCATATCCTGCTCATGCATATGTTATCCACCCTGCTCCTTATCACTCCAGTGTGAGGATGTTAGCCTATTAGTAATATTAGTCACAGCTGACAGCATTAACATAAAAACTGCTCTAATGTTCTAGAGCAGATGCAAACTCAGTGGGAAGCTAGTGGACAGAGTGTGTGTGTGTGTGTGTGTGTGTGTGTGTTATACAGTAAAGGCTGCAGTCCCTTTGGACGGGTCAAAGATCACACCTGTTCATGATAGTTCTGAGCTAATGCAGCCTGCAAAACACGCACACACAAAACAATTCAGGCTTGTTAATGCTAATCAATTCTAATTACAACCAAAGTGCAGTTTTATGCAAGCCTAATGTGTACACACAAAGATACACACTCTTTTTATGGGTTTATGGGTGGTTCTTTGCTGAGCTGCAGCAGTGTGTTTTTCACCTGTTTGGTATATTTTGTGTCTTGTTGCGTATTGCAGCAGCATGAAAAGCACATCCAGAGTCGCTGGCAATCCAGCAGTGTGCTGAAGTCATGGTGTCAAGACTCCTCCACCCACCTGCTCACACATAGTATCATTTATATCCCTTCAGTGTGCAGCCAAGTAGGCCTAATATGCACATCATGCATGTTGTGTGCAGTGGTAGAATATAACTGACTACATACAACAAACCTGTTTGCAATGTGTTTATGTATTGTCATGCACGAGTTGTGTCAGAGTCTGTAAATTGATTTTTTTATGCCTCCGTGATGGTGACAGCTGTTAGGAGGCATTATGTTTTCTGCTACCATCCTTCAAATTTGGCATGTATGTCCACATGGATTCAAGGAAGAACTGATTAGATTTTGGTGGTCCAAGGTTCCTGTGACCTGTGACTGTGACCTTTCACTGTGAGTGATATATAATGAACTACATTACCCACAAAGACAGTCGTCACATCAAGATACACAGAAAACCAACGTTAAAGCAGCTAAAGTGAGATCAAAGCAAAACAGACATGTAGTTGTATGAAACAGGTGCAGATTAGACATTGAGCTTTAACCCATATACAGTTCATAGGCTACCACGCATGGTTCTCACTATATGTGCATTCAAGGCTACAGTAGCACACATGGCTGTCCCACAGCGTAAATGAATTAACAGCAGAGCCTCAGGATGAAGGCCGGAGAGCATTTAGATGGAGACATTGTGCCTGCTGCTTTCCATTTCTCTCATTTTGTCTCCCATGTGTTTCTTTTGCTCTTTCACTTTCTCTCTTCACTCTCCATCCCATCTGTAACCATGACCACACACCCGCTGCTTCCTATCTGCCCCTTTTGTATGGAACTACTCTCATTTCTACAGCCTCTCAGTTTCAATACATTCTATTTTTTAAGACCAGAACATTTGCAGTAATTCTGATAAATGTGGATTGTTAGAGTAAAAGTAAGGAGGGAACAAAAATAATCAATAACTATCTTGCATTTGATTGCTTGAGCATCTCTCAGGCATGTACCTTTTCACACTGAACCTGGCGGTCTCAAGTGTGAATAAGCCCCAGGTTACTTCTATATGGTCAAAGCAAATATTTTATGAGACTGGAATGGAATTGGTCTGGTATGGAAGGTCCAACAACACAGAGACTGTTTTTGCCCTGTCATAACAAAGAAACAAAGGAAACCTGAACGTATAGAGCAGCATGCCGTAAACATCTCAAGGCTACTGCGCTCTCACACAGTCACATGCAGTGATGCACAAACTTTATTCATGATTACAAACTGTAGCTCCCTTCAGGTTCCTCTTTGGTCAAGGACATGCTCATCATAATTCGGTGCTTTCTGGGTTGTCATGCCAACTGGTTAATGATTGCGTATGTAATTATTCCTGTGATTTATTATCATCAAAGCAGCAATCTTTTTCACCATCATTGTGAACATTTGTGAATGGACTTCCATTGTGGCTCCCTTCATGTTCATTTTCAAATTGAAGGCTATTGCTGGTGTTTTTCAACCTGGACTTTGTTTTCCATTTTTTTGGGGGGGATTTTTGGTTTGTTATTGAAAACATTATGGAAAGGACCTTACAGAGAAATTAAATGATTTTCTTACCTTTCACTTTATCTGGTCTGTTTGTTATTGTGTCTCACTCAAGGAGAAATCTCATGATGAAATCTCAATAATAGGCAGAAACAGATCCCACTCTTTACACAAACATTCCACATGGCACACTTTTTAGGCTTTTCACAGGTAATGTACACTACTATTTGCATGTTTTTTTGTATGTCATGCAACAACGGGGTAACTGTGGCAACATAACAATATAGTTAGGAGTATATAAATTAAGTACAATGACAGTAAACGTATCACAAACAACTTAGAAAAGGAAAATGCCAGTCAGTTAAACAGCAGCCCCCTCGTTAAAAGTGTGTTTGATTAAGCTGCTATATTAGTCTTTTAAATCCATATTGTACATTTGTTTGTCACTAGCTCTGAATGTGGTATATTTACACAGTTACATTTCATCATTCAGATTTTACATGGATGTTTTCTACTGTTCCACCATTGCCTTCTATCACCTTGCCAGATTTCAGAACAAGACTTTCAGAACAAGATTTTTTTCCATCATGCTTTCAGACACTTATAATAACAATCACAGCACGTCATGGCAAAAATAAGCACATTCAGAGGATGTAAATAAGTAGTGCAAAAATGCTCCAATAGGATTACACTGCAGCCTGCTGCTGTCTACATCATTCTCCCTCAATACTGGATCAGTCTCTGAAATTGTTGTCCCTGCATACATGTAAATATGCTCATAATGTCTGTGGAACTTCATGCCTTTAAACCTTTGAATCCTCAACAACCTCATATCAGGGCTTCACAGCTGCTGCTTTGGCACCGTGTTGGTTGAATATAATCCTCTTTTGCAGGTTTGCACTCGCACACATGAACATAGGCTGCACCACACTCAACAACGGATTTTATTGATATTGACCAATGCCTTGGAGCAGAGGGGGAATCACAATATCACTGAAAGCTTTCTTACAGCATGGAGGCTTCACTGTTCAAAAGATTCCCACAACAAGGAAAGTAAAAATCATTTGATGAACACCTGGGGTCAGTCAACACACGGCCAGCTAAATGCTTTGAGAGGGGAAAGAACTGGAGCAGCAGTAATGAGCAGGATTACAATGAGTTTCTGCAAATATGATCAGTAGAGAGACTTTTCAGTTGCATTTACCCTATGCTATTCTTCAGCTCATGTCTTTGTCTTGTGTGAAACCAGAAGTCAATGCTTGTGCCGCTGCACATTTGTAGGAACACTTGTGAATAACAAAAGGGCACTTTAAGATGTGATTTTTCCTTCCGAGAGGGCACATTAATGCACATTTTTGCCTCTGAAGAGGATGCTTTAGAGCACATTTTTGCCCCCTCTACCCGTCAACACCACTGTATGAGCGAAGTGCACATGGGTTGGCCTTTGCTAGCCAGAGATAGCATTGTACTGTTAGCTGCTTTGGCTATTCCTGTCAAATAAATTGCAACATTTGTGCAGAGGAAGCAAATGATCTGACCAGAGTTTCTGCTTATTACAGTCTCTTTTCAAAATACACTTTCAATGTAGGTTTCCTTGTGCAACAAAACTACTTGGTTAAGCTGAGGAAAAGATTGTGGTTTGGGATAAAATCAATATGTTTGCTAAAGATTGTTAGTTAAGTACAAAAATTACGTAACAAGACAACGGTAAAATGAGAAAATGCTCACTTCGTTTGTTTACGCCATTTTGGAAAATCTGCATCAAAATGAGTGGCGCCAGCAGTGAATTTAGGAGTCGAAGTTTTATATCACAAGATGTCACTATATACACAAATCACTGCAAAAAAAATCTTACCAAGAATATTTGTCTTATTTCTAGTTAAATTATGTCTTAATTTCAGACAATATCACTTAGAACAATTTTATACTAAGATGGAGGGCCTTGTTTCTCAGAAATTATGTATTATTTAAAGAAATTTTATTTATGCTTAATTCAAGCAAAAAATATCTTGAATTCAAACATTTTGAATTCAAGCATGCTTGAATTCAAGCATTTTGTCCCTATCTCCAAGAAACGTTTACAGGGCTCTATAGGTTCATATGTATCACATTAAATTAGACTTACTAAACAACAAAAAATGAGGGACTGGCTTCTGGCACATCCTCTGTTTTACCAGCATGGACGTTGATGAATCTTAGCGGCAGTTTGTCTAATTGAGCTGCAGAGACACCAGAAAGATTTGGGGTGAACAAAGAAAACCTCAGTGATGATACTGTAGGCTGGAGACAGTGGTGATGCTTTGTTCATCAAGGTCCTTTCCAAGCTGAACATGAATGATGCTGGAACACACCAGCTCTCTGCTTATTGAACAAAATCAAATAATATTTGTCCTTCCAACGCCCTCCTTTCTCTGCTCCTCTGTCTGTCTCTAATATTCACACAAACTTGTGAGCATATTTGTTTATTTTCTCCATCTCCTCCATGACATCCCACCAGCTCTCACACTTTCTGTCACTTTCTGTTCCTTCCTCTGTTTATTTTTCACACTTTCTCCCTTCTGTCAAGGCTCTAAAACAGAGGTAGCTTTTCACCCTCTTCCCTGACGCTAACTGTGGCATTTCCTTTTCTTTATTCAGTCACTTTACTTCAAAAGCATTCCCAGTGTCACCACAGCTGATCAGTCAGGAGGGAGAGTACAGCTTGAGAGGGCCAACGAGTGTCTCATGAATATGGAAATGACAAGAAGAAGGAGATCAAGACACGAAAGGCTTGTGGTGGTTTGATGCTAATTGGTTATTCACTCTTTCAGGGGATATGATGGAAACTTTAATGACTCCATCTGTACTTGGCTTCTTGCAGTATGTGAGGGACCTGGAAAGAGTCTACACACATATTCACACTCATTCTGTTACAAGGCACTATACGCCATGAATGATATCTCCACATATTTCCTTTAAATTTAATGTAAGGAAGTACAAGTACGTTCTCAAAGCTTTCATAATAATGATCAATCAATTTACAAAACAGATGATGAACAGCCTGAGCTGTCTCCATGAGCTCTGTGCTACAACTAAAAGTAGACTGTTTATCTTGTCTGGTCTTACTATTCCTTATTGTGTACTTATATTTTTTGCCAGATGAATCTCACAGTGATTCCACATATTAAATTCCTTAAACGCTGAAAGGTGAACACATCGAGCTTCTCATTTACCTCTGTGAAGAAATAGAAAGTGGCCCATTTGGAAGAGTTCTAAGGCACTTATGATTGTCCAATTTTCACCCTTGGACCTTTTGATGTATGTTTGTCACCCCTGTCCAGAGCACTGACTCGCAGATATACTGCACACTAAAATCCTGGATCGACAGTAAATTAACTAGTGCCATTCTGATTTAGTCCCTGGGCAGCCTGTCATGCTGTGAAGCTCCAGGGCTGCAGAGCCGCTCATTCTGATCTCAAAACAGAGAAAAGTTTTGGTCCACTCTCATAAGATTAGTCTTCCTCTTGATCTCCCAGAGTCCGATCTCTGAAGGGCAGAGATCTTTTTCAATCAAACAAATTAAACGTGTAGTTGTACAATCTTTAATGGAAGTACATTCGTGAATTAGCCCTATTTCATTCTCCGGAAATACCACTGATCAGGGAATAACGATGTAAACTGTGCATGCACAACCATGTTGGTATACAGCTTCGTCCACACGACAATGGCATGATAACTCTTGGTGCAATGTTGCCGGAAGTATTTCCGTCAACCTGGCAACGTGATAACGAGTGACAACGAATGACAGGGATGTAATATATATGCCACGCCGATACGTGGCGCTGCAAAGAAACACAGAGAGACCCACGAAAAAAAATTAAAGAATGCAATGAGCATGCGCATGAAGTCTTTGTTTACTACATTGTTTGCAACAACGCCGGGTACACACTGCAACTCCGAAATGGCATTATCAGACCTTCTCACTCTGGAACCCATTGTCAGAAAATACCGTTGTGGGTCTCCGACAACACCGGAGTCGTCTGTACGCAAGGCGGAATCGGTATTAAAGTTTAAAGTTTGATTCACAGACTTCCATTGTCATGTGGACGACACCTTATAGTGATCTGGCACACCTTTTTTTTTTATCAGTCATGGCAGCGCACTGCTTCTCAGCATCCACAAAGAAGAAGAGGGGAAAAAAAACAGGCTCACATAGCAGGAGGTCAGACCTGACTGCTGGCAGTGTGAAAACTCCAAGGCGGGTCGACCAGGGTTAGAAAATCCTGCATCGACCCACTAATTTCAGTGTGAAAGCAGTATTACAGAGCGATACACACATTAGACACTTTTCAGTTAGTCCAATGCACAGAAACACTATTACATGTGTGGTTCACCCCAAAATTATTAGTATGCAGGTGACAATTTCTACTCCATACAGAATATGTAATATGTGTAGTGACGTGTAGGTAACCTAGGTCTGGTGATTAGCTTGTTCTATTTATTTGTCACATGCATTATTGTACATATACAACAATGATGAAATGAAATAGAGTGCTTTAACCGTAGCAGATACTTGCAAATTCAAAAACACACACATCCACTAACTTGCACTCTTTGATACCAATAGCACACACACACACACAGCTGTGTATTTGTGTATTGTGGGGACTTTACATTGACTTGCATTCATTTCCTAGACACTTCCCTTGACCCTAACCATATCCACTACCCATGTAATCCTAATCCTAACCCTAACCAAAGTCTAACCTTACAGTAACATTAAATGTTCTCCAAGTCTTCTCCCTGAAATCTAACAGTTTACATTATTGGGACCTGCACTTTGTCCCCATAAGTACGGTGAGTCCCCACATTGTCAGCGTGAGTCCCCACAATGTGAGTGTGTTATCAGACTTATGTCCCCATATGTTCGGCAAAACACGCCCACACACGCACACACTCACACACACACACACACACACACACACACACTCACTCACACACACACACACACACTCACTCAGAATGCAGCAGGCTAATAAGTGTCAGTCTAGTCTGCCTCGCTCTGCCTTTTCATCTTCCTCCTCTTGTTCCTCCTCAGAGGAGGAGTACATCCCACCTAGACTCTTGAGGATTTTGTTCCTTTTTACCCTTCAGGCTTTATTTATTAATCACTCAGTTCGAGTGAAAGCTCACTGAATATCTTAGGTTTATTTGCAGTGTGTTTTTGGAGTGTGTGATCCTTCAGCTCATTTGGTAGCTCAGGTTGATCCAAATAAACCCACTAAGATGCCTTAAAAAGACTTTGCAGTGGTTTGTTGGAGGTGATTACCAAACCCTGATTGGGATCATTTACATGTGAAGCCTGTGATGACACTTCTCTAACTTAATGTAGGGATGTTCATGTGTCAGCTTTTCTTTTTGGTTTGATGCAGATGGGTTTTTGTAAAAGGCAGGATGGCTAGTAGTTAGTGTCAGTTTACCCTTGCTGGAAGATTTCAGTGTCCTGGACGAATTCCAGTCAAATACTCTATCTGTATTTTTCTTTCAGCTTAAAATCAATTTATAGGCAGGCTGTATAAATGATGATGCTGTGGATTGAGATACTGTATATCGAAGCATCATTTAAAAAAATGTTTTTTAAACTATTAAGTGTTGTACGAGTGTGTCTTTTCACCGGGTGAATAAAGTAAATGGGGTTAGCCCCAAAAGTTCACAACATTTTCGTCCTAGGCGGTGGAGTAGGTGGAGTTGCCACTCTCAATTTATTGACAGGCCACTCCTCAGAATTATGCTCTATGGCTTTTGTTTTATTTTGTCAGTTAAGCATCTTAAATCACCATAAAAAGAGAGTATTCATGAGTTGATTTCCCATAAGTTTATGCAGGTAAAAGCAGGAACAAAGAGAACTTAACAGAGTTGAAATTAGTGTTCAGACAGCCAATCCATTTTAGACCTTCAGCAGATTTTTTGGGAGAATAATTGCCCTTTGAGGTGGAGCAGCTTTATATTTGCGTGTGCAGGCTGTGCCACAGAGTGTGTGTATGTGTGTGAGGTCTCTGCATGTGTTTATGTCTATGTATGATGATCTGCCCGCAGCGCCGCTTCCAGCCTACACCACAGATCTCTCTCTGCTCGGCTCGAAACCCAGCAGCTCATCTCAGTGGACCAAACCCACATTCACTCAACTGACATCCAAACATCTCCATCTGCATCCTTTTACCTATCAGTTACAATATATTACACTACTTATGGATTGTTTTGTTATATACTCTGATGAAATAGCCAAATATTTCACAGTGAAAGATATTTAGTTTAGGTTTATTTATTAGGTTTATACTGTAGATCGAAGACAAGTTTCGAATGCATTGCACGGTACTTCTGTTGCATACCCAACATAATTTTCATAACAAACACTTATTCTTAGCCATGATCTTTTACATACTATATTTTATTACAATTTGTTTTCTTTCATTTTGCAGTTTAAAGCTACGTATACAGTTTTGGTGTTAGCCTCTCAATGTAATTGAGAATGCGGTTTCATGGTATGGGTATGTCATTTTAAGGAAATAGGGTTGCCTGAAGCAACACTTGCCTGAGCTCACACAGAAAACAAAGTCATTTCCACACAGAGAGAAGTGCATTGGTTGAAAAAAATAATGTGATATGAAGTAATAACAGTCATTTGTGTTACAAAAGCCAAGAAATTGCAGAACCTTTGAGTGAAGTAGACTATGATGTCCCAGCAGTTGGTGATGGTGCTAGAGGCTGGAGGAGTCTCCTCAGCCAGGGAAGCGTGGTGTGGACCTCTCCCTGTCGCAGCTGCTATCCACATGCATCCCTGTTGAAAAAGAAAATAATGTTACTATTGACTGACACTGTAATGCCTGTAACTGCTCTCCTTTCCTCTCAGCACACAGTAAAGGAAATCATTCAAAAGTTAATTAGGGTACAGGGTACTCTGGCATCTACAATTAGATCTTCTACAAACTTTAAAGGCAGTGTTTTGCATCATTTTATATACAATAAATTAATTTCTTATGAACATGTATTCACCGTTTGTGTACAGAGAAACACCAGCACTTTCACTGGCATTGACTCATCATGTGCCATCAAAAAACCATATAAAGCCATCCGTGGCCCTTAGAGGAACTTTCTAAGGTATAAGAAAGTACCATTCATGATGTCATTAAGGGGTATCTACATTTGAGCTTCGAAGACTAATTATATTGGCAAATGGAGAATGTTTTGGATGTGTCAAGTTTCTTTTCTTACATGCATGGCCTTTGAATATACTTCATAGGCTCCAATATGTGTTTAGGTATTGTCATATAATTATCAAGAGATTTTCACATGTGCTGCTTACCAGTTATTCTGACATTCATCCTGCTGTGGTCCTCAGCTGGGTGTGAATTGTTCGGTTTTGGCTTTATAACACTGCTGTAACTGATTTCCTCATTAGCTGTAACAGGCCTGCAGCGTTGGTGTGAATGCGCCATCAGTTGTGCTGCTTGTCTTGCCATGGATGTTTTCTCTGGAACAGGTGGTGGTATTTTGTGTGGCCAAGGGATCCTTTCTTCATTCCCCCTGCTGAAGACATCATCAGACTCATCTAGAAGGACAAGAGGGCGCAGATGCACGGCTCGGAGCTCCTCAAGCATCACCGTGGGTAGAGGAGTCGCTAGAGATCTGAGGAAGGCTGAGGAGTCAGAGTGGCGGCGACGGGGCGGTTTGGGTTGGAGAGGGGGTTTGGTTTTCAGAGGTGGAACTGGGTTGTTCACTGATCCGGGTTCAGGGAATATGACGGGGAGGGGAATCTGCAGAGACAACCTGTTGGTGTGAGTCTGGAGGGAGGTGGAGCTGGACCTTGGATGCAGCCTCCAGCCTAGAGGGTCGTTGCCAGTGATGGCAGATGTCTGGACAGGTGGAGGAGAGGAGCAGGAAGAGGTGGAGGATGAGGAGGAGGAGGAGCGAGCTGGCGAGCTAAAGACCCCAATGGGGGGGCAAGAGTAGCGACTGGATGAATAATGGGGTACAGCTTGGGGTCGGAGGAGGGATACTCCTCGCTCAGGAGGCTTTGGTTCCTTCTTGTTCTTCCTCACAGTAATGACAGAGGAGGTCCCACTTTTGCAAAAGTTGGCCGACCACCGGCGCTGATGAGAACGTTGGGTTACATCAGAGGAGACTGCTGAGTGCTCTTTGGGTTCTTGGCCATGCCACCCTTTTCTATTCAGCTGGCCACATTTAGCATAGCCACCACTGAAACAGACTGGGCTAGCAGCGTCATTAGTGGCAGCGGGATGTTTATTCATCTCACTTGAAGTGTTTAGCAGGTCTGCTGTGAAGAGAAAAGGAGGAGGAGGTCAGGATGTTTTAAATTTGAAAAGAGGAACAGGAGACGCCCATTGACTTCAAGTTTCACAACCAGTGTGATTCCACAACTCACATACTAGCTGCTGTGTACACACACATGGTTGATCAACTGAAAACCACCTCTTCATTTATATCTTCATTCAACTACTGACTAGCTTTCAGTTGAAATGCTAAGCTCTTGTAACAATAGCACCATCACAACAAACTTTATGTCATACTGTATGACTTTCTTTTTAATATAGCCAGAGCCATATGCAGTAACAGCATTATACGTAACAATAATAAAACAATAATAGTTGCTAACAACAACAGAACAACGTAAGCTAAGCATACCAGAACAAGAAAGGCTGCAGCAGCATTGTATTTTGTATATTGAATTTAATTACTGATGTGGGACTTAAAAAGCTCAAACCTCAATAATTTGAGAATGACGCAGCTTTACAATAATATAATATAAATATAAATAATATAAAACACTGTTAACCTGCAGAGCTGTGGCCGTCTCAGTCCTCTTTCAAAGTCCTTTCTCACGTCTCTTTCTTAATATCATCCTTTCTCTGTATTTCCCTACATCTGACCACAACTTCCTCAAAATAACGCCCAGAAACTCCCAGAAAGTCACCACACACACACACACACACACAAACACACACACACACACACACAGTGCATCATCATTCCCTCAGTTTAAGAAATTATCATCTCCTTTATTCTATATACACTTTATTAGGTACATCTTTCTAGCAAGGCTGGACCCCTTTTGCCTTTAGAACTGCCTTATTTCTTCATTACATACTTTCAACAAGGTATTGGAAACATTCCTCACATATTTTGGTCCATATTGACATGAAAGCTTCACTCAGTTGCTGCAGATTTTGTCAGCTGCTGATAATCTCCTGTTCCTCCACATCCCAAAGGTTCTATTGGATTGACATCTGGTGACTGTGGAGGCTGTTAGAGTCCAGTGAACTCAAGATGATCTGAGTTTTGTGGCATGGAGTGTTATACTGCAGGAAGTAGCATCAGAAGATGGTCCACTGTGGTCATAAAGGGATGGACATAGTCTGCAACAATACTTAGGCAGGGTGCAGAATTTAAACGATGCTCAGTTGGTACTAAGGGGCCCAAAGTGTGTCATGAAAATATCTCCCACCATTACACCACCAGCAGCCTGAATCATTGACACAAGGCAGGATGGATCCATGCTTTTATGTTGTTTACGTCAAATTCTGACCCTACCATCTGAATGTTGCAGCTGAAATGGTGACTATTCAGACCAGGCAACGTTTTTTTCATCTTCTATTGTCCAGTTTGTGGTGGTGAGTTTGTGTAAATTATAGCCTCAGTTTCCTGTTCTTAGCTGACAGCAGTTACACCAGGTGTGCTCTTCTGCTGCTATAATCCATCTTCTTCAAGGTTCCAGTGTTGTTCTTCACAGATAATATTCTGTATTCCTTGGTTAGAACCAGTGGTTACTTGAGTTCCTGTCACTACAACAAGGCATTTTCATCCACACAACTGCCGCTCACTGGATTTTTTGTCTTTTCTGGACCATTCTCTGTAAACCCTAGAGATTGTTGTAGTGAAAATGCCAATAGATCAGCAGTTTTTGAAATACTCAGACCAGCCTGTCTAGCATCAACAACCATGCCACGTTCAAAGTCACTTAAATCTAGGACCAGTGGTGAACCAGAGACAGGGTCATGGGAGGCCAAGGATCATTGACACTGGTGGGAGTGAAGGCTGGTCCTGGTGGTCTGATCTAACAGACCAGAGAAGTTCCTGTTGTTGAAGATAGAAAGGAGTCACATACCACAGCACACCTTCAGGGGTCAGAGGTCAGTGCTGTTCTGGCAGAAAAAGGGGGGACCATCACAATACTAGGTAGGTGGTCATAATGTTATACATGATCAGTGTATATATAGGGAGCAAGGTTAATTTGTTGCCTTGGGCGTTTGGAAACACATTGCTCATTTACACTTTTCACTTATTTATTATGAAGAAACCCTCATAGCTCAGAAAGCTGCAGCAACGATGCAAATTAGGAAATGACATTTTGACCTCTGGTGACCGATGCAAACATGTGGTTGGTCACGTCCATAGAAGTTTATTTTTCTTGTCATAGGTCGACCTCACTTTTCTAATTTGGCTCTGATGGCTCCCTGCCATGACGTTCAGTCTCTCTCATCAGTCTCTCAGACTGTCAATCACAACTTGCACTAAATCTCGATGCATGTCAAGCGATCACATGTGGACCAGCACATACACGTGTCCTCCTCCCCACGCTCCCGCATACTGTATGACTTCTAACGCTCAGAGTCGACAGCGAGCCTTTTGAAGTTTCATCAGCACAGAAGCTGCGTTGCTGCTTTCACTTCCTCCTAATCCACCCACAGGCCGCCGAGATCTTTCAAGGCCGTCTGAGTAATTGGCAGGTTCGCATGTTGTCGAGAACCGGGGCTGCTAGGTGAGGGCTCGGTACATTAATCTCTGTGTAATGAAGTGATGTAAACCCACTGAGAGGGAGCGCAGAATACTGTAAACCTGTAGATGAGGAGAGGGATTATAGCTGATCTGAGTGGCATTCGTCTGATGATTTGCTGGAGGGAAATGTGTGTCTGTGAGAGAGACTTGTCTCTCACTGTTTCACTCAATAGCAATGAAACACATTTACAGTACCTCTGCTGCTCGCCCGTCAGAGGCAATCAATACGTGCTTATTGATGCTTAACATGTTAACAGCAGCTGTCTGCCCAGCTGGCCTCTCTATTTATGTTACGTTTGGGGTTATATTTCTTCTGTATTGAACTTCTCACTTAGTTTGCTCTATTGGCTAATACAGAATTGCTGTAAAAAGTTGAACAGATTTACTTTACCCTCACAGTTAAAGGTTGCATGGTTTATAATGGAAAGAATATTAAATTTAAAGTAATATAACATTTCATTTACATTCCTGAGGAGCAGGGTGAGGATGTCATTATGTGTTTTTTCATCTGAAGTTGACAGAAAGATTTGCTCACAATGGGAAAGCACATCAAGAACTATGGACTGTATAGTTCTGTGGAAAATGGAGAGATTTGAAGCCTGATGCCTCATGTTTGCAAGCAAAATGATTACAGGAAGCCTTCAGACGCTTTTGAGGACAGCGAGGACAGCGATCCGAGCTAGTCACACACTAGCCTGGCTATCGCGACTGCGAAGCTCTGAGACCATATTGTAGTCTAGCCAAGTTGCCTTATAAACCGAGTTCTCAGAGAGCGGGCTCCTCTGACGTGTGCGTAGCGTAGTTCATGCGTAGTTCATTGGCCCCCATTCCTGAAATATGACATTGAAGAGTCACAGGAAGTATGGATGGACCCAGGCTAGTCACACACTGGAGCTTTGGAGGATTCCTGAAGTAAAATATCCAAATTTAATAATATGCTGAAAACACACATGTAACATATCCACTGCATGATAGCTCACGTGAAGTTATTCCTCATTTTTTGGATGTCCAACAAAACGTGTTACTTTCCACACATTACATGCGTACAGTCTTTCAAAAATAAACTCAGGTTTAGGCAACAAGGTCAAGGAAAAGGTTGTGGTTTGAGTTTCTTTTACGTTTGTGTTTATTATTGGAATACATCAATGACAAGACCTTGCTATACAGATGCCATTTACATCACCAGCCCGGTTTTCTCTGACAAAAGAAAAAAATATTAGAAAATATTTTTTTTTCAAGCTTCTTATATGCAATTGTAGTACTGATGAAATGTCCTCTCTCCTCTGTTATCAGAGCATGACCTTCCCATTCTCCTCCCTCAGACAGTAGAGGCGTATACAACCTTGAACCTTTCCTCACTGTTGCGTGAGCTCTGCCTTTTTATTACACCTACCTCTATCTTCTTCACTCTTATCCAGGCTTAGAAGCATAATCTCTGTCCTTCACGATATCCAGTGAACAAAAAAATGAGGCTGATTGGAAAGTGAATACAAATCCTGTGATCCTCTGTGGCTCAGTGTTCAGTACATTCATCAACTGGAAATTCATTCTACTACTAAAATATGATTACTTTTCAGAATTTTTAATGTATAATGATTGTAAGTGAGATTGGATTTAGATTTAATCACACAAACAATACAGTTTGATCTGGGCTACTCAGCAGCATAAAAGCAGGTCAGCTACTCGGCTTCAATGTCAATTATTGTAGCCTGCGTTATTCTATTATAATACTGATTATGGTCGTCATCACAGGCACAGTGCCGTGTGTCCTGTGGAGGGTTGGAGATAAATAAATAAATTAGCAAAAGTCAAGATAAGTTCAAGATTTTGGGATGGTTATGTTGGAGCTCCCTGTTTTGACGTGTTCCCAGAATGGCTTTGATTTTTTTCCTGCAGGGCTGAAATTAGTTTGAACACAACTTAACGGAGAAATTTAAATTTACCCCTGTGATGTGGCGAAAAGCAGGCAGGATAGGACAGGAAATAGTGTCGGCTGGGTTGTAAAAATAAACTGTGGGATGCAGCGTGGCTAGTGGTCTAACAGCAGTCGAGCGGTGAGCTGCACAATTTTGCATGTGAAATATTAATGATTTTTTTTTTTTTTACATTGCAAAGAGATAAATTTCACTGTTGAAAAAATAAACTTTCAAGGACTTTTTTATTTTGCTGTTGCTAGTCATCAGATATAAACACAGATATATCGGCAGGGAGGACAAAATTTAAAGTATTTGTTGTTTTCTTGTTTCTGCATTAAATATTAGCTGAAAGTAAAGTCTCTCTTGTTCGATACTAATCAGATCTGGGAGGACTGCAGTCATTTCTCTTGTGTAAGTGGATTTATTCTGAGTGGCATCACTGGTCGTTGGGATTTTTTTTCATATAAAGTTGTCTGAAAGTGGGTCTCACCTTCAAATTTCATGTGTGTTGCCCATTGTGAACTAACAATGGGATCTTTGAGGAAACTGCATGTAAGTAGAGTATCGGAGCACTAAAGCCCCCCAGAGACTTTAAGTGCTTTTTAACCAATCCAGGTAGAGAGCCAAGACACTTCTGGCCTGTAATTGTAAGAAGATGGATGATAGAAATGCAGGAGGAGGAAAGAAGGATGAAAAGGGGATCTGGAGGGAGGAGGGGAGGACAAGTTGCGCTGCAGCCAACAATGAATGAATCTTGTGTCTTTCTTCCCCTCTCTTTCTCTGTGGATCCATCAATCTTCTCTGTCCCAGCTCTCTAGCTCCAATCTCACTTCTGTATCATTTCCTCTGTATTCTCTCCTTTGCCTTCTGTCCTTTTCTTATTTTGGATTTCTTCACCACTCTGTGTTTTCTTCCTGTCTCCAGGCATGGCTGACCGAGATCCATGAGTACGCCCAGCAGGATGTGGTCGTCATGCTGCTGGGCAACAAGGTGAGACCTTGTTGCCAACACTAGAAGATAGATGGACAGATGGGTTCATAGAGGGAGGGAAGGAGGTATCATGGAGGGAGGTGGGAGTCCGAGTGCGATGGATTTATGGATGTGTCTGGAAGCAGGGAAAGACACATATTGTGTACATACTGCTTAGTTTAGTTTACTTTATTTGCACAACTGTTAAAATTACACTTATGATGTACAGAATAAGAAAAATGTGCAGGAGAGGTCAGAAGCCACTGAATGCTTATCAAAGGACCTCCCCTCCCAAAATATCTGTACATCACAAAATAATATAGAGAAAACCTGGAGAAGGAAAGAAGAAAGTGAAAAGGGGAAAAGAAAGATGGAAAAAAGAGTGAAAAAGGAAGAAAAAAACATGACAAAACAAAGCCAGTCGCAAGCAAAAATGATCAAAATCAACATAAGATTACATTGATAATGTACAATCAATTACAAGCAATAGCCATACCAAACAGAGAAAAATGATAATACTGCTCTGATGTTGATGGATTAAATACTTTTTCATTTGGTCTTAGAAGAGAATACTTTAAAAGATGGTGGTAGATTGTTCCAAAGAAATGGTCCTCCATATTGCAGTGAATATTAAGCTAAGGAAGTCTGACATAATGGCCGACTGCCGACTGAATATTTGAACATCAAAAAACGTCTCGGGAGAGGATATTGGTCATTTTAGTGGAATGACATTCCTGTTGGAAAAGTGAAAGTTATACGAACAAAAGAATTTAATCCAGCTCTACAGTTCCACTTAGCTCCATGGAGCGTAGCATCTTAAAGCTTTCAGTTTTTCACGTAACGGCAGGCAGACAAAGACCAGCTGGTGAACAGAGCAGGCTAAAATGTCACAAATGTTTGTCAGGAGTTGAATGAAGATTGCTCTTACATACATAAAATAGCCAGAAGTACTGTTCCAAATGAATCTTGTTAAAAATGTAATTGAGCAACTGTTTGCCAGCACATTAGCAAATAGCAACTTTGCAAGGTCATGACATGGCATATTTTTTTGCATGTTAAAGAGCTCCCCTGCCTCCAAGTGAACAAAAGATCTTATACGCATTATTTCTGTGACATTTCTTCAAATCTGCAACTGACGTCCACACAGACTAAAGGATGATCTGATGAGATTTTGAAGGTCAAAGGTCACAAATGTCTAATAGGGTAAGATGATAAAATGATGACAGACTAGGATGTAAACTGCAACTTGAAGGTGGTCATGAAAACGGGAAAAAAAATAAGAAATAACAGCTGCTAAAACATAAAAAATGACAAGGCATGGACACGTATGCCATAAGAGGAGAAGTGGTGTCTATGGTGTTCATGTATGTGTCAAACATGGATACCAAACCCTTGTGAGTGGTGTTTTGAGTGACAGCTTCTGACTTGATACTGGACGTCCATTGTGTTGCAGGTCGATTCCACTCATGACAGGGTGGTGAAGCGAGAGGAGGGGGAGAAACTGGCCAAGGTGAGCTTCATAATACACACACACACACACACACACACATTCAATCTGACGCATGTAATGAGTATAAAAGACATGCTGTGCTCTGCCCACGCAGCCACGTGGCCCCTACAACTCCCCCCATGTAGCTGCTGTGCCTTGATTAGTGTGTGTAATTACATATTCATGGAGGCGCATAATGTTGTTATTGTTTGGAATAAATGACGGGGACTTGCTAACTTAATTTTCTGGGCCGTTTCGCTCAGATAAGCTCTGAGAGGCGTGTTAGAGTAAATACGAACAGAAGTGGTGGGGAGAAGTGTGGCACTGCAGCTGTCAAGGTAGACATACACAGCAGGAATATTGACGTGGACACACACATACACAGAATGAGATCGCTGTACCGCGGAGCGTCTGTCATTATCTTCACACTGTGATTGTTATTGTTCTTAGAAGTTACAACAATGAGGGGAGAAAATTGTTTTTTAAAGGAAGAAAAACTCACCAACCATCAAAAGGATTGTTGAGTTTTTGGTATTGATCGCCAACACTACTTTAAACTCCCAAATCCCAAAACTCAGTTAGTCTAAAACGTAATTTTGTATCAGCATCAGATATGCAGGAGTGCACAAACACACACACACACACCCCTAACAACAAATGTTTTTCTGTGCAGGAGTTTGGAGTGCCCTTCATGGAGACGAGTGCTAAATCTGGACTGAATGTAGAACTGGCCTTCACTGCAGTGGCGAAGTGAGTCACACACACACACACACACACACACACACACGTTGGTTTAAGTCACCTTTGGGGTATATAGGCATTTTTACACCCCTCTTTGGGGACAAACTTTGATTTCCTAAAAACTTACCCTAAGCGTAACTACAACAACTAACCTTCTAAGACTAACCTCAACCTAACCCTAACCACTGACCCAAAATCAAGGATTTAACAACCCTGGACACTGACTTTGTCCCCAGTTGCACAATCAGTCCGCAATCAACTGGTATTAAGTCAAGTGTGTGACCCCAATGTGGACATAAGGCAGACGCACACAGACTTTAGTTCAACAGCTCCAGTCTACCATGAACTTCAGCATGGATGTAGGCGACAGAGAAGCAGCAACATAATCTTCCTACAATTGTAAACAAAAGCATTAAAACACTCAGTTCATACCTCTCAAGAGTTTTGCCTCTATACACTGACTCTATCTGGCAGGGCCAGCGGTAGATTATGATAACTGAAGTAAAACCAGTGTGAGCAAATTAACTGTAGTTAAATATCACTGTGAAACCAACATTCCTGACTCTGTCTCTACTTTTTGCATGTCACAGATCAGCATTTCAGTGGTTTCATCAAAAACAGAACATGAAATATTCACAGACAAGAGCCTGTGTCCTGCCTGGTCCTCTCAGTGTCAGCATTTTCTCACAGTGGCTATTTCTATTATCTATGGCTGATGAAATCTGTTTGCACCAGTCTTCATTGGTTATCTGTTCAAAATGAGAATCGTTCTTTTCTTTACTTCTGTGTCAAATCAAAGATAAAAAAAAATGACTGCAAATTTATCGTGAAAATCACCATGGCAATTGTGCAACTTGACAGGCACTTCTGTTCCCTCCGTGAATATAACTCTTTTAATTGAGAACATGGCTTAATGTGTTTAATTTTTTAGATCTACTCGGCTGACCAGCTGAACCACTGCTGCAGTGAGCAGCATTTATATTCACTTTCAAAAACTCTGCATCCCTAATGGAGGGCAGGTGCAGATGGGGGACTTTTGCACCACTACCACAAGTTTAAAAGCTGACAGCAACGTAGCTGATGCTCTTATTTTCACCAGTCTGGTAATAACAGTTTGCTATTCAGATATCATTTGTTCCATTTGGCCATGCAGAAATATGAGCCTTAAAGTATTGAAATAGACAGGAACATATTTCAGAAACTCAGTTAATTCCGACATCTAAACCAGAAAGTTGATCTTGTGGTTGTGCTTGTTTTGTATTCCTTATTTATGAGGATACCATTTGAAATATGTGTCACTTAAATGTGTAGCGTTGGACATATTTAGTGGGAGTTGTTTTCCATTTATAGCCTCGTTATGGTAACAGGCTGGCATGGTCGGGTGTTACCACGAATAGCTGAATATCTGTCTGGCACACAGTTTGCACAGATACATGAGAATATGAGACCAGCTCTGTTCCTCTCCCTCTCGCTCATGATAACACCTCTTTAGTTTTCAGGCTATTTCCAAACTTTTCCATCACCTCTCATCTGTCACTTCCTCATCTCTTTTGCACCATAGTTTCAGTTCATTTTCCTTCAGGAGTGCTTTTTCTGCCTAAAGACACACAAATGCCTAAATGAAATCATTTATAATCTGATAAAAAGTTGATTCACATGATGAGATCATCATCACAACAAATCATTGATTACTATGAATCACTGAATCATTAAATCACTGACATACTCTGGCATTGTGCATCTATGTGCTTTAATTGTTCCATATAATTATTGCTTTCTTCCTCGCTGAATCCCCCCTTGAAGAGATTAATAAAATGCATTGTCTTCCGCGCTCTTGAAAGATAATCCAGGTTACTCTCTTCATACTTTACACAGAGGTCATTAAGTCACCATTCTATCAACTCTAATGAGCAAATTAAAACGTGAGCATAAAGTTTTCCTCAAGTAGTTTTAATGGAAGAAAAAAAAATTATCTCCTGACTGTAGCTTCATATTTACTGGACAGATATAAGCAGTATAGATGTTTTTTGTCTTACTTTGAGCTATAAACCAATAGTGGCTTTTTTATTTAACTTTTATCATATTTGCATTTTTCTTAACTATTTCTATTTTAAAGGTGCAATGTGCCAGAGTGCATGCTAACCAGCTAGCCAACTGTAATACCACTTGTTCCTACACTATATTGCCAAAAGTATTTGCTCACCCATCCAACTGATCAGAATCAGGTGTTCCAGTCACTTCCATGGCCACAGGTGTATAAAATCAAGCACCTAGGCATGCAGACTATTTTTACAAACATTTGTGAAAGAATGGGTCGCTCTCAGGAGCTCAGTGAATTCCAGCGTGGAACTGTGATAGGATGCCACCTGTGCAACAAATCCAGTCATGAAGTTTCCTCACTCCTAAATATTCCACAGTCAACTGTCAGCTGTATTATAAGAATGTGGAAGTGTTTGGGAACGACAGCAACTCAGCCATGAAGTGGTAGACCACGTAAACTGCTGGAGCGGGATCAGTGGATGCTGAGGCGCATAGTGCGAAGAGAGGTTGGTATCTTTACCAACTCTGTGATGTTGGGCCCATTGCTCCATCTATGTGGATTAATGAATTGTCAATCACACATCAGTGAGGCAATTAACAGTCCCTGATTAACTTATTTGAAGCTGATGGCAGAGGCAGCAACATAATTAACATCTATTTACCTTCTTAAAAATCAGTTAGTATCGTTTCAAAGGCCTTCAATGAAGGAAAAACTGTTGCAGCTTTTGAATCCTGCTCTGCTCTGCTTCCACCTGTTGGTTAGCAGAGTTAGCACAGCCTCATGGTGGTACTGTCTGTCTCTCAGAGAACTGAAGCACAGGACCATGAAGGAGCCTGACGAGCCAAAGTTTCAGCTGCAGGAGTATGTGGACAAAGAAATGAGGACAGCCGGCTGCTGCCGCACGTAGACCACATCCTGTGTGTGTGTGTGTGGACAGGTATTACTTGTGTTATGGGGACAAAAATCTGTTCACAAAGTTACATCATGGGGACTCATCTTCCTTCTGGGGACAAAATGCATGTCCCCATAAAGTTTTTAGGCTGAAGAAGATTTAATGTTAGTGTAAGGTTAGACTTTGGTTACGATTAGGGTTAGGATTATGCGGGTACTGGTTATGGTTAGGTTCGAGGGAAGTGTCTAGGAAATGAATGTAAGTCAATGTAAAGTCCCCACAACGAGAGTAATACCAGTGTGTGTGTGTGTGTGTGTGTGTGTGTGTGAGCGAGAGAGAGAGAGAACAGGTACAGTAAATAATTAATTAATTAATATAAAAACATTGTCATATATATATATATATATATATATATATATAATGTATATATATATATATATATTTATACATATATATACATATATATATATATATATATATATATATATATATATATATATATATATATATATATATATATATATATATATATATATATATATATATATGTATGTATACTTATATTTATATATGTATATACGTGCGTATATAACGTATATGCATATATATACATTATATAGTATATGCATATACGTATATACGTCTATATACGTGTGTGTGTGTGTGTATATATATATATATATACACACACACACGTATATACACGCACGCATGCGTGTATATACGTGTGTGTGTGTGTATATATATATATATATATATATATATATACACACACACGTATATAGACATATATACGTACCTATATATATACGTATATGCATATACTACTATATACGCCAGATATACGTATACGCCAGATATGCACGCCAGATATATACGCGATATATATACACGCCAGATATACGCTGCACGTATATACGCGTATATATATACGTATATACACGTATGTACGTACGTGTATATATATACATATGTGTATACACACTCCTGATCAATATATATACTGTACATATATCTGCTATCTGCTCTCTCTCCCAACCCACCTATCCTCTGCAACTGTGAATGTAAAATAACTCCTCATCTACATACTTGCACATACGCATGCATGTACACTCACAGACCCACACGCACGGCTGTGTTCATAAGTACACAGCCTGTTCAATCTGTTTCTGTGTGATGTACATATTTTTAAATGTCATTTTGATTTTGTGCTCTGAAAGCTTTGTAGTTTGCAAATGTCTGTCTTGTTAAATCAGAAGAACATGGACACAAACATGATGCTTATTAAATCCATCTGGTTAAAATAGTAGAAATCTTATGAATACATTTGTACAGATACACTATTGCACCTGATGTAAGCTGCCAAGTGGCATTGTGTGCTGTTGTATGTACAGGACATAATTTTTAATACTTGTGACCATGACTATCATGACACTGTTGTGTTGTATTTAATTTGATATAGAGCTTCTATAGAGGATAGATGATCTCTCCTTATCCACTTGTCGTACATACACAGTGAATTTTCAGCTACATAGAATGTTGTATAACTGCTTCTGGACATCTTGTTTTTTTAATTTTTATCTTTTCAATCAAGATCATAAAATGTAGATGGTCTAGAATAAGGTTCGACTGAACTTATAGTATTTCTCACCTGTTTTTCCCTCCTGAGGTTTTGTAGAAGCTGTCGTTGCATAAAGATGCAACCATTGTTATCGGATCTGTGCTGAACAATGACATTTCACAGGCATTTCTATCCTTTTTTTGTCAAATATTTTTTATCAAAGATGGTTTCATACTGCTTTTTGCCAATTATAAAATACTATCAATACAGACTCAACTTGCATACATTTAGTGGTCACTCCGATAGACAGATTTTACAATACATTTCAGTATGAATCAGAAGTCATGAAGTTATTGTTACCTTGTAATCTATATACTGTATCTTGAACTGAAATGATTTGTACTGTATTAATCTTCAGTGTTCCCAATAAAGAATCAATGTGAAATATTGATCTTACCTCACACGTGGATCTGCACTCCCACCATGTGGCAAAGTCTTGTTATGACAACAGTGACTGTGATTGACTGGATTGTTTGTGAAACAATACAATGATGCTATCTCTTCACAGTGCCTCCAGAACCGGTTCGTACAGTGAAATGTATTATGCTGTGGTGCTTTGACAATTAAAACAACACACTGCTTGACTACACTCCATCCCTCCTCCATTATCTACCGCTTATCCTCATAGGGTCGCGGGGGGGCTGGAGCCTATCCCAGCTGTCTTAGGGTGGAAGGCAGGGTACACCCTGGACAAGTCGCCACCTCCTCGCAGGACACATAGAGACAGACAACCATTCACACTCACACCTACGGTCAATTTAAATTAGCCAATTAACCTAATCCCCATGCATGTTTTTGGATGGTGGGAGGAAGCCGGAGTACCCGGAGAGAACCCACGCAGACACGGGGAGAACATGCAAACTCCACACGGGCCCAGGATTCCTTAATTTAAGCATTTAAGTGACTGAGTCATGTTGCATTACACTGTACATTTGCATTTTTTCAACACTTGTTTAGAATCCAGAGTAGGTGACTGGAACAAGTATATATAGTGTAGAAGTATTAACGTAACTTGACATTTTTCCACCATCTAAATAATAAAATAACACCATGTTATTTCCATGCATGAGCTCCTCTTTCTCTCAAAGACTGAAACCTGAGTAGTGATGTCATCAAGTACAGTAAGTGTGGATCTGCTCCATAGACAATGAATGGGAGACTGATTTCATGTATAAATAGTTTATACTAGATGAGCTTTATTCTGTTGTAGTTTTCTTTGCTGTGGTCTTAGTGTCGTCGAGAACATCTTTTGCAGTTCATTTTTTGGATTTAGGAGAGAGTTGTTAATTTTTTCAAATACATTTGTACTGTCAGAAAACATGTAACTGTATCAAATAATAGTTTGTTCATGGCTCTGATCATTTTCACCTACAAAGTGTATACTGAATCTTATACCTTCCAAGTTTTCACCAAGAAAAAACAATGAAAAAATATTTATATGATTTTTTTTTATTTCCTCAGGGGAATAATAACAACAACCAGTGTTTTTTTATTGACAGACCCCACAGTTTGCCGTAATGTGTCACATAAACCGTTCAGTACAGCATGCTTTTTGTCATGCAAGTTACACTAATATGTTGGATAAGACCTTTGATACTATAGATTGGTTGCTTGTTGCTGGAAACTGTGAGTATGGTGTGTAACAGTGTGGGTGTAGAGCAGGTGCATTTTAACCTGAGAGCCTCTCTTTATCAGTCAGTACTGCATCTGCCATGACATTCTGTAACAGATTAGCTGAAAGTGAAAGGGAATGGAAGAATGAGGAGGAGGAAGAGAGCAGGTCAACATCCCACAGTACGCCATGAACAGATGTCATACAGGTATAAGCAAGAGTCCATCATGACCTGCTGCACGAAGTGTACTCACTTTCTTTTTACTGCTTGGAAATAGCTGCATTATTTTGCACATTCACATCACTGGCCTCATGCTAACTGTTTGATACAGACATCCCTCAGGATGAATTATGACAACTCTGGTGAGCCTTCAACTTTTCATCTAGTACCATCATTAGGACAAAATGTCAAGATGTTGAGATGTTGCTAAATCTCAAAACATTCTGTGGTTTTTTTTATTCATTGACTGTAGCTCACAACGTAAACACACGGCTCATTCATGTCCCTATAAATATGACCTCATAACATCTAATACTGTCAACAGAGTAAAACTGTAACCACTCATTATGCTGCTACCTGGACCGCTGTGAACGCCATTAGCCATGTTCATTGTTTATGTTCTTACTGATAACTTTGAGGGAGTAGCATTGGAAGACCTGAAGAGATGGACTGTCAGTGTTCCTGACTTGGTGACTTTCCCTTTGGATTTAGTGACTTTATGAGCTAATGCTGCTGGCTACTTTCTAGAAAGAGAAGGCACCACTGGGATGGGTTTTCTAAATTGCTAAAATCTGGCATACCCTTGCTAGTTTCTTGATATTACCAACCCTAGCTTTAACCCAGGTACATGTGAGCTAGATCTCGTGACACAAGTGTGATGTTGAAACTTGAAAACTCCAGTGTACCGTGAGAACAAACGTTTCTGTCGAGTAGTGAAACTTTTTGGAATGAAACAATGACAGAAAAGGAGTAATTCATTATAAGAATTGTTTACTGAACTTTTTTCTCACTGAACCACATCAGACACAAACTATGATTCAAAATTGTGTTTTTGTATTTCATATAACATGTCTGGAGGAGATCTTTAAGACATGGACACACTGTGTTCCGGTTTAATAGTCTACTATGCAAGGGTAAAAAAAAAAAGAAAACAAACATAAGATAATTTCTTTTTAAACATGTACACATTAGGATGCCCCAAAACACTTTGAGCAAACCTCTACCTTCCAACTGTGAACAGTCTTGTGTTGTCTTGAGCTCAGTAATCTACACAGTAAGTTTGAATTTCTTTGTTTTCACTTCAGACTGATCTTCTGCTGCTGCTGATGGGTTGTTCTGTCCTCTCTTAATGAATGTTCTCTCTTTCTTTCCAGTGTCCATGTTGTGAGTGGAAAATATGTTTCCATGCATCCATGCAACATTGCGTGCTGACACAGGCCGTGACTCAGACTCTGACTAATAGTTATTCCAATTTCCTTAAAACGTTTCACTCTAGAACAGTATGACAGTGACACCCACAAGTATTTCCCTTCTATCTCCTGTTTACTAGATTTGGTGCTAATTAGAAGGTGGGCGATGTGCAGCACATGTTGACCTGACGATATGTAGTTTTGTCACGTATGGTATCATGGAACAAAGACTCTGATTACATGGGAATGAAAGGCACGCTGACCTGATTTCCTATGGAAACTAAACTTTGTCTTATTCTTACAGATGTGAATCATTAATCGTTCACTGTTTCACCTCAAGCTGTTTTAAACCTCACAAAACCTTGAGTTTGCCACAAAATGAGTGTATATGTTTTAAACGTACCCCAATTTCTGATCAAAGGTGTAATAGTGAAAATACATGCTTACACCATGAAATAAAAATCTCATCAGTTCACATATACATTAGTATAAGGAAAAAAAAATATCAAAGATTATGTTTTCACAATTAATCAGACAGTGGTCGTATAACATAGTAGTATACATTTACTTTATTTAAGTACAAATTCAAGGTCGTTATAAGAAGTCTCTTCATTCACACAAAATATGTGAAGAGTTCATAATATCTGGCGGGTCGTTAAATGCAGTATTAACTTACACAAGAATATATATTTTGGCCATTTACTGAGTACTTTTAACTTTTACTTTAATAAATATTTTCACTGCAGGACTTTTACTGTTTATTTTTTTTCTTTTTCTTTTTACAGTGTGGTAGTAGTACTTTTATTTTACTAGTTTAGGTACTCAGTACCACCACTGACCTGCAGGTTCATGCTGCAGTGACTTTTATGCTCAACAGGGGTCCCACTTCTATCACAGATTTGCTCAGCAGCAAGGCAGCACTTGTTGCTCACTGCTGTTCAGCTCACTGAAGAGTGAACTGATTTAAGAAATAAAGGGAAAAGTTTCCATGAAGGAGATGCAGGTGTGCATTTAACTTCATGTTTGGATAGAGTTTTAAGGAGAGATCTTGCATTGTTTTTTTCTTGTGACCATATGATGTTTGCAACATAATAGAGCAGTGGCTCCTAACCTGTCTTGTGATATTAGGTCATATTTATATAATGATGAGTGGGTCACAAGTAGATATGACTTCTTTTTTTTTTTTCTCTGAGGGGTCAGCCTTGAAGGTTGGGAATCGCCATAGACAGACCTTTAAACAATTTTTAGTTCTGTAAGCTTTATTAGCCTGAGGGCAGGTACCACTAATCCAGCATAGGGAAAGTGGTTGTTATCTTGGTTCTGGGTAAATAGTCTGCTATGTGTGTGCTATTAGCTTTGGGCTGGCCTAAGACTCTATGGGGCCCTAAGCAAAATGTTAATTTAGGGCCCTCTATTACTGTCAATAATAATGATTTTTTTTTTTTAATCATTTACACACCTTGTATACATACCATATATACACTCAGGATTTTTGGCCCCATGAATAGAAATTTTAGTGGCCAGTAAAATAATATTTTTGACAATCATTTCATATTTGTGAAAAGAACAGAGCGAGAGAGAGCAAACTTAGTGTTACCAATACATCGTAAATAAGATATATGTGTGACTGTAAGTTAATTACTGAGTGACATATGTCAGTGTAATGATTATATTACGGGCCTTTCTGAATCTGAATCCTTCTCCTTATTCTACCCTTTTTTGGCACTCTTGGGGGGCCCTTGAGGCCAGGGCTGGTGCTTAGTTTGCTTATGCCTTGGTCCGGCTCTGGATAGGGTACATCCATAATGTTCAGGGTCAACAAGGGTCAAAGCACATTTGTTTCCCTTAGAAACCACTGCCATCTGTCAAGCACATGCATGCATAAGTGACAATAATGTGCAAACGTGACAGTGACGTGGCTATCTATTACAGTCTATTACACGCTTCGGTGTGATACCAGTTTGCACCAGTAGCTTCCACACTGACTCTTTGTCAACAGTGTCCCTGCTGATGGTCTTTCTGTAAATGTTACGGTGATTTATTCAGATATAGATCCTCACCATAGAAACATATATGCTCAACAATTTACATTTCCATCCATCCACAGAGACAGAGAGGCAAGAAGACAGAGAGCGAGTCCAGGAGTGGCCATGCTGCCCAAATACTGTGTGTGTAAATGTGTGCAGTGGTGTGAATAAGTAAATAATAGACAGTCATAGTCATGCCTTTTGTTAGCGGAGGCCCTCATATGACTTAGCGAGAGCCATCTGTTGCACCACTTGCTCTCCGTGTCATTAACCCGACCTGAGGGCACCATAACCCTGATGGCTCTCCTGTAGTGGTCTGTGCATGTGTGTCTGATTGTGTGCTCATCCATCACTAGTTGCTAAGCAGTCCACTCTACTGTGCTAAAGTGACCAGGAACCCCAAACAAAGCCATGTGGTGTGTGTGTGTGTGTGTGTGTGTGTGTGTGTGTGTGTGTGTGTGTAGAACAACAACTAAACTTTAAGGATAGTTTAGTTTTGAAGTGGGGTTGTATGAGGTACTTTTCATAGTACTGAGAAGCAGGCAGGAGTTATTGTATTGGAGCAAAGCAGTGTACTGCTGTGGAAGGGTTCTGCAGTGAAACATATTTCATGCACCTAAAAGAACATTTTATACAGAACAGAATATTTTCCTTGCCATGAGACAGTTACGTTGTTCAGTCAGTTTCTGATGGGGAACTGAAGTTGTTATCTATACTCTTGCCAAGACAACCAACAATTATTGGAAAAAAAACAAAACAAACAGTAATTTTACCTTGCAAAACATGTTGGTTGCTGGTTGTTGAGTCTGGAGGCTTTGGCTGGAGCATAGATGGATACAATACTTTCAGTTCCTGTCTGCTGGCAAGGTTAAGTGGCAGAAAAAAATCTAAATATGCTTACACTTAAATGATATTAATATTTTTAGGTGAGGTTTAAATGATTCCGGTGGCTTAAACAAGTTCGTTCACAGCAGAAAATGATCACTTCTTACACTGAGCGCAATGGCCTGGAGCAGTAAAGCAGTAACACCACCAAACAAAACTCTGAACAGACAACAGAACAGAGAATAAGTACAAAGTGAGGAAGAGGGTTGACTTTTAGTTCTTCATGTCTGGGTTTGTTGTTGTTCATTTGTTGTTCACTATCTATTTATCTATCTGTCATCTGTCTGTCTGTCTCTGAGTCACTGGGCCTTGTTGCAGTGACACTCAGTGAAGTCAGCAGCATAATTAGCATCTAATGATACAATAATAAAAGGCATTGCCTCCCTTGAGGATTAAAAGCCCAGGTTAATTTCCACTGTATGTATTTGCACTGCCTTTTTTTCCACATAGAAAAATCTCATAATTGTGTTTAACATTTCATTTCTGCAATATATATATATATATATATATATATATATATATATATATATATATATATAGTTTCATTCCATTGCATTTAGTATGTATGGAGATATTTATTCTATTATTTTTACTTATTCTATTATGTCATTGCTACTGTCTGCTGTATCTTTACTACTGTCATTTGTCTAATTTTTCTATGCTGCTGTGGTGAGTGAATTTCTATTCTATTCTATGTAATGGAGACTATTTGTCATATCACAGGATGTCAGGCAATCTATTTTAACCACCTAATATGTTGTTATATGTATGATTATTTTACTTGTGCCATGTATGGATTAGACTGTACCGGACTCGGCTGCAAAGCAATCGACTTGGATTGGACTGGACTGGCCTTTCACAGACTTGACCAGGCTTGGTTAGAATGAAATTGTCTGAAATGGACATGGCGTTAAGAATGGATTAGATCTGAATAAACTGTATTTGACTACACTTGATAGGACTGAAATTAGAATGATCTGCACTGGTTTGGTCTGGACTACAGTGGATTGGAAAAAAAATAATAATGGATTGGTCTAGATGAACTGAAGTTTACTGGACTGTGATTGGGATTGTATGGGATTGGATTGCTCTGGAATTGATTTGAGTGGGATGTTTTGTTCCGGATTGGTCTAAACCTGGATGATCTCTGGTTGGATTAGCTCAAATCTGCGAGACTGAACAGGGCTAGAATGGACTGGTGCTACAGGACTAGACTATAGTGGATTATAATGGCCTAACCATTAAACAAATTATGTTGGACTGGATTGGACTGATCCGTACTGTGGACTGGTTTCGTGGACAGTTGGCCAACACAGAAAAAAGGATACCAAGACAAAATAGATGGAGATGTACTATAATATTACAATATTATAGTACATCTCCGGCTGATTTGAATGCCATCTATGATGTTTAATAAATCAAGTCTACTCCTTCCTTTCTTATTTTTATGACTCTTCTGGGAATATATTGGCCCTTTTGTTGTCACAGTGTGTTGATTATGACCCTTCCTCTGGTTCTCTAATGTGATTTAATGAAAATGTGCTCCAGTATTTATGTCCAAATCACTGGAAAGAAGCACTTCCTTAATCGTTACTGATGTGTGACTGGGCTGATAGTAACGTGGGTGTCACAGTTATTGTTTGCACATGTGAATGAATGAATGAATACAATATTGGTTTCCATATTTTGTGCGTGTCTTTTATTTTGGTGACGACTGGCCTTCCAGCTATGCAGTCCCATTAAGATAAGCCTCCTCTCCACTCAGCCGAAGGACGTCAACAAACAGTGCGGAAAAGCTCCTGCTGTGACACACACAGGCTGTACTCGGTGTATTTACTTGTCTGCAGAACAGTCAAGACGGACCACGTGTATCTGCTGGACTGTGTGTTTGTCCACAGATTCCACCCTCGCTGACATTTACCTGATAAGATGAGACAACAGCTGAAGAGGAGGTGGAAGAGGCAGGGGGCCTGGCAAACAATGAATGCTCAAAGTGGAATGATGTGGATGTGAGTTTACATGGTTGTCTTATTAGTTGAAAAGGACATTTTGTGTAGCGTATGTTGTTATTTTTTAATGAGGACCGAGGACTGATGACAAGCTGAGAGATTAGCATGCAGGCAAAAGGAAAACAAACATAATTTAGTCCCTCCCAACCTCTACCTTGGTCCATGTGACACTGAGTCACAGTTAGCACACATATGATGTAATAGAAGGTACCTTACAGCTGTTACAATGTACACACACACACACACACACACACTCAACACTGCAAAGTGTCGTACTTGTGTGCTGCACGTGGCAGAAAAAACAAGAAGCTAACTTTATCGGCTTCTACACTAGACAAGCAAATTCCATTTTCGTGAATCGGCACCATCTTCGAGTACAGTATTACAGGTTTTATAATATTAATAAGGACTAGACAAGAGTATTTGTTCAAAGACAATTATTCCACATCCATGTGTGGCTTAAAATAACGCATAACATAACGCATAGCCCAGACTGCAACATTTTTCAGTGTTTTTTAGCATAATAAGTCTCCAGCGGGTCTCCACCTTGTCTTATGGTGAAGACATTTTGGTGCGGACGAAGCCACAACAATACCGTTACAGCAACGTTGTAATCAGATAGAGAAAGAGCAGCCAAGCAAAATGTACAGTGCAAATGATGAAGTAAAACAATCACCACATTTGCTACATTTGTTTTCTGCATGTTTGCACAGGATTTATGGACTTCCTCTGCATGAGGTTGAAACGGGGAAAGGAAATAATAGGTTGTCTTAAGGTTGAATGATGTAGATGCAATCACTTAAAGCTGCTGCCCTGGACATTTCAAACGAGCTACAAATCACTTCTCTGTACTGGTCCGCTAAAGAAAGGGGGATTCAGCAGCCGATGCTTGAACCATTGAGATGTATTTTTACCTGCTGCTCTAAAAGGAGGGTAACATGACTGTGGCAGCAGAGTGATTGCACCATGGTAGGGCCTCAATCCTGCAGTAATTCCAGAGGGGAAATGCGTGCTCTCTCAGTGCAGACATAATGGGGCATGATTCCATGGACAGTATTTTTAGCCCTCCAATTGGTTAACACTGTATAAATTGTGCGCATGTGTGAGTTGATTTGGTCCCTTGATGAGTGTGGAGTCATGATGTGTCTTTGTCCGAACCTGATCAGGGAGCAGGTGGAGGAGTGACTGTTGCGAGGGGCTGCTGTATCAAAAAATAACTCACAAAAGATGCATGGATAGATGCATGATTGCTGCTGACAATTGTTATTTATCTTTGCCAGGTTCAGTTCGTATTTAATTCCTTTACAGCCTCTGCCATGATGACCCAGATCTGCTGTTTTTCATCTTTGTTGCGTTATTTTCAAAAAAAAAAATTTTTTACTTGGCTTGCACACCAAGTCAATATTTTTCGGCTGAAATTGTCTCAAGTTTTAATGTGAATGTGATCTCATAATCACACTTATGCACTGACTCTGAAACTGTTTTTTTTTTTTTTTTTTTTTGCAAATTTTTGCAACTAATGCCTTGTTCACACTACAGGACTGTCTGAGTCGTTGACTCTGCGTGCTGTTCACACTACGTGACTCTCTCCTCCCTGGAGTTTTGAGGTGTTCACACGACTGGTCAGTGAGCTGTTTCACTGATCACTGTAAATACGCGATCATTTGTGCTCTAGAAAACAACGAGCGGCTCATTTATTAACCAGGAATTAGAAAGAAGCGGCTGACATGGACACGGAGCAGAACAAAGCCCTCCAGGTTGTTCGCGTGCTTCCACATAATGAAAGAACAAAAAGAGAAAAGTTGTTTCTGTTGTTGTTGATGTTGTTGCTGCTGCAGCCGCTACTCCTTTCAGCCATGTCTGCTCTCATTGGCTGGAACTCTTTTTACATCAGACTCGACTGGATATTTAGCAGGCTAGACGTTCAGTTTTCATCGGCGACAAACAGTCAAGATGTCGGCGAGCTTATGGCTGATGTCTTTGAGATGTTCACACAATGGCTCACCGAGCTGACAACTGCCTCATCCCGATCTGGGTGAAAAATGTGATGTGTGAAAAAACTGTCACTGATGTGCCGATTGGCCTAAAATCATGTAGTGTGAACAAGGCTTAAGAGAATGATATAGCACAGTGGACTCAAACTTTCTGTGCGTCATGATTGTTATTGGAAGACTGATTTTGAAGAACGCAAATACGAAAAACAGTCTTGTCATTGAAAGGCCTTTAGCATGGTGGTATTTGGAATTAGTTCAAAGTACATGCTCACAGAGCTGCTAGCACGGCTGGAAACCTCATAAGAAGGCAGTTATATTCACCCAAACAAAAGTCTTCATTGACACCACATGCTCTCATAATACACCTCTGTAGTGGCTAATTGGCCATTTACTTAAAGATATAGTAAGTGATGTTGGAGAGCTAGCAAGATTTGAAAGTGGCACCTCCTCTAAGCCTCCTCTAAGCTCCACCCTCTCCCATCAGTGCTCCATCCAAAACCACACCCCCTCTCCTGCTAACTTTGTATTTCTGCAGAAGAGTATGCTGAATATTGAAATGGTGAAACGTGATGTGAGACAGAGGGGGGCATAGGCAGGATGAGACATGAAGGGTATCTGATTGGTTCTCTGCATTCGGACCGATCGGCAGGGATTGGTCAGAGTTTTTACAGTCCTGCAGCTGCAACAGAGGTCTGATTCTTTCCCTTCCTTTTTCTGAATACATAATGTATTGACCGCTCTCAGGGAAGGATCATTTCACCCAGTATAACAAAAAGTGTTTCTGAACAGGATTTTGTATAGATATATATACAAATATATATATATACGTATATATATATATATATACGTGTATATATATATATATATACATATATATACACGTATATATATATATATATACATGTATATATACGTATATATATATATATATATACGTATATATATATATATATATATATATATATATATATATATATATATATATATATATATTATAACTTCAATTAATTCAATCTAAATTTAGTTTGAAATGTTTTCCAACAGCAGGAGGCAAAACTACACATCCCTCTTTACCTGCTTTCCAAAAAACAAGTCGTAAAGAAACACAATACCTGCATCGACACGATTCAGCAGCTAAAGTTAGACAAGAAGAAGCACTCAGGGCATCCAGCGTGGATGTCTTACAGTCGTGCACGGACAATTTAGGAGCATTTGTCACCCACGATGCGGCTAAAGTTAGATGTGGATGAAGCCTCTGTACCGTGTTTGAATATGAGTCACAGACTGGAATAAGTTGCTGTCTCTAGACATGAACGGTATGCAGACAGCAGTCTTTATCAGTCTGGGTTTGGCAAACGATACCTGAGGCCTATTACCTCACTAATAACACCTACATGTAAATTCCAAGATGGACATGGAGGAAGTGGTACCACACCCACACAATTAACACTGGCTCAAATGTATCGCCAACCCAACCTGATTTAGCTGACAGAGACTAACTAGAATACATATGCTGGAATGATTACAAATAAGTTACAAATATAAATAGCATCATATCTAACTATAAAGTGAGGAATGAGCCTGTCTCGCCCTCACTCTGTTGTTCACTCAGCCAAAGAACCGCTCATCTGATTGACTTTTTTCACAGTGATGAATGTGATACAAGTGGCCAGATGGTTTGCTATAATAACTAAATTATATTTTGATGGTTCTGACAAATCTCTCTTTATATTGCATCTATAATGACTTTCCACCATTTTTAATCAGATATTTGCCAGTCCTGCTCTGACCATTACACTAGCATTACTTTCACTAACCTAACTTTCTTTGAGAATGTGTTTGTGTGAAATTAACTCTATGACATATTGGTATTTAAAAGCTTTTTGATATTCATGTTGCTTAAAGGTGTAAATTTGACATAAAATTGACATAAAACTCAAAAATCAAAACACAACAACAACAAAAAGAACAAGCATGTACCAAAATAATGCTACATAAGTTTCAGATTTTTTTGGCGCTGAAACGCACAAAAAATGAAACACTAATCCTAATGTTCACCTAGTTTTCCTGAGGCAGCGATGACAGCACAACGTATGTGTGAGTGTGAAGCAGGGTGCTGCTGAACAACGCATGGACTGACTATTATTCAACCTCTTGGAGAGTCCCAGCTCAGGGTTCAGGTCTGGACATGTGGGGAATCATCTGAGGTGAGAGAAGGTCTGGCAGGTACAGTGAATCACTTCACACACAGACAGCATGGCTGCAGATGTCTCATAATGATACAGTCCTGGTCCAGCCTGGATCCAGCTGCAGGTATAAATATAGACAGTTGTTATAGCAACATCAGGTAGCTGGTAATTAGAGATGCTGTGTGTGTATAATGCAGTGAGATTTTTCCGACGAATCAGCACCTTCTTTTCTTCTTTATCTACTTCTTTGTCACCATCCTTCCTTTTACCTGTCCAGGCAGTCATGAATAGTAGACCCCATCTGAATGGGTGATCTGACTGTAAAGCAAAATACATGATATAATGTATCATAGAAGGCAGCATGGTGGTGTAGTGGTTAGCAGTGTCACCTCACACCAAGAAGGTACCGGGTTCAACTCCTGGCCTGGGGCCTTTCTGTGTGGAGTTTGCTTGTTCTCCTCGTGTCTGCGTTGGTTCTCTCCGGGTACTTCGGCTTCCTCCCATCACCCAAAAAAAACATGCATGGGGATTAGGTTAATTGGCTAATTTAAATTGCCTGGTCCAGAGTGTACCCTGCCTTTCACCCTAAGACAGCTGGGATAGACTCCAGCCCCCCCGCGACCCTATGAGGATAAGTGGTAGAAAATGGATGGATGGATGTATCATAGATATACCTTTACCATCAAATACACTTCATTAATAATATCTGTATATTGTACAGATATGCATCAACTACCTAAAACACAATTATATAAATCTATATCCTCTATATCCCATTACTAAAGCCACCATGACAGTTTCCACACAGGTTAAGAGCCTTGGATTTATTCTGGACTGAAACCTTTCTTGCTCCAGTCACATGATTGGAATTACCTTTTTCCATCTGCAGACAGCTTTGAAAGTTATTCCATTGTGACATGTTCAGAGGACTTTGTGCAGTTAAAATTCTGTGCTGCAGAGTTCTGGTTAACTTGTACTGCAGCAGTCAGTCAGTAATGTGACCAAAGTATTGACTGGGACATCCACGAGTAATGAATACAGTCCACAGGAGGCGTTCACAGGCCACGGCTCAATGGCGTTGGTTTCAACCAAATTCAAAAAGGTGACAATCAGTCCGTCCTGAAAAGGCACATGCTCCGAACAGCTACGCCATGCCTAATGTTTAACATGTTCACCATCTTTGTTTAGCAAATTAGCAGTTGCTGATGGGGTTGTCTCCAGCTCCACAGGTATTTGGTCATAAAATTTAGGGACTCCAAAGTTATTGAGGGCGACATGAACATCTGTACATCACCATGTAAAGCCCTTATTGGATTGGGCAGTGCCACTTTATGTCTCTTTTGGAACATTAGATGGTAAAGAAGATGCAAATATTTTGTTTTGTAAGATGCTATACAAATAAAATTTGAGATCTGAGAATGATATCTGAGCTAATAATATTTGAATATAAGCTCACAGAACTGTCAAAGCTGTGAAAAACAGACAGATCTTTTTCAGACAAGCCAGATGTCGATCCATTGTCCGTCAGCCATATCCAAAAATTTGTGTCCGACACTTAAAACCAAGCCATGCCTTTACCATGTGTACAGACAACGCACACAGTGTGGATGTCACTGTGCTCCAGTAAGCGGAGTCAGTGAGGGATTACCCTGTGAGAACACAGTAAACCTGTTAACCCAGAAAACAACACTGTCTTGATTTTTTTGTATCCATCCCTCCACTGAATATGAATCACATTTCTCCTGTAGAGTTTCCAGCAGTCAGTCATCCGTTGCATCATGGCAGAGTCTGGTTTTGAAAGATCACTGAGTACAGAACACTCCAACAAGAAAGCAATCCTTTCCCTCCATCCATATTTGGCTGCATCCGCTGCACTTTTGAATATAAAGAACACCAGATGGATCATTGTACCTGACGGGAAACTGGGTGCACGATTTTGGGAATAATCCAATCTTCTTTAAACCATTGACCAACTATACAATTAGTATAACCCCTTTTGTCACTGTAATATTAAATATCGGGTCTGTCATTTACAGATGGCATGTTGGGGAGAGACTACAGGTGAAAACAGTGAAATATTTAACTAATAGAGATCACCATCCACAGGTGGTCAAGTCAATTATTTGTTTTACATTTTTTACTGAATATACTGTTTCAATGTGAAAAAGAGGCATTGTCTACAGTACTGTAATATAGAGCCAAAGCTTACTGAGAGATGTTTGGATATCTCTTTGTATCACACCAGAAACCAGAAAGAAATACTCTCAGCAGTACGTAACTTTAAAAAAAGTTTTAAGCCTCTTTTTTATCTAGAAAATAAGCATTTCCTCCAAAAGTTTATTTTCAGGTTTCATCAATTTATCCTCAATGTTGAATGATGAGTTCTTAGTTTTTTTTTTCCACTCTCCACAATCTCAAAACTTGAAATTGCATGCTTTTGGTTTGTTGACCACTGTAGCCTTTTCAAACTGATATTTATGTCATCTCAGTGAAGGACATTGAATCCTCTGCACAGGATATTGAATCGTCTGCACAACAAATAATTTTGCCCTGTCACTTTCTTTGTCTATCAGAAGACTTAATCAGAAAAACATATTTGGTTGGTTAACAGCTTGGGCTTTGTCCAGAGAATTTCCTTTCAGACTTTGGCAGACAGGATGGGGCCTCAGTAAGCAACACTTACAAAGGCAATGGATATAGAAGTGAAACATTTTACTTTATTTTTCCAAGCTGGACACACAGTACATCTACACAGCTGCATTTCAATGTCAAAGTAAATTAGTTTATTTAAATTAGTTAACTTTCTTCCTGAAGCAGTCTCTGGCAAAACAGCATGCCTTCCTCCAGGAAGTCAAACATCAATGTTCTCAGCAGAGTCACTGCTATGGCCACTGCTTCCATGGTGACGAGGTATACATCGCAAAGGCAGCATGGTGCGACTTCATGAAAGATGCAGACTAAATATGAGCATGAGCTGCTTACAATTCATGTGATGACTAAATGTGTGCATCTGTACTGACCTCTTTCTCTTTCTACCTCACTCTTTCCATTGCACACTGTAACTCACTTCTCGGAAGTAAGTAAGAAATGATGGGGAGGATATGAGATGTGGCTGATCCCGAAAATCTCTCTCTGTTTACTCCCTCAAACCATGTCTTTCCCACTCACAAACAAATAATAAATAATACTTTGCCACATACTTGCATGCAAATGTAATAATGTGTGATGCATTGCCTGAGTCTACTGTATACATTGACTGCATGGGGAATGGACAGATGTGACCTTTTCTGTTGATGTAATGTACTCATCCTCCGTAAGGACCTCAGTGTTTCCACATGCTGTAGTTTTCCCTATTATGGCACAGTCAGTTCAGATCAACTCTCTGGGGATCTCAGACATATGGTAGCTAACAACTGTTTATGAGCTGGATTCTTCATCCCACTACTGTACGTACTGTTCTCTATTTCTGTGATGGTGAGACAACATCACATCCACCTGCAGGCTTGAATGTTGTCCTTAATGTTTCCCTGCTTGTTTAGCATCTCTTCACTTTACACTCTCTCTCTCTGTCATTGAAATGCTGTGTTCTGTTGTTCAATTTCTGCTCAAATCTCCCTCAAATCTAAATTTATGTATTTGAGTTTGGACAACATCTGCTAGAGACCATCCTCACCTTAAAAAAACAGGGTTAGAAAACCTCTGGGACTGAAAAGTGAAGCCTTAAAGCTGCATTCTTTCAAACAGCCAGCAGGAAGCGACTCCTCTGGTTGCAAAAACTCAAGAAGTCAATGAGAAAATGACTCCACTTCCCACCTGATTACCTCAGTTAACATTATGAACATGAATTTATTGTCTCAATCTCTACTTTCAAGTCTTCTTCAATATAGCATGACGTTCATTTAGTAAATTCTGGTTCCATCTAGAGCCAAACTGACCACAAAGGAGAAGATGCAGGCAGGACTACCTTGTGATTGACAGGTCGTATATATATATATATATATATATATATATATATATATATATATACATATGTACACGTATATATATATACACATATGTACATATATATGTATATATATGTATATATATATATACACACGTATATATGTATATATACGTGTGTACATATGTATATACACACGTATATATATATATACGTATGTATATCACGTATACGTATATACGTATACGTGTGTATATATATATATATATATATATATATATATATATATATATATATATATATATATACACACAAAACTATCTTCCAATCTTCCATTAAACATTCAACAGGCTTGTTCAGTGGAAGTGTTCAAATCAAAGCTAAAGACCCACCTGTTTCCTGTTGCATCATAATGTGTGATGTACTGTGTTTTGAAGAGGAAAAGAAGAAGAAGAAGAAGACAGCTTACTTTATTAATCCCACAATGGGGGAAATGACAGTTTTCATTCTTCATTTTTCAGTTGCACAGCCCACACAGGGTATGAAACATACACATGCGGTAAAGGAGAGGTGTCAGAGTGAGGGGGCTGCCCCATATCCAGGCGCCCCGAGCAGTTGGGGGTTTGGCGCCTTGCTCAAGGGCACCTCGTCAGTGCTCAGGATGAGGAACTGGCACCTCTCCAGCAGTTGACTGTTGTTTTGTATTAGTTTTATTTGGTTTTATCTGTTATCTGATTTAGCTTGTTACATTTTTTGGGTTCTTACTTTATCTGTTACATGTTTTATTGGTTTGTCTGTGACCTATTACCTGATTATACCTGTTACCAGTTTTATTGGTATTAATTGTTACCTGCTGTGTGAAGCACTTTGATCTAAAGGCGCTGTATAAATAAAGGTATTATTATATTATTATTAAAAAAACAACATGACATTGTTGAACTTGAGGTTTCAGAATCATAGTCCACAAACCAATGGGTGTCCACTTTTTATATCCAATCAATAAGGACATATTGCTTTCGTTTCCCATGATTCTCATAACTTATTTTTTTCAGGCATCTAAAAGTCACTTTGGAGCCTGTATTGTGTATTAGAACAAGAACTCATTTTCTTTCTGCACAGTGATGGGGGCAATCATACAAAAAAGTGACACCATCTCCACAAAAGAGCTCTTGAATAAAGATGGTGAAAAAGCAGCATGTTTGAATGAAAGACAGGGAAGGCCGTTGAATGAATAGACACAATTCTAGGAGTTTCCGGGGGATTTACTATAACCAATACAGTGAGATAAAGAAAGCAGCACAGTTAAAAGAAAAGGGTGGCAGAAAGAGAGGCACTGATTCTGGGTCTTCAAATGTCAAAACGAAGACGTCAATCTGAGAGATAACATGCTGGAAACCAAGCTTTCATAGTCTCAATGATGCCAAGAGATAGAAATACACATGCACACAGATCATCTCAGGCTGTATTATTGCATCACACCCACACACAAAATACATATCCAAACATAAAATATTCACAAAAAATACACCAACACAGTGAATGACTTAATATGCGTAATCAATGTAGCAAGTGTTGCATGTGAGCTTGTAGAATAAAGATGTGCAGACCATGAATTTGAAGAAAAACATTAAATGTAAATACAATTGTACGAAATGAAAGGTTCATCCAACAAAGATCATAAATGTCCCATATAATCCATTTATGCCTTAAGTCCCTGTTTCTGTGTCCCGTCAGATTTAGTTTTGCGTTTAGTTCAGGTTTATTTCTGTTCTTGTGTATGTGTTTAGTCTTGTCTTGGTCTTGTCTGAGCACTTGTGTCTTGTCTCTGTCTTGTACTGTTTGTCATGCATTTCCTGTTTTATTTTGGTACATATCGATCCCTCTCATTCCAGGCAACTTCACTTCCTGTCTGTCTCCCACCAGTCTAATTGTCTCACTCCATCCAGACTGTTTCCACCTCTGTCCCACTGGGTAGAAATTGTTCTTATCTTCCCCATTCGTCTTGTATTCCATGTCAAGCTCATCAGCTTCACCATGCATGTTCATGTCAGAAAACCTACTTATTTCTCATTTTCTTTCTTTTTTTTTAATCTTTTTTCAAAAGATATGTGTGTGTAGAGCAGCTTCTATATATAAGCTTCTATTTTGCTCTTGTGTCTTATCAATACAGTGAACCTTGCTCTAGTTTAAACCCATTCTATCTTATTTGGCATTCTTCAGCGCCACACTATAAAGCATCAGCAGCCCATAGAATTGTGGAGCACGTATAGTGACATTCATAAAGACATCCGTCGTCATGGGTTAAGGTTAAGGTTCTCATTATTGTATTGTGGCATAGGTAAAAAAAAAAAAAATGGTGCATCTACTGTGACCCAAATCAAACACGTTTTACGGCCTTAAGAGAAGTATGTGAGTGAGGTCTTTTTGCTGTTTTTAATCATCCCTGATCAGAGCTTTCAGCTCCAAGGTCTTTCATACCTTTCACTTGTGCAATATTGACACATACCTTCCATCTCCTACCATGAACAGTTTTTTTTTATTCCACTTTTTATCACTGGCTCTGAGCACTGCATCTTAACACAGATGTGTTTTCATTGCTGTCAGTACAGACTACATGGTGTACGAGTGACACATCAAAAGCCGGAACACCATTTTTATCGCACAATAAATTCTATGCGATTTACTGTTATTCACATTATCATTATCAGCCCATTTGTTTGCACTAAAGTTACTCAGTAGCAACAATGATACATACTTGTACAATGATTTGTTACATAAAGCAATCTGCTAGATAAATATACTATATTCTATATTAAGTGTTGAACAACAGATAGCTGGACCTATAAACACAATACTGTACTATGTTCATTTTCCCCATAGGATAAGTTCACTGGAGGATAGCAAGCTGACAGCAATTTGAAAGTTTTCTTTCAAATTAAAATAGTTTCTGCAAACTTTTCAAGATCAAGTATTGTTTAACGTTCATTTACTTGCAAAATCTGCCTCCCATTTGCATTTTTTTTCTCATTTGTTTCAGGGAATAACAACAAACAGGGAAATTCATTTTTCAAATGCCCAGGAAAATTCATTTTTCAAATGCCCAGGAAGCCAACTGGTCCATCCAGGGCTATCACACAGTGTTTTTATTTTTTTTTTAATTTTTATTAATTTGTCCTGCAGCAGGAAAACACATCGACTCACTTGTTGTGTCTCTGTATCCACAGACGTCAGAGCAGTACAGATATGCTGAGCTGCTGGCTCTGTCGATTATGGTGCTGGTCCAACACTCAGCTTCAACATAGACACATGCACAAACACTCAAACACCTACATCACTTGTGTTTTTTTTTTTTAGAACTAACTAAATGTTCTCCTGTTGTCTTTGAGCTGTAGTAACATTCTCAGAGTCTCATGGCTGCAAAGAAAAGGTCTGCTTATTGCAAACGTTTGTCTATGCAATAGAAATAATACAATTTAATATTCTAAATTATACCAAAATAAAATATATGATAGCAACGATTTTATAAAACAGTTATAAATGCTGTAGTTTGCCTATGAAAGGAAATTACCTTTTTCTGGCTAAATGTGTTCATTAAAAGAATTTCCTTCAGCATGAAGTTTTACCTTATCTTTTGGAAATTTAATCTAATTATGTCATTATTAAGAGATAAACCAGTGGAGAGCCATTACTTAGTTGCATTTTTGCATCTCAATCCTAATTTGGTAGCCTAATTGAATAAAAAGTGTTTTGTGTGTGAGAAAATATGGATGACAATGTCCTGTTTTCATCCACAACTCAAACATATTCACTTTATGTCACAGAGCAGCAAATAAACCAGAAAACATTCAGATTTAAGACGCTGGAAACAGAGATTTTTTTGTGTTTTCATTTTTCTTTTGCCTGTGTGTTTGCAATATGCTATAAATATAAACTTGTATTGCCTTTTTTTTCTCAGTCAAGCATGTCTTACCCCGGAACAACGCCATCGTCCATCTGCCGTCGGCCGTCAATACCCACCAGATCCGCCTGCTGCGGCTAGGCCATGCAGCTGGAATCAAGAGAACGAGATTTCGCTGAGCGTCAGTGAGAAGAGAACCACCCTGTGTCCAATGAGAAGAAAGAAATCGATTATACAATCGCGAACGAGGATTATTTTATTTTGGAAGTAAACCAGATGTTTTCTTTTGTGTCTGTACACGACTTCCTGTCCCACACAATCTGCTCAGTGCTAAATTCATGCACCGTGAGCCGACGTCCAACAAAAATAGAAGCTCTGTCGGCGGCATTCTGCATTCAGTGAAAACTGACACATGGATTTGAATGGAAACGTATGGGGTCTGACAAAACGTCAGCGTTGTTCCGCATCCAGTGGAAATTATGGGTAAGACCTGTATGGCCTCCAAACAACAATTGCATTTTTATCACACTGGTGACAGCCTTGGCCATCATTAAGTTTTTCGGGTTTTTCTGCCTGCCTGTACTATTTTTGTAAATGTGATATCTCAGGAACGCCACAACGGAATTCACAATTGGCATCCTTAACCCAAGGATGTACGAATGAGATTTTGGAGGTCAAAGGTCACTGTGCTCTCACACAACTCAGTGATCTATATGCTAATTGCAACACAATACGAATTTTACACAAATGCTGAACAGGATGAAATGATAAAGTGATGACATTTGGACAGTTATGGATGTAAACTGCAACTTCACTGATTGGTGGCATTATTTAACCATGAGGCTGGTAATTCTAGATCAACAAGCTACAAGGCTACTGCTAGCTAGCTTGAATAAATAAAATACCAAGAACATACCAGTTTGGCTGATTTATTGTCTGTGATTTATTTTCAAACTGATTTTGTATAATAGAAGCATTTGACTACAGTGAGAGCCTTGTTGAGTGTGCTTTCACAACTTTGCAATTAATAAGAGAACATCATTAAGCATCAGAGACCATTCACCTGCAGATGTGGGCGTTCTCCGCAGCTCTGTGATTTAGTCTGTGTTACGCAACAGAAACTGAACAGAGATGGGAAAAGTATCATCCTGTTTCTCTTCAAGGTTTGATATGCACTTACCTTTGTCTTCAGTTTGTGATTCAGACCTCTCTTAAGTAATCAAGACATGACTGGACATGTCTCATGTGGATTACATAACTGTTTTTTCTCTCCTTTTGTCTTCTTTTGCCATTTCTTCTCAACCTCATATTTATCTACAAGGTTATACCTTTTACCCAGAGTGCTCCGCCTCAGCACCATGCAACGTATAAGAAATTACATAATGTTAAACATTGAATACATGTACACTCACCACCCCTTTATTACTTTACATACATTTACATATTTCAACAAGGTGTTGGAAACATTCCTCACAGATTTTGGTCCATATCGACATGATAGCATCACTCGGTTGCTACAGATTTGTCGGTTGCACATCTATGGTGAGAATTTCCATTCCACAACATCCCAAAGGTTCTGTTGAATTGAGATCTGGTGACTGTGGAGGCCACTGGAGTCCAGTGAACTCATTGTCATGTTCAATGTCAACAACAACAATACTCAGGTAGGCTGCAGCGTTTTAACGATGTTCAGTTGGTACTAAAGGGCCGAAAGTGTGCCATGAAAATATCCCCTCACCATTACACCACCAGCCTGTACCCTTGATACAAGGCAGGATGGATCCATACTTTTGTGTTCTTTACACCAAATTCTGACCCTACCATCTGAATGTTCAGTTGTGATTGAGACTCATCAGACCAGGCAATGTTTTTCCATCTTGAGACGGTGTGAATTGTAGCCTCAGATTCCTGTTCTTAGCTGACAGGAGTGGCACCAGGTGTGCTCTTCTGCTGCTGTAGCCCATCTTCTTCAAGGTTCCACACGACTGCTGCTCACTGGATATTTTCTCTTTTCCGGACCATTGTCTGTAAACCCTAGAGATGGTTGTAGTGAAAATCTCAGTAGATCAGCAGTTTCTGAAATACTCAGACCAGCCTGTCTGGCACCAACAACCATGCCACATTCAAAGTCACTTAAATCTTCCCTATTCTGATGCTCAGTTTGAACTCCAGCAAGTTGTCTTGACCACATCTGCATGTACTGAGTTGCAGCCATGTGATTATGTGATTGCCTGAAACTTTTGCATTTGTATATTAAAATCAAATAGTCCTTTCTTCCTGTAAAATTAAATGTGATCTTTGCTTATATAAGCTAGCACCAGCAAATAATATCATGACATCATCCATCTGCGAAATTTACCGACAAAGGAGGTGTGTATAGAAGCTCCATGTTGTGCGAAATTCAGTCCAAATTAAATGTGAGGGATCTGATATAAATTCCTTTCGAGACTTTACAGCTGTAACCTTTACAATTTTATTAACTCAGTCAAATTTTACATACTATACATGATCTGTATTTTTCTACAATATTCATTCAATTTATTTACTTTCTGTAATATCATCTCTGTACAGTAGTTTATATTGCCCCCATTCCTGCACTGGATTAAGCAAATAATACTTGTATACAATTCGTGTGTTCCTGATTGTTATGTATCTCATAGGTATCAGCCTCACTATTTACTGTTCATTCTCATGCTGCTATATGAGAGCTATATTTCTCAGACAGCTGTAACGAAGCACACTTGCCGTTATCACCAGTAGCCAAATCAGCACAAACACATTCAAGTTACAAATATGAAATAGATAAATACAATAAATTTATCCCACAAGCTACAAACATTGATATAACTCTGAAGTATTTGAAAAACTCAAATACCCAAAAGTCTTACATATGGTGGATCATTTGTACATCATATAATCTGTACTGACTCAAACACATCCACATAAATATGCTGCGCTCAGGCTTAGTGACATAAATTAATTTAGCCAACCATGCTGTTTCTCCTGAATCAAGGTGTTTTTATTGCCTAAATCTGCCATTACTGTAGCCTTGTTTCTTGGTTAAGAAACGTGAAAAGAGGCATAAAAATGACACATGGAAAGGCTAAAATGAAATGAAATTCTGCTGTTGTTCTTCATGCTTTTTCTGTATGTGAATCTCAGTATAAAGTCCCACACTGAGAGAACACAAATGGCAGCTCTGTTCGGCTCCTTCTCCCCACAGAAATCAGTCAACGGGGTTGTCTGCCATGCATATACATTTAAACATTCAAAATGCATGGTCACTAGACCTCTACTGACTGAGGTAAGCACTGTACACAAGTAGTTTCAGCCAGAGGAGCACCGCAGTTGTTGCATATTTAACAGTTTGTCGTTGCATAATTGGGACAAAGTGTTTGTTTGTGGATTTCACAGTGTGTTCTGGGCTGGACGAATCAAGAGGGAGAGTTAAAGCTGTGTCTGTGTGTTTTATACCCATATCATTCACTTTTGGAGCCATTGAAGCCAGTTACTGCATGCACATGGAAGAGCTTAATCGTATAATAAAGGCATCGAAAATCAGTATCAAATTCATGTGCACAGGCTAAGGATCGTGTAAGGACTGGATTCGTGAATATGATAGGACCTCCTGGCTTAAGACATTGTTAATCTGCTTTGTGCCTCTTGTGAACGGTTTCGTATCATATTCGCGTTCTGCGCATGCTCAAGAATTTCTGCCGGGGATTTCACCCAGAAGTGGAAGGAGGCGCCGACGCTGTCATAAATGGTAATGTTGTTGCCGGAAAAGTCAAAAGTGGCTTTGAAGAAATCAAAAACTCGCTTTTGGACGGACGAGGAGACGGAGTTCATGCTGCACGTTGTTTTTAAGTAGCCGTGAACCGGAGGTACTTCTTAGACCACTTGTCAAAAGGGCTACATCGCCACCTAACGTAGCATCAGCCAGGTCACTGACCATTATCTGAATTAAATGAACTCCATGTGTACTTGGATTTTGGGACAGAGCACCCGCCCAGTTGAAAAATCAAATTTGGCGAAATCCAGTACGATCCTACCATGTGACCGCAGTGAATGAGTGCATTAAGCTCATGTGTGTTAACAAAGGAGGGGAGGGAGGCAGCAGGCAGTGAATGTAAAAGTGACCAACTGATTCAAAGAGTGACTGAGATGGGAAAATCGTTGAGAGTAAAAGAGGGACCTAAAAGCATGATAGGAGAGGGGTATGCATATTTGGTGTGTTTATTTTGGTATGCATCAAAGACTGTGCCATAACTCCTCCAGCAAAGACTGATGGCCAACTGATCGAACGCCTGCCGCTCTGTGCTCGCTGTGACTCATCCTCTTCCTCAGACTGGCAGCCAAATGAAAGGCCACTTTGCGAACCAGCCTCCGTCACTGCTACGGAGGCCTCTCGCTGACAGACTCATAAAATTACAGTGATCAAATTAGAAAACCATGTTAATCTTCCCTGGGCGGATCGAAGAGCCTCCCACAGAGAGGTGACGCATGTTTCTTAGTGACAAGGACGAGATTAGGAAGCAAAGCCTCGTCTTCTGTCACCTCTTTTCATTCCTAATGGGAGAATATATTCAATAGTGTGTAACTGTCAGGTATCACCTTTAATATATTCAACGGGGGACTCTATGCTAAATGTCAAGACTTAAGCTGGTACCATTTTTAATAAGGACTGCACTATTAATAATCTATTTATAGTTAATTTATGGCTGAATCATGCTGTATTAAAAATGTAGAAGACTGTAACAATGATTTTCCTCTCATGTTTGATGGGCATTTCACCTTTGAATATTTTTCCCATCACGCTAATGATCCCATGTTCTTTTCATTTCCCATCAATCTGTTGCTGCAGTCACGCGCCAGTCATCAGCTGTATCGATCCACGGTGATGATGCAAATCTTTGTTTACATACAGAGCTCAACTGCAGCACGCCTCATTAACGGGGTAATGATGGAGGAGTGAGGGGGTGAGGATGGAGAGAGCGTATAGAGGGAAAGCTGGAAAGAGGGTGGGGGGATACTGCCTTCTCTTCATGGCGTTGGACTTGACTGTTTGGACACAAAACACAAAAAGTGCTAGAGGAATTGTGTGAAGAAAGAAAGAAGAGAGGTTGAAAGTGATGTGATCAATAGCAGCATAAAGTGTGCGTCTTTAGGCTGAAGTCACATCATCTGGATCACCCCCTCTTGGCATGCTGTAGCCTTCCATGTGATGTCAATACATTTTATGTAATAGTTATCAAACTGATGTCTGTTCAAGAATTAATTTTTGGTGTTCAAGTTTGGTTTGAGATATTTGATGCCATAAAAAGGGGGTGAGAACTATTCTGCACTTTCCTTTTGATTGCTGTCCTTTAAATTCTGTGTTTTTTTTTATTATTGTTATCATCATTTTAATCATCTCGATGAAGCTGTCTCTGTTAACTAGCCAACAGGAAAGAGCATGAGTGTGCAGCACATGCCTCCACCCCTTTCACTAAAACAACAACATGCATCACTACACTTCATAAACTCGATCTACGTAACCCAATGACACCCTGGATTATAAGATACCCCTGAGAAAATATGCACTTTATCAGTTTTAGTTCTGGCAACTATTACCGTAACTTACAGTCACTGTATGTAGAGATCAATGTGTTCTTTGCCTAATTGGCGTAAATAAGGTCCTTGCGTAAATCACAGGACTATTCAGCATATCAGTGAATAGGTTGTAAGATTACACATCATCTGTGCTAATTCAGTTTAGCTGACGACAGCAGCAGATGTTTACAGAGACACAAACAAGAGCGTGTGCTCCATTGCTTCCTTTGATAAATTTGTTGTGCTTATCATTATCCCGTTGAATGTGATTCCTCACTATTGACATGTCCAGACTAGTGGCACCAAGAAAACTAACCTAAAATGAAGGATTTGAGGAAAACTACACACTTTGAATTCAAAACAGTTACATGTAAAACCCAGTGATCTGCCATAGAATAAAATCAAAATAATTGCACATGCATATGGAAGCATTGCATTCACTTGACGAAAAAACAAAACAAAACAAGAGTTTCTGAGTAATAATTTTTTTGGTTTGTTTTTCGGGCTAATTATTTCTGTTTTTCTGAGTAATTAATGTTTTGGTTTGTTTTTTGGGGTAATTATTTCTATTTTGCTGAATATTTTTTGGGGGGGTTTGTTTTGGGAGTAATGTTTTTTCTTGATTTTCATAGTATTTCCATTTTTATGTTTGGCTTTTCGGGGTATTTTTTTTTTTTTTGATTTTCTGAGTAATTATATTTCCTGTTTTTTTTTTCCAGAATAATTTCCTGTTATGCTTTTTGGGCCATTTTTTGAGTTTAGAGAGCATTTGAAACAATAAATTCATTCATTCCTTTATGGAGAGCTTGACTTAATGGAAGCAGACATGATCGACTTGTTTAGTTTAATCAAGTTTTACTTTGATCTGGGTTTAAGACGCTGGGAGATAGTCCTGTCTTTAAGGCATATAGATGGTATTACTATTTGTTTGTCTACTTTACACAGGTACCTGAAGACTTTGCGGTTGTTCAGAAGGAACAGAATGATCTCCTAAACATAGCAATGTTTCTCCAGGATCAGTTGGACATACGTATATGGCATCATTGTACGGGGCAGTAGTCTCCATAGAACCACGGGAGTCACTTGCAGGTTGTCACTTGTTCTTGTGGGACTTCAGAGTATCTCATTCTGGAAAAAAAATACCTCGAAAACAGTGTCGAAAAATCCTTGCAAATGCACCAGGATACAAAGAGACTAAAAATAAGAGGTATCTCAGCTCATATCAGTTGTACAACTGCTTGCAGATGGAAGGTTGGGTGGAGGATTGAAAGGGTTGATGATTGGATGAATGATGAGGTAGCACGGTAAATGGAGGGATTGGTATATAGATAGCAGAAGAACTCGTTTATGATGCTAAATATAGCTTATGAATGAGAGGGCTGATTTCCTGTCAACTACACAGTGGCTTCTGTGTTAAGTGGCAGCCTTGTGGAGCGGAGGCTGCTCTGGGGCAGAAATAATGTCAGGGTCCAAAGACCTATAATTTCATTTTGTATATTATTCTAGGAAAAACCCAAATAAAGTGTTGTCTTGTCATCTTCACAGCCAACGTAACCACTTGCCACTTGACTATCTTGCATTTGTCATGCTCTGAGCATCCAAAAATTACATGTCAAATATGTAACCTTGTTAGTTAAGTGTATCAAAAGTTAAGTGCTGCAAGGCTACTGGATCTGTAAATAGCAACTGCCTGCCATATCTGAAGATGTTTTAAAACACCTCTGTCACAAAATCTGTTACTGAAGATTAAAAAAAAAAAAAAAATAGTCTGTTCCCTCAGCCAGAAATAAGTGCAGCTCCTTCTTCATCTTCTGTTCAGAGTAAAGATATCTAGTGGAAAATTACATTAACACCCTCATTCTCTTGTTTGCTGCTAGTACTGGTAGAACAGCACATTTGTTCTTTGTTGGTCTCTTGAGTTCTATGAACCTGATGACTGTCTGTGTGCTGAGCTACTGAAATTCACACTACGAAAAAGACAAGCACGAAAACTCAGAGTACAGGTCAGGACATTGCAGTTATGTAGCAAAATCCTCTGAAAGCACATGTACACAAAACCAGGAAGTCAAGAGCATACTGACACTGTGACCATTAATGTTTCAGTCATCCAATAATTATGTCACTTCTTTTTTGCCTCATCTTTTCAAATGCATCCCTCACCAACTTTTGTGCCTCCTGTACCCACATTTTGATTATCTAATTAAGTGAAATGATCAGCATGAATTCACAGCCTGGCCTCACCAAATGGCTTAGTCTGTACTGACTGCTATACAAACACATCTGTCTGAACATGTTACACAAGATTGTTGTCGTTGTTGTTGTTGAGTGATTTTAAATTTACACTAATTTTATGCTTATGTTATGCATATGTTTATGTGCATATTTATATGCATTTTACATGGTTGGTTACTTACTTATTTTCATAATGTTCTTCATGCTTTTTTTGACCAAAACCTAACTAACTGCAGCTAATACCGTGGCATCATTGCTCAAAAAAAAAACAACCGTTTCACGAAAAGATGTTTCATAACATTAATCCTGGCATGAAATGACTTATGAAAAGCCCAAAGTGTTCAGGTTTGAGCTCAATCAATGGCTTGTCTCATTTACAGCACAGTATCATATGTATCACATTAACATTGTGACAAACAACATTTTATGTTGACAAACTGAGCTTAGAGGTGAGCTGTGAACACAAGATCAACTGTTCACACTCCTGGTCCTGGCTCGAGGCTCTGGCTTGTGACCTCATAAATTGTGGCTTTGTAGGATCAAGCGGCATTTTCTTACCAGTCCTTTTCATCAGTGGTGGAAGTCTTTAAGGTTACTTTCACACTGTCTTCGTTTGGTCTGCTTTAAATGGACCAGAGTTTATTTCCTCAGATAGTCAATCCCTGAGGAACTACGTTAGCATTAGTGACGGTTGCGTTCACTAGTATGTAGGTAGACAACAACGTTGTAGCATTCCTTCAAATCATGTAACGAAGCACAATACAAGATCGTTGCATACCTTACCCGCTGTCTGTGTAGCAGCAACATCAACAACTCATCATTCTTCGTCTTTTCCTCTGGTGCCGTTTCTTTGTCATCCATGCAATTGTTAGAGTGAAATGCGCTCTGCTTAGCTGCCTATGATGGTCGTACTGCACTGCTTACTGAACCGTGTGCAACAGATAAACAATAGACAGAACATCACCAAAATAACGAACTTCACATGCTGCTCCATTGTAACTGTGTATATCCAGCAGGTCTGCCAGTCAGGAGTGATTTCCCCTCCTACTTTGTCCAATCTTCGAGCGTCCGTTTCAACCGTTGTGACTTTGACTGTTGATGCTCAGAAAGTTTGGTGCGGTTGGTGCACAAGATTGGTACGATTGAAGAATTGCAGTGCGAACTGAACCAAGTGATAAATGCAACAGTGTTGAAACTTTCAGCCCCCCAAGCAAAGCGAGTCTGCTTGGTTAGTTTTGAAAGCGACATTAGCTGTGTATGTAAGTTGCAAGCAGTTTTAACAAAATATGATTGTCAGGTTGCTTCATCTGCTGGAAGAGGTAGAACTTTCACAGTACATCAGTGCTTTTCACTGAAAAAAACAGATGTGTGCTGCAGCTGGAAGTGAGGTTAGTGAGATGAGTGACAACAGTGACGTTACAGGACTTCTTACAATCATACAATACAATGTATAGGTAACAAGTTCATTTGCTTTGGAAACATTTGTCAACACCCCTCTCTAGTAAAATGGTTCAGTCCAGCTGCTCCATCAGACAGCCTGCAGAGAGCTATCTTTTCACAGACAGAGTGGAGGAAGAGACTGTAGGATGCCTCAGTAGTCCATAGTTTAGAAGTTAGCTCACTTTTCTCCCCATATTAGCTCATATTTCTGAAGATAACTCTGGATTTATACATTTTACTGTTATTTTAGTTCAATAATCTGTAATCTGGATGGCTGTAGTTCAGTGGGTAGAATGGTCACCTTTCAATCCGAGGGTCCTTGGTTCAGTCCCCTGCTCCTACTGATTTTGTGTCCTTGAGTGAGACATTAAATCCCAAAGTTGGTTCCCGGGTACCTTACAGGATGGGTAGAATACAGAGGTTGCTCTGCTCATATTCAATTCAATCAGTTGACCCTCATCAAAAAAATTATGCATGTTCTCAACAGACGTCAAGAGCTTCAGCAGCAGTGCTTCTCCTACCAAGTAACTGTCAGGTTGTTTTTTTTCACAAATATGGGAATATGATCGTCAAAAATAGCAGTAAAATGCATGGTTTTCAGTAAAGCAGTATCAAAAATTAATTTTCATGGAGCCCAAAATCCTGTGTAAATGATCATAAAACTGTATTATTGGCAGTAATAGAGGGCCCCTCAAATTTTGGTTGGGGCCTCGTGTAGGCATGACAGTGAAACTCTTCAATGGCACTCAAAGAGTTAATGCAGCTTTAAAGACACTGACTGCTAAGCATGTGGATGACCATATGATGAATCAATTGTAATAATATTAAAATACTAATTTGATAGAGAGTGTACTGAGAGTATTCCAACTTAAAACTAAACCATGTAAATATATTATTTAGTAAGTCAAGATTAATTAAAGGTAGCAGTTTATTAAAGAAACGCAGCATGAATAAATAACTCATAACTCATGCCAATAACAGCCTATTAGCTGTGAAGGGCTCAACATATGAAAGTGCATGTGCTCTGTATCACTGTTGTGACCATACCATTCATCTCTGTCTCTCACATGTGCCTTCATGAGAGCTTGTGGTTTTGGATAACGTCAGACTTATTTTTCATCTGCCTCTGATGATTCAAAGCTTTCACTAGGGACAGAAGGATTGTGGGAAAGCAAACGTAGAGCGTAGAGCTGGTTATTATTATTTTCTTTCTGCCTGGACACAGAACAAGAAGCTACAGGAAATGATTCCACTGAGCTGCTGTTTTGATAGAAAGTGTTTACCCACACTGAACAATGACAACATGGATGTGCACATGATGGCCCTCTGTGTACATGTGTGGTGTGTGTGTGTGTGTTTGATTACGTGAATGAAAACACAACACACATGGTCTTCCTGTCTAATCCATGGAAAAGTAAACAGCTATGTTTAACTGTATGTGTAAATGGGTGTGTGTCCTGCACAATGAACACACACTGCATACATAACTGACAAGTCTTACAAAACATTTTATTCTACATTCAAACATTTTATTTTATTTTATGTTATACACTATATTGCCAAAAGTATTCATTCACCCATCTAAATAATCAGAATCAGGTGTTCCAATCACTTCCATGGCCTCAGGTGTATAAAATCAAGCACCTAGGCATGCAGACTGCTTTTAGAAACATTTGTGAAATAATGGGTCGCTCTCAGGAGCTCACTGAATTCCAGCGTGGAACTGTGATAGGATGCCACCTGTGCAACAAATCCAGTTGTGAAATTTCCTCTCTCCTAAATATTCCACAGTCAACTGTCAGCTGTATTATAAGAACGTGGAAGTGTTTGGGAACAACAGCAACTCAGCCACGAAGTGGTACACCACGTAAATTGACGGAGTGGGGTCAGCGGATGCTGAGGTTCATAGTGTGAAGAGGTCACCAACTTTCTGCAGAGTCAATCACTACACACCTCCAAACTTCATGTTGCCTTCAGATTATTTCAAGAACAGTGCACAGAGAGCTTCATGGAATGGGTTTCCATGACCGAGCAGCTGCATCCAAGCCATACATCACCAAGTGGCCTTTCAGTTCCAATGAAAGGAACTCTGAATGCTTCAGCATACCAAGACATTTTGGACAATTCCATGGTCCCAGCTTTGTGGGAACAGTTTGGAGCTGGCCCCTTCCTCTTCCAACATGACTGTGCACCAGTGCACAAAGCAAGGTCCATAAAGACATGATGACAGAGTCTGGTGTGGATGAACTTGACTGGCCTGCACAGAGTCCTGACCTCAACCTGATAGAACACCTTTGGGATGAATTAGAGCGGAGACTGAGAACCAGGCCTTCTCATCCAACATCAGTGTGTGACCTCACAAATACGAACCTCAGCAGGAAGAATGGTCAAAAATTCCCATAAACACACTCCTAAACCTTGTGGACAGCCTTCCCAGAAGAGTTGAAGCTGTTATAGCTGCAAAGGGTGGACCAACGTCATATTGAACTCTATGGATTAGGAATGGGATGTCACTTAAGTTCATATGCAGGTGAGTGAATACTTTTGGCAATATAGTGTATGTGTATATGTGTTGGTGTCTTTGTGCAGCCACCTAACAAATGCTGGACACATAAAACAGTGATTCAAGTCTCTCTTTTTTATATTGAGGAATGTATTCATCTTCTTTTTGCCAGAACAATGTGTACACAGAGGTTTCTTGTGTCATCACTGCATTAAACACCAATGAAAGCTGCAAATCAGGATGACCCAGCCTCTCCACAAATCCCTCTCTTTTCAAAAAAAATAGTGAATGGAGAAAAGTCACAGCATGATCAACAATGACTTTCTTTGTCAAATGTCACATAACATATTGCAAAACCCATGCATGTATTGCCCATTACTGACTCCAAACTGCACCCGACCTCCACTAAAACGGCAAACTTAAGATAAGTGTGTATATACGGGTCAGACAAACAACATACACCATATTGCACAGAGTAGGTAGATGTTGATTGAACAAAGACAGACTAGATATCTCTTCATTTCCAGTCTTAGTTTCTGTAATGTATCATGTTATCATGTTCACCTAACACGCAAAAGGTCCCTGGTTCAAGATTGGCAGCAGTGGCTGTAGTCTGTAGTGACTTGAGCTGGGAACCAGAGGGTCGCTGGTTCAATTCCAGGTGGGATTCAGTCTGGAGAGTGGACTGGTAGCTGGAGAGGTGCCAGTTCCTCCTCCTGGGCACTGCTGAGGTGCCCTTGAGCAAGGCACCGAACCCCCAACTGCTCGGGGCGCCTGGATATGCGGCAGCCCCCTCACACTGACACCTCTCCACTAATACATGAGTTTCATAACTTGTGTGTGATGTGCAACAGGAAAATACTAATAGAGTGAAAACTGTAATTTCCCCATTGGGGGATTGATTCTTTCCAGCTGTGACCATCTGAGTATCTACAAGAACAAATGCCAATTTAGGTTTATGAAATGACTTCTTTTAATGACACATTGTTCACGTGAAACGGTCACAGTTACGTTTTGTTATCCAGACTACTTACTGCGGTTTAAGAAAAACATCATGATTGGGCATAAAATAAGTATGTAAACCAAGAAAATGCAAACAATGCCATCAATTTTAAAAAGACATGCGACAAGCGAGTTTCAGACAGAGGGTGAATATATTCACACATACAGTTTGACAAAAATAATGTGTTACTGAACATCAAAGCATGCCAACATGTTATACAGTAGAAACCCAAAATATAAGCATACGCCCCAAAAGAAGCATAATATGTCCACTTAAAGTATCATACAAAATGATGGCCTAGATGTGATTGAAGAGGACGGCAATATGTTTTCCTTAAGAACCAGCATTTCCTTGAATCAGTTAAATATCAATAAATCCCCAAATTTATTCAATAAAGTGTACCTTAAACCTGTAATATTTAATTTAATTTTATTTTTTTTTGGCAATTTGGGGGCGTCAGTATTTTGAAGTGAAATTGTATGAGGTACTTGTCCATAGCCGCTATAATACTATAATACAGTATAATACTATAATAATACAATATAATAAGACAATGATAAGACAGAGGCAGCAGCAAAACTTATTTTAGCCACCTAAAAAAAAGAGATGAAGGTGAACCAAAACAGTGTAATGTTAACTTTAAAACAATAAAAATTTGCTGGCTAACACCAAGCATAAAGCTTCGGGTTACTGCAGACTTAGTGATCATTATACCTCTTTCGCATGTGGCATTCATGCTATATTTATGTTATTATATATGTTATATTTCAATGCTGTTTTATCATCGAGGCATCCATGTCTGACCCTATTATACAACACTATTATACCACTATTCCTCCCCATCACATTTTCATCTGCTTGCTTTTACTAGTTTATATTCATAAATGATTTAATTACTTGAATCTGATTTTATACCAATATCCTTTCAAGGCCATCTATAAACACAATAACATACGTAGCAATAGAGACAGTGAGTGGGTTACTGGCTCTGTCTGCAGACTGAACAATGCAATCCTAGACAAACCAATATACCGACTCTGAACAGTTCAATTAATTTGTTTTGTTTGAAACAAAAGGGATTATGCAAAGGATGACTTTGGCAGTTTGTTTTATGTTTGGGTGTACATGTGTACTTCTTATGATGTTTACATACAAGTGAGGCAGAGGAACAGATGAAGGAGCCAGGAGGAAGGGAAATAGGAGGAGAGAGTCTCAATTACAGCTATAATCTTCCCCTGCTGGCTGCATGACATGATCGTTTTACACAACAGCGTTCTTGTCTCCGACAGCTCGATGGCTGATGAACGGACAGTGTCCTCAGTCAGGGAGCTGTGAGGCTTCACGCACTCCCCCTATGTCTCCCACCACATGGGGTGTCTTCAACGCCAAGCAAATAGCAGGGGGTTTGGAGGAGGAGGAGAGAGGGGTGGAAAAGAAAAATAATGGGTGGAAAAACAAGAGGAGAAAAACACAGAGAGATGAGAGAAAGATGAGAGGCTGTAGAAAGTGGAGCTGAGGAAAAATAGCTGAGACGATGATAGAGAAAGGGTTAAAATATCGAAATAGGAGAGGAGGGAAGGATTTGTGCAGAAATAGGAATCAAGAGGACAAGATAACAGCAGGGGAAGAGACAATAGAAAATAATGGCAATGGGATGGAAGAAGGAAATAAGAACACTGAGACAGAACACTCAAAAGAATGAGAAATGATGAACTAAAGGGGACTACAGTAATGAGAAAAGAGGATGAAAAGAGAAGGAAAATAGAAAGTGGAGAGAGAAGAGAAAATATGAAAAAGAAGAAGTGTAGGCACAATAAGGGATAAAAGAATAGGGAAAACAGAAATTAAACTATATGAGAAAAAAGAAAAAGCCATTAAATATTTTTTTTTCTGTTTTTCATCTCAACCAAGCCAGATCTATTCAATGAAATATGTGAAAAGATTTCAAACAAGTTTTCTCCGACACGAAAAAGCCTTTATAGTGTCATCCAGCAGATGTCACTGTAGAGCAACAGACTATTCTGTCATACTTAAATAACATATTTATCACATCTTTATTGCATCGACGACAAGATGAGAAATTCAACGCAGGAAGAAACAAATCATATAGAGTATCATATTTAGCAGCACCAGGATCAAAAGTTCAATTTATAAACTAACTTTTGTCCGTGAATACAGGCTGCTCAGGCGTGAGAGGTATCAATTAATTGTTTCCGGTTTAAAATACATTTCCCAGGATGCATTGAGCGGGGTTAGAGGTCGCTAGGACTTGTGAGCTTCTCCACAGCGACTGCAACCCTCTTTCAGTGAAAAACAAGACCGTTGCACTCAATATTGTGCAATATTCACTATCTTTCGCACACATAAGTGAGGGCCGGTGGTCTGCCAGCGGTCACTCGGTGATTCTGTGCGACGCGACGACCGTTCAGGACGATAACCCTGCTGAAAACACACATTCAGCGCTGCTGGACTGCTGCGGAGGACTCAATAATCTCGATTACACGAAGGTAAAAATCAAAACTGATAAATAGGAATCCCGTCTGCGTGGCTAACCTCAGTATTACTCGATGTGACCGCTCAGACAAGCGAGTAAGTCACAGTTTGACAGACTGCAGCCTGTCAGTGCTGAGCTCACGACAGCCGGAAAATATACTGTACGGTCGCCTTTTTTCAAAATAAAAGCATGGTTTTCTGCAACTGTACAGTAAATACGTTGACTCCGAGCGAAGCGTTAAGCAAAACATAAAGTCACTTGCAAGTAATTAATTCAAGCATGTTATTTAACAACACATAATATGTTGAGTGTCTTATTTTGATTTAAGGAGTCTGCAATTGGTTTGGTTTTGTAAGGTAACGTGCGTACAGATATGTAAACAAAGAAAATGACCACGTGTCCTTATTGTTTTTGTACTTTTCAAACAGTGTTGCCTGTTCTTATTTATTAAGCCTTTTCATTGATAACATCACACACTGCAGTCAATTCAGTCAATGACTTGCAAGCTACTGACAAGGTCAGAGAACTCATTCTGCTTAACAGGTGAACACTGACCTGTTGACTGTACGATTAAATATCTGATTAGAAAAAAAAAATCAAGGTGAACAACTGAAGCAGCTTGTGACTGGCTCGCTGATGACACTATACCTTCAGGACAAAATCTCTAAGAATAGGGAAAACTGTAGTTTCAGAGCTTCGCTTTTTCCACATTTTGTTATTTTACAGCTTTATTCCAAAACGGATTTCCCCTCAAAATGCTACACACATCAGTCCATTATGACTATATGACAAAGTTTTTTGAAATGTAGCAATTTTATTAAAATAGAAACTAATAAATAACATGTACCACACACACACACATGCATTCACAGCCTCATTGCTCAATACTTTGTTGATGCACCTTTGGCAATAAAATGCAGCCTCAAATCTTTTTGAATATGATGCCACCAGCGTGGCACAACTATCTTTGGGAAGTTTGGCTCATTCCTCTTTGTAGCACCTCTCAAGCTCCATCAGTTTGGATGAGAAACATCAGTTCTCAGCCATTTTCAGATCTCTCCAGCAATGTTCAGATTCCAGTCTGGGCTCTGGCTGGGCCTTTTGAGGACATTCACAGAGTTGTCCTGAAGCTTTCTTTGATCATTGTCCTGAAAGATGAACCGTTGCCTCAGTCTGAGGTCCAGAGCTCAGGAGCAGGTTCTCATCAAGGATGCTTCTGGACATTGCTGTATTAATCTTCCCTCTATCCTGACTAGTCTCCCAGTTCCTGCTGCTGAAAAAGATACCACATCATGATGCTGCCTCCACCATGCTTCACTATAGGGATGGTGTTGTCCTGGTGATGAGCGCCTCCTGGTTTCCTTCAAACATGACGCCTGGCATTCACACCAAAGGAGCCTATCCCAGCTGTCTTAGGGTGAAAGGCAGGGTACACCCTGGACAAGTCGCCACCTCATTGCAGGGCACATATAGACAGACAACCACTCACACTCACATTCACACCTACAGTCAATTTAAATTGGAGCTGGAGCACCCGGAGAGAAACCACACAGACACAGGGAGAACATGCACACAGAAAGGCCCCGGGCCAGGAATCGAACCCGGTACCTTCTTGCTGTGAGGCGACAGTGCTAATCACTTTACTGTGCCACTCGGGGTGTTGTGTGTAGAAGGAAAATGAGTTTCATTCCATTTTGGAGTAAGGCTGTAGCACAACAAAATGCGGAAAAAGTGAAGTGAATATTTTCCGCATGCATTGTGGCTGCTAACAGGGTTTTAAGCGTTACATAATATTCTGTTGTTTCTTTGTAGTTTTTTTTTTTTATTCATGTTCAACAGCTCGTTATGAAAGTGGGTCTGTCAAACTGTAAAATTGATATTATGGCGATGTGGCCTCAACATTGTGATATGAAACACAGATCTTATTGATCTCTTGCGTCAGCAGGCATAAGCTGGAAAACCACACACAACAACAGTCCAGTGTGTGGCGGAGAAGGGATATCAGTCTCTGCTGCTCCACCTTCTAACATTTATATGCCAATTTATCATGCAACTTTTTTTTTTCCAGAAAATGAATTCCGTTTTTTTTCCCCTTCATTCACGATGAAAATTTTGTATAAATGCCTTTTACATTTTTTGATTCGATACAGCAATACAAGAAAAGTTGTATTATATTGCAGACTCTATGGCTGGAATAAAACTGGTCAAATTAGAGATTAAAATTATATGTTAGACCAATTCTAAGACCCTCATGCATCAGTAGTGGATAAAAATCTACTATACATACATAAACTTGCATTGAAATTTGCAGATTTTGAAGAAATTCTTTTAAAATTTAAGCCACAATTGAATAAAAAGCCGGCTCATGTTTCCATCCCTGTACAGACACATTTTTATAACTAGCTATATTATTTTAGGCAGCACTTGTAAAACCATCTATCTTTCAGTGATCAATGATCTCTTTCAGTCGTTTTGTATCTTTACATACTTTTCACATGTTACTGTTTCTTTCAGATGGACTTGAGTCTGATGGAAGGACTCCTGAAGCACATAAACTTCTATGACTCCAGCTTTTGTATCGCAGTGATCGCCATCATTTTCAACCCTCTCTTTTGGAACGTGGTAAGAGATACTGTAGCTACTAAATAGTTATGTACAACCTCTTGTATTGATCTTGCGTTGCCAAAACGTTGTATGATAAAGTCCAGGAAAAAAAGAGGAAATGAACATTTGAGTTTTCCTGACACCATACTCTCCTGGATCTCCTGGATCTTGGTTGGATACAGTTATGTTGGTTTGCTGTTTAAAGGCAGTTTAGAGTGTCTGCACCCTTTCCTTCCCTAGTCTGCTCCTTGCAATTCATTGGAGATTTGTCCTTTTTTTTTGGCGACCACTGACAATAGTAAAACTCCTGCTGTTCATAGCTGTGAGTAATCGACAGGCACAAAGCATAATAAGCGGGAAAGTGAATCACTGTTTGGGTAAATTCACATGTCTGAAATCATTTTTTGAGTCACCATATTTTTTTTTTTTTTTTTTTACCAGGCAAAACGATAAATAACGCTTTTGGATGATGCAGTATTATGTTGAACAACTAGAAAAGCACCCAGAGAGCGCAGACCTCTGCCACGGCGGCGACTTTCTTATTGAAAGTAACCCCCGCCGCCAAGGAGGTTATGTTTTCACTGGGGCTTGTTTATTTGTTTGTATGTATGTTGGTTTGCAAAGTAACTCAAAAAGTTGTGGACAAATTTTGAAGAAATTTTCAGGGTTGGTCAGAAGTGGCCAAACTTAAAACTGACTTAATTTAACTTAATTTTTGGTGGTGCCGTCGAATCGGATCCGATCACCACCAAAAATTAATCAGTTTTAATTTAGGTCACTTCCGGCCAATCCTGAAAAATTCGTCAAAAACCGTCCATGACGTTTTGCAAACCAACAAACCAACATACAAACAAATAAACAAACCTCGGTGAAAACATAACCTCCTGGGCGGAAGTAAAAAAAACTTTTAAAAATGCCTATTACATTTATTTTCCAAACAGTATAGTATAGTCTAAGTATACCCCCAGACAATACTTCCATAACTCAGAAAGAACCAGCTGGGAACTTGATTCAAGCTATAGCTTTGAAAATTGTGTCCACAGCTGTCACTGATCGTCCACAGTGTCCCTGAGCCTGATAAAATGAACCCTTCTGGGTTATTTTTCACAGTAAACATAGTGATATATCAGATATCTTTATTGTTTTGGATCAAGTTTAAGATTAAGCAATCAAGACTGATTCTAGTGAACTTCACATTACATAATATTTCATGTCAGTATCAGCCCGTAAACAATGTTGACGTTTTGATTGTGTTGATTATTTATAGTGCAAAGAAAAATCTTCGTATTTATTATCAATCAGATATGCTGAGGGTATTAAGTGTGATGCAGATTTAAGGTCTGCATTCCGGTCTTCTTTCACTGCGTTATCTTCGTTATACACAGTTTATAATGATCTTATGTTGTCCATAAATGAAATAAGTATCCCTGCTTCATCAGTTGCTGGTGTTTCACATCACGGTCGTCATTTCAGTAACCTTTAATGGTGACTCATTTTAGCATTGACTCATCACACCTGCGTAGCACAGCAGTGCACATGTCTATCACACAGTCACTTTCTCCTCACAAAACAGAAGTAAGTAATTTACGTTACAGTGAATGTCGCCGTCGAGGTGCTCTCAGTCCCTGCACATTATCCCACGTCAACTTTTTTTTGTATTTTGCTGGAAGATAATCTCTAAGTGGCTGTGATGGGGTTATTCAGGCAAAGAGGAAAATGGCATTAGGACTGATGGAAGTTACTTCCACTAGGGAGATGGATAATAAAAGATCTTTTCATCTTATCTGTTTAAGCAGCAGTGCTGTATTCTGTCAACGGATGGTGTTTCATTTGGTTTATTGATTATTTATTAAAGGGTAAAGAAAGAGACTGACACATGTGAGTGATTCACATCTTAAAACAAACTACTAATACATTGAATCATGTTTCTACCACGTGCAGCGGCTCAGACAGCTGCCCAAGGGATGCTGAGAAGAAATACAGTATATTTCATCAGGGCCCTATTTTGTACCTTTGTCCCTGCACGCCTGCTCGAATTCATTCATTCGTTCATTCATGGCGATGACATTTAGTGAAAGACTAGTGGTGATGTTCGCGTCTCTCCATGCTGGTACCGTGCTGCAGGGTTAGCATGTTTATGCTCATAAAGACTGCAACGTTTCACCTTGAATGTGAGGCTCATGTTGCCTCAGGCTGCTTTTTTCATACTTTACTCTGGCTTCCCAGCAGATGGAAGTCCAATTTTAACTCTCCGATTTTGAAACTTAGAATAGAATAATCTTTTTTTCATCCCCCATTTGGGGAAATTCACTTGTTACAGCAGCGTAAACAAGTTATGGTGTGAAAATCAATAAAACAACAATAATGACATAATAGAAGAAGTCAAGTCAAAGTTTATTTATTTCTAAAGCACAAAGTGCTGTACAGAGTACAATATAATCATACATATACTTCAAAGTAAAAACAGGAATACAGGAATAACATTTACACTGTATTAAAATACAAAGAATACAAATGAAAAAAAAAATCAAAACAAAAGAATACTAAAAGAGAAGATGAGGACTAAACGATAAATAATACAAATAAGTAATAAGTAATAGTGATAAATATTTACAATATGTACTGAAAAAGTTTTTTCATTTTTAATGGCAAAAGGAATAAAATTAAATGTATATATACATATATGTACATATATGTATATATACATGTGTGTGTGTGTGTGTGTGTGATTCCAATATTAACTTGTGCACTATTTTAATGTAATGTAATGTAACCTTTACACCCTGGAGATGTATATTACAGTATATGTCACTTACTTTCACACAGAATGTGAGAAAAAAAGCAACATTTTTTCTAGTGTCAGGCTGATTTCTCTGAGTTTTTGCTTAGCAAATTAAACCATTCACCAGTTGCATTTTCCCAAAACAGAGCCTCTTATGTCCAAATGAAACTTAATTGCTCCTTTGGCAAAGGCAGCTCGTACCAGATCCACTTCTTCTTTCTTGCCTTTCACAATAAAAGCCAGACACACATACACTGAATGTTTCCCAGAGCAAATTCACTCAGGTCATTTTGTTAAAAAGAAACTTAAAGTACAATCCTGGTAGTGCAGTAGTAGTAGCACTAGAAGTAGTAGTGGTAGTAGGTCCCCTGCCTGCACAAATCTCTCCACTCAGCTTTGCATTGAAACATTGCTGTATATCTATCCAAATTTGCACCACTGCTGGTGTGACTAGTTTTGATGCTCGTCTCCGGTGCTGTCTGGTCTTTTTAGTCCCTGAGATTCTCCTGGACTCTGATTAAAGAGGAAGCTTCTTTTTTTTGATGTGAGGAGCACACTGCCCTGTCAGTCCTGTAATTGTAATAGGAGATGGTTGGTATGACCGCAGACACCGCAGACACTGTGACCACAAGAGTCTGAGCGGAAGATGCTCTGCAGTAAGCAGTGCTTCCCAGTGATTAACTCGCCGTACATGTCTCTAATAGTTGCATTAGGTCACTTTAAGCAGTTCATTGTGTTCTGGGTCAGTCTAGTGAAGCTAAAGGCTCATACAGCTTGCTGCAATTCAAACAATGAATGTGTTCATGTTTTGGTCTTTAGAAATAAAAGTTTTTGAAAACTTGACTCCAATAAAATCCAGTATTTAGCAACTTTTTTGCAGCCTCATTTGCCTCATCAGCCTCATGTATATATTTTTGGCCCTCAGTATCTTGGCTAGTGTATGACCAGAAGTGACAGGACAGGGTGGAGCTAAGTACAACCAAAAAACTGAATGAGATGATTTTATGTTACAATCAACTTTCCTAACATGAAAGCATTTGACTCTACATGGAAACATAATTCACTAAAATGCTTGAAAGTTTTTTTTGAAGATGTTTCCAAGAGGCTTCTTCAGTTGAACTGATCACTATGGGTTTAATTGAAAAGCCTCAAAGAACCCTTTATGAGTACTGCATGGTTTGACCTCTCAAAAAACAAACAGCTGGTACCAGTGACTGAGCTTTTTCCCCAAAATGAAACTATTAGCTGTTATTTCCCCATTATTGATTTATTTTCTGTTGGCAGCCACTCATCAAACACCAGTGCCCTGGTTGAGACGAAGTCTCTCACACATCACATTATTTGCTTTAAATACACGTGCACTATATATCCTGTGTGTGTGTGTGTGTGTGTGTGTGTGTGCATGTGTGTACAGATCAGGATGTACCAGCCACCAACTACCGCTTAACCTTTTTATCTTTCATTGCAGTGCCGTGAGCATTGACCCTGAATGAATCACCCACCCAGACAGATGGTCTGATGAAAATATGAACTGTTGCTTGTAAGAAGACCAATAGAAAAACTGATAGAAAGTCTTTATCCATTTGTTTTACATAGGCAGATCAGTGTGGTATTCTCTAAATCTATATTTCTTCTTCAATGATCAGCGACACATGAGCAGTTCAAAATCAGGTCAGTGTGCCACAGTGAGGCTCTGACACATTGACCCATGGCATGGAACAGTCAGCCTACCATTGGGACAGTTTTCTTTTTACCTTCATTTTCATGAATGTCTTGAGGCATAACTGACCTCAGCAGCATCTGTGCAGCGTGGGCTGCAAGCGTGTTGCCCTGTCATCTTGGTGTGATGTGTCCAATGCAGGACAATGCAGAACGGCTGCATTTTAGTCTCCTCTTTTACATTTTTTTTATTAGGGATGTAATGATGCATCATGAGGCAGTTAAAAATCTATACAAATGTTCTTTTTGAGTTGATCGATGTAATTTGTCACCATGTGTTCAATGTTGTAAGTCACTGTCAGGGATATGGCAGCAGTCGCAAGTGATTTTGAAATCAAGGATTTGTTTTAAAAATCCAATTTTTGATTAACGTTTTGTTTAAGATAAAATATAATTTCAGTTACACTTTTAAGAAGAGCACATCTTCATTGTATTGCACAGTTTAGCCCACCTCAGAGAAATAAAACGGGATATTCCTGTAATTGTTATGGATAAGAGAAAATAATCTGCAATTTTTAATTTTTGTATATAAAAATTCATTGCATAGTTTATGTTTTGAAGTTACACTGCACCTCAGAAATGTATTTTTGTATGAGAAAAAATTAAAGGAATCTTTTTTAGTTATAATTTGTTAGGGGTGTCAAATTATCGCGTTAATTGCGATTAATTAATTACAGTCATATTTAGCATGTTATGTTTTTTAATCGCGTTAATCTAATTTTTAATCTCCTTTTTGAAGTGAAGTATGAAGTGACCATGAAAAAGGTGACTGGCTCTGTAGCTGCAGCCATCTCTGTTTACATTCGTGCCAGTGGCTCGCGATAACATTGCGACTGAGATATAAAAGTCTGAACAACGTACCTTAAAATGTGAGCGAATTCTCACAGTTTTGCCTTTCAAATGCTGTATTCCATGTCTTCATAGCCTTAGCAGGCGTTTTACAATCCAGCCGTACAGATAGGCTGCAACCATTACTGTGTACATTTGCAGCCAGGGTTTGGACCCGGAAGTGATTTGTGATGTAGCTACTAGCCGTCCCCATAGGGATGTACTTTTCTTGAAGCGTTAACTTGCAGCACTTTATGGACCTGTTGTTTTGTTATTTCGTTTTTATTTTCTAATTATTTGGCGATTGACAAACTAGAGGTTGCAAGCAGCACTTGGGACTAGTCTAGACAGCAGAATGTAAACGGACTGCATCTGTTCGAGTCTAACTTCATAAAGCCAATTTTTTGTTATTTACCAATCTTTTGATCTGCCACAATAATGTAATAAATTTAAATGAAATTACCTCAAGTTGAGGACTTTTCTCAGCAATTTTTAGGTGAGATTAAAAAAGAGATTAATTAGATTAATTCATTACAGATCATAATTAATTAATATCGCAATTTTTTTAATCTCTTGACAGCACTATAATTTGTCTGCAGCACTTTCTGTTACAAAATTGTGAGAAAATCGTATCATTAACCCAGTATCGGAAATGGTATTGAATCGTGAGTTGAGTGTCTCGTTACATGTTTATATTTAATGGCTCATTCATGTTGTTTTGCTTGATGATGTTAGTACCGTTTCATCATTGTTTCGCATCAATCATAGAAAAAATAAAGGGACGGTAATGAAGATTTCAAAATATTCCCTTCCATGCTGCCATTCCGACATTTCGTCATTCCGTCATTCCGACATGCTGCCATTCCGACATACCACCATTTAGACATATCACCACCCGAAATACCGCTATTCCGACACACAAACGTCCCACCATTCCGACAAGGCTTTCCATGTAAGGAAAGGTTGGAATCAGAGAGTCACTGACTCGGCGCTGTCCGGTGCTGAACTGTAGATTTACAATGACGGCAAATAGTTAGATTACTCATCTAAAATGTAAAAAAAAAGCTACGAGCTTTAGATATAATTAACAGTACTGTAGGCTTCAATCGTCTGCTATTGCTTTTTAAATTATGTCGAGAGCGAGCGCGCTGGTGATTTCTTTAATTGTGTGTTCTGCTTCATTTCCAAAATAAAGTTTGACCTTCTGAAATCTGATTTTTAAACAGTTCTGATGGAGCTCAATGTTTATCTGGATGATGCGGCTTCACTCCGAACAATTTTACTGTAAACCTGGACAACCCGCGATGTCTGGAGTCTGGCGTCTGGAGATAAAAAAATAATATTTAATGCAATGTGTGTTTTGTGCGTAATTGCATACAAGGATACACACCCTCCCCTACTGTACAACACGAAGGAGACTGGAATTAGTCAGTGACTTCAGGTGTCATCTGCAGAGCATTTCCCGTTTCAGGAGTTCCGGTCGAAATTGTCCCACACAGAACTCCTTTTTGCTCTCTTCATCTTCGCTGTAAAGTGGGCTGTGATGGAAAGCATGTGATGGCATGTGTTGCACCTGTCGACATGCCCCCATGAGTTGATTGAATTACGTAGCTTAAAAACAAAATTGACCGTTAGTATTAATCAGTTAGAGTTACTGTTAGCGGTTAAACGGTTAACCATGTGCATCCCTAATTTCAAGCATAGGTTCGGTTAATGAAATTAAAGCTAACTGTCTTCAACAGACTTGAGGGTCTAAAAGCCTCTGGAAAGCACTTTGACAGCCTGCCTGTCAGACTGTACAGCTTGGCGCTCTCCTTAGACGGATGCTGATTACACCTGTGCAGTGCACTGATTGCAGTGATGTTATGTGGTATTTGATGTCATTTCCTCTGACTAAGTGCACCAGTGATAGCTGTGCTACTGACTGTCATGAGGTAAGCTGATGTTTTCCATGTAATTTGGTGTGTGCGTGAACATTTTCATACCTCCGACTGGCCAGCTACTGTGCCTCTACCTACCTCCTGTACTATATGTCCTGGTTGTGGTTAGGGCTGCAACTAACGATTATTTTAATAATCGATTAAGCGATGAATCGGATAAAAAAAAACCCCAAAACAAAACATATGTGTGTGTGTATATACACACATATATATATATATATATATATATACACGCACTATATTGCCAAAAGTATTCGCTCACCCATCGAAATAGTCAGAATCAGGTGTTCCAATCACTTCCATGGCCACAGGTGTATAAAATAAAGCACCTAGGCATGCAGACTGCTTTTACAAAAATTTGAAACATTTGAAATAATGGGTCGCTCGCAGGAGCTCAGTGAATTCCAGCGTGGAACTGTGATAGGATGCCACCTGTGCAACAAATCCAGTCGTGACATTTCCTCACTCCTAAATATTCCACAGTCAACTGTCAGCTGTATTATAAGAATGTGGAAGTGTTTGGGGACGACAGCAACTCAGCCATGAAGTGGTAAGCCACGTAAACTGATGGAGCGGGGTCAGTGGATGCTGAGGCGCATAGTGTGAAGAGGTCACCAGCTTTCTGCAGAATCAATCACTACAGACCTCCAAACTTCATGTGGCCTTCAGATTAGCTCAAGAACAGTGCACAGAGAGCTTCATGGAATGGGTTTCCATGGCCGAGCAGCTGCATCCAAGCCATACATCACCAAGTGCAATGCAAAGCGTCGGATGCAGTGGTGTAAAGCAAGCCACCACTTGACTCCAGAGCAGTGGAGACGTGTTCTTTGGAGTGACGAATCGCGCTTCTACAACTGGCAATCTGATGGAAGAGTCTGGGTTTGGCGGTTGCGAGGAGAATGATACTTGTTGGACTGCATTATGCCAAGTGTAAAGTTTTGTGGAGGGGGGATTATGGTGTGGGGTTGTTTTTCAGGAGCTGGGCTTGGCCCCTTAGTTCCAGTGAAAGGAACTCTGAATGCTTCAGCATACCAAGACATTTTGGACAATTCCATACTCTTCCAACATGACTGTGCACCAGTGCACAAAGCAAGGTCCATAAAGACATGGATGACAGAGTCTGGTGTGGATGAACTTGACTGGCCTGCACAGAGTCCTGACCTCAACTTGATAGAACACCTTTGGGATGAATTAGAGTGGAGACTGAGAGCCAGGCCTTCTCGTCCAACATCAGTGTGTGACCTCAAAAATACGTTTATGGAAGAATTGTCAAAAATTCCCATAAACACACTCCTAAACCTTGTGGACAGCCTTCCCACAAAAGTTGAAGCTGTTATAGCTGCAAAGGGTGGACCGACATCATATTGAACCCTATGGATTAGGAATGGGATGTCACTTGTGAGTCCATATGTGAGTCAAGGCAGGTGAGCGAATACTTTTGGCAATATAGTGTGTGTATATATATATATATATATATATATATACACATATATAAACACATATATAAAGTGTTAATATATTATGATCATTCAATACTACTTCTTCCATAGGATTCTTACATCCAGGGATACGTTTTAGGTGGAATCAAATAGAAGAAGACATATCTGAGAACATAAAGGATGCTCCTGAGAAGCCGTCATCGGAAACTGTTTGAACAAGAGCAAGTACTTGACAGGTGATTGGATGAACCATCAGTCAAACTCTTATTGAAACCAGTCAGGAGAAGAGCACAGTGCCTTCAGTTCTGTTCTTGCGATCTCATGTGATACGCGATCCTGTGATTCTTACCTTATCTTGTGGAATTGTGAGAATCCAGCGGCCGCACAAGTTCAGCCAGCAGACAGTGAGCTCATTATCGCAGAAGAAGTACATAAGACACCTGTGTGCCATAGAGAGATCCCTCCACTGGCTCATGCACAGTCACATGCCGCTGTCTAACTTCCGCCCGAACACATTCAGCTTGCAAATAAGTTCTGCTCATCCATAATGTGTTCTTACAGCAGTCCTCAGTCATTTGCACTGTGCGCCCCTGCAGTTTTCTTCTTTCACTGTGCCCTGCTACTCGCACCACCAATGGATTTGTCACAGTGAGGGCCAGTGGATCACATTATTGTCATTTCCCTATTTTTCCTGTATGACTACTGTAGGTCTTTTTGCACCCTCTCTCCTATAATCTGGTATCTTGAGTGTCTTTTTTGCTCTCTGTTCTCAATGTGGACTTTGTTTGTCTCTTGAAGTCACAATCTGTATGTAGCTACGAAAAGGACTGCACTGTAATTCCTAATTAATCCTCATAAAAGTAAACCAGGAAGTATAAGGGAACAGTAACACCACTTGTGGGTCAGAAGACACATTCTGGCTAAGGAGAATACTTCCAAATCAAAGTGTAAAAGTATGTGCATACATAATGCACACATGGTTATCTCAGTGAATAGACGTGTTATTTCAGTTCCTGGATTTTCTCATGTTATGTCTCTTTCACAATCACTGCAAAAATTGGAAAGAAGTGGTCGCAAGAAACAACATCTGTTAATTGAGCATTTTTATTGTTTTATAAGATGTACGTTATCTACTTCTATTCTATCTATATTTTATTTTTATTGCATTACCTCTGTAAATGTGGGTGTTTTCTATTTTTTATTTCGTATAGCAGACCAGTATCAAACACTGATGCATTTCAAAAGTAGCAAAAAAAAAAACATGTTTATGATCTAAAATGTAAGGTACCCTTATCTAAAAAAACAGAACTGTTACCAAATCAAGACAACAGCAAGAAGCAGCTTGACGTTGTTTTCTGCTTTTTTTTTTTTGTTGTTCTTTTCTCTTTCCTCTGCTAACTTGGAAACCATTAACGCAAGAGCCTTCATATGTAAGCACACTGTCTATTAGTAGTTGGATCACTCTGGAGTCCTCGGGCTGATTCATTAACACCATTTTGACTTCACTTTTTAATTTGCTGTATAAGATCTGTTGCACAGAGAAGCTCTGATTCTTTCTTGTTTTTGGAAACTTTGTGTTTTTTTGGTGTCAGGGAAAGAGTGGACCTGTGCTGTGGCCTTACTCAAAAGTTAAAATCCATTTTTAATCTGAGGCCTGTGACAGCTCTTAAGACTTGTGAACTGTCTTCCATATTAGAGGCGGTGGCTCATTAGCTAAGGGAAGAAATGACATTTCAGTTTTCAGCTGGAAGCCAGTACAATGCATTTCCACTGCTGTGTAGGATGATGCCTCATTCTGATTTAATTTCCTTCTTTCTCTGGACAGCGACAGGTTGCTTCTGTCCCAGCCTCTGCAGATATCTTAGTTTACTCCAAAGTCAGATCTGCTCCAGCATAAATGTGATTAGATCGGGCCTGGAGTTGCATGATATACAGTAGATGTCAGGCTGACACTAAGGTACTGGGAGGAGAGTGGTCAGCCTGTTCTTCTTTTGTGTTGCAGCCTTAAGCTGACATCACAGCTGGAATCACGTGGATAGGCCTTTGATAACATGATGTGGGAACTAACTGTGCAACTGGAGGAAAGCTGCGTGAACCATATTCTGCTGACAGAGCCGGCCCTACCCAATGTGTCGCCCTGGGCAAGATTTTATATGGTGCCCCTCTCAGTAGACGAATTACATTTGCCTAAAAAAGGCTTTTTTTTTTTTTTTTTTTACATCATTGTCTTTATTTTTTAAGCTAACATGTCTCCCTATGGGGATGGCTAGTGTGACGTCGTCGTGGTCCAAAACGTCACTTCCGTTTCCAACCCGCTGCAGTCAATGTAAAGAGCAATGGCTGTAGCCAGGGAACCTGTAACTTTTTACACGATCACATCGTATTTTGCCGACTTTTTTGGCCCACACACTCCATCGTAACATAAACCAGTTACGTTATCTGGGCTAAAGTTTAGCGCTAATACTAGCTAGCTAACGCTAGCTCCTAGCTCTAGCCTCCATTTAAATGTGTTTTTTATGATTTGAGAGCCAACTTACCGTATGAGTTTAAGCCATTTTCTCTTCTCGTTTTCCTCCAGAGGAAATCGGTAATATGGAATTGTTTTATTAACTTCATTTCTGTTGTTGCAACAAGGGACACAGCACTGCACCATTGTAGCTCGGGTTGGTTTGGACACGGAAGTGACGTAGCCACTAGCCATCCCCATAGGTGGCATGGTGGTGTAGTGGTTAGCACTGTTGCACACAGCAAGAAGGTACCGGGTTCGATTCCCTTTCTGTGTGGAGTTTCTCCCCGTGTCTGCGTGGGTTCTCTTCGGGTATTCCGGCTTCCTCCCACCATCCAAAAACATGCAGGGGGATTAGGTTAATTGGTTAATTTAAATTGACCGTAGGTGTGAATGTGAGTGTGAGTGGTTGCCTGTCTCTATGTGCCCTGTGATGAGGTGGCGACTTGTCCAGGGTGTGCCCTGCCTTCCACCCTAAGACAGCTGGGATAGGCTCCAGCCCCCCGCAACCCTATGAGGATAAGCGGAAGATAATGGATGGATGGATGTCTCCCAATTTACATGCTTAACAAATTGAAATAAATAAATCTGAAATGTATATACAACTTTATTGTCATTACAGTGAAAAAGAATCAGAAAACTGTATTTTAACTCTGAGTGCCAGCCATTATTTAAAATCAAAAGTGTCTTGTGCCAGCGTTTTTCAGTCATATTTCAAGAACCACAGAATATTTTGCACCATGTCTCTGAAAACACTGAATATTTTAAATGAAAGAAGAGATGCACTATTTCATCATTAAAAGAAAAACAAAAAAGTTCACCAAAATTGTCACTTTTTGTCCAGAATCCGTATGTTTTTCTCTCTAATTACGATTGTCTCCACTTCCTGCTTCGATATCTGTGGCGCATATTAACTGTTTTTGTCCCGACTACAAATCACGGAAGCCCCGAAATCACTCACCTGCTGCAGGAGACCATGCTCAGCGACCCACTGTAAAAAAAAAACAAAAAAAAAAACACTTTGACGGCGTAACTCGTCAATGTCACTCGAAGAGTTAATATGGCATGTGGGCTAAGTTATGGTGTACTTTAACACTGATGTTAAGTTTAAAACAATAAACATGTTTAGACAATATGAACTGTGACACAAAGAACAACTAGGGTTAAAAATCTGACAAAGAAAGGGGTGAAGAGCGAATAGCATTTTGATTGACTGTTAAAAGCAGGAAAAACTTTAGCTAGCCAGATGAAAATAAAACAAATAATAAAAGCGTGGATTAGGTAGATGTAGAGGCCTACTGAGTAAGTTTGATCTTTACAAATGACCCATAACAGAAAGAGCTTTCCATGCCGGACAGAGACAGAAATATAAAACTGGTTGTTTACTGATTAGCAGAAGCAAGTTTTCAACTTAATTGATGCTTCAATTCATTTCATCATTTCATTCTTTCTCTTGTCTTCTTTTATTTTTTTTTTTCTTCCCTGTGCTCTGGACAGTTTAGGTCATTTTGACATATTTACAAATTTCCCACACCCCTCACAGAGAGCGAGCAGGTACCGATTGGCTCAATTTTAATTTATCCACTTGCATAGTGTTTCATAAGCTCCGGTTGAAAATAAGTTCAAATGAGTTAAGTTTTCAAGTACTACAGCTAGAGCTAGAACTAAATATTTGTAATTTCAGAATATGAAAGAAGCACTCCATGAAATTGCGAATGAGTCAGTATATAACGTGCTGGCTTACACTCACACAAAAACTCTTCTCTAAGGTGCCAGGAGTCCTTATTTCAGCTTTTGGCAGAGCAGTAGCACTGAATGAGTCATCTAAGTTTAGATGGGGAGAAGACAGGGTTTGATGAGGTGAAGCAGGGAGAAGAGGTAAAAGGATGGGTGGTTTATTTCATCACGAGGACCTCTAGAAGTTAGAGAGGAGAGGAGCGGTAAGATGAAATCATAAAAAAAATATCCCCAAGGTCAAAAAGCAAGGTGCAGTATGATGTCAGTGTGACCTCCAGGGCATTGCTGATTGTTTGCAATCTCTACTGTAAATGCTGGAAAAAGGAGAGACTAAAAGCAAAGTGCTATTTATTAAAGCCTAAAAATACTGAGGGGAAAAGGAGGAGAAATAAACTTAAGGGGACAAAGTAGCTGAAATGAAAATGACAAATCAATCGCTGAATAGATATTTTAAAAGTACACAAGAAAGGGGAAATCTAAGAGAAATACGTGAGAGAAACAGTGAAAGGAGGTGTGATGGTCATAAGATCATTAACAAGTCAAGTCAAGTCAAGTCAACTTTATTTGTATAGCCCAATATCACAAATTATGAATTTGCCTCATTGGGCTTTACAATCTGTACAGGATATGACACCCTCTGTCCTTTACAATGACCCTCGCATCGACTAAGGAAAAACTCCCCAAAAAAAACCTTTTAACAGGGAAAAAGAAACGGAAGAAACCTCAGGAAGAGCAACAGAGGAGGGATCCCTCTTCCAGGATGGACAGACGTGCAATAGATGCCATGTGTACAGAATAACAACAATGAAAACACATTAACACTAACATACAAAATTGTATGGAAATGTCCGACTCAATATAACAACAGCTAATATACAGTGTGTATATATAGAATTGTATGAGAGTGTCCAAGGGGATGAAGAGCATCATCAAGCTATCAGCAAAGGATGAGAAGCATGTCATCCTCTCCACCATGCCAACCAGAAGAAGCCTGGGCAGCACATCTTCCACTCCACCACACCAAACAGGAGAAACCTCCGCAGGATGACCTCATCACCACCACGTCACTCAGTACCAGAAGATGAAGCCTGACTGGTCTGCACAACCACTACTCCACCAGGTAGACTGGATCCATGGATACCTGTGAGATGAGAACGCACAGGGACTACGAGGCACAAAACTAATCTGCAGCATGTGTTAAAGGGAGGAAGAGTAAACACATCCTCTTCTCCACTACTCTAACAGATACAACCTGAGCAGCATCGCCTCTTCTCCATCTCACCACCATCAGGACAGACGAAGCCTGGATGACATCACCTCCTTCTCAAACAAGTAGCCTCAGCTCACAGACACCTGGGAGCTCGGAGCACAGGGGCTCCGGGGAAGAAGATGAGTTAGTGAAATGACTTAATGGAGGCATCCAAATGAAGAAGAAGAGAAGCTCAGTGTGTCAGAGGAAATCCCCCGGCAGTCTAGACCTATAGCAGCATAACTAAGGATTGATCCAAGGCAGCCTGAGTCAACCTTGGATCAGTCCTAACTATAAGCACTATCAAAAAGGAAAGTCTTAAGCCTACTCTTGAATAAGGGGATGGTGTCTGCCTCCCGAACTGAAAGAGGGAGTAACATGTGACTTCTGCATGAAGTTAAGGAGAATTTTACTCATTACGCATTACTAAATGTGATGTTGGGTGCCAAAGTGCAGACTATTTAAGGCTGAGGGTTGTTATTAAAGGTGGTGTTGGCAGTGGCTTTAGAAAAAAAAAAAGTGAAAATATTTGGTGTCTGTAGCTGTAATACGGCATATTCATTTAATTCAGACTGAATGAAACCAAACAACAATCCCAATCATTTAGACTTAACATGGTTAACAGGGTTATCTTTCAACTTTACATTTCTGACATTCAATATATAATGTTCATACAGTCTTTGTCAAAAAGTCCTTATGTTTTCGTGCTGCCATGCTTGATTCTCACAGGGTGAAATTCAGCAATCAACACCCAGTCAGATTATTTTTATGGTCTGACGCACAAGTGTTGCGCACATGGGAGCATAAAGTCTTTGTCTTGGAACACAAACTTAATGTCAGTTATATTTAGAATAATTACAGTAAAGTCTGAGGATTGTGTCAGAGTTTGTGCGTGTGTGTGTCACAATCTCTATGTAGCTATGAAAGGTATTGCACTGTAAAATCAATGCCAATGTAATCTGGATAAACATCTTAAAATTAAACATTTTTATTATTATAAATTTTATATGGGCTGTCGAAATTAACATGGATTAATCCATCATAATCAATCTGATTAAAAATTGTAACGCAATTAATCCATCTGCAGCAGAGTGACTCTGAATTTCTCCAACATAGTTCAGGGTGTTGGTCCAAGTAGCGTTAGCAGCTCAAATAGTCAGTTGCTCCAGTAGTGACAGGAAGCAGAAACAACCAGGCTAGTTTCTACTTCAGTGTCTCTTCTCATTGGAGGCTATGGAACCTCAGAGTCGCTGCAGACCTCTAACAGGCAAGTTGATGCTCCTCAGTGGTTGGTCCACACCGAGGCACTCTGTCTGTCTGTGAGCGTTGATGCAGCTTTTGTATTAAAACATCCAGTGTTATATAACATAATGTTATACCCACTAATAAACTCCAACAGTCCCCCTCATTGTTCACTGTGGCTGCTCTGATCGAGGCTTCCTGAGCAGTTTAGGAGCTTCCACAGTCACCAGATATCTATAGTCTCAAACATGAGGAGAAGCAGTGTATCATTCAACCCTGACGCACAAGTATAGTGGAGCAGATAGACGCATGTTGGTTGATTGTTGATAAATAATTTAAAACTATGAGACAAAATGTTAAGTCATTTCAAGTTGTGTTGAAACTGTTGAAAGTATTTGATGAACACGTTCAGTGCAGATACTGTATATTTCCTTCTTTCTGTTTCTGTTGTGAAATAAAATGCAATTAATAGACATTAAAAATGAATGATATTTAGTCGTGATTAATCGAAATAAATCCACAACAATGTGATAAATCTGATTAAATTTTTTTAATCATTTGACAGCCCTACTATTATTATTATAATAATCAATCAACATAAAAACATATTGTGATAACATTTTTGGCCATTTTTGGTCCAACCTTACGATCAAACAGCCAGCTAGAAACACGAATAAGCTACATCAAACGTATATACTATTTATTCTAAATTATTTAACTTAACTATCTAAGTTGTTCCTAGAAATACACTGAATTTCTAAGTGTGAGTTTGAGTGTCTAACCTTTAACAGCCTTAAATTTTTATTTTTTAAGTATCGCAGGTTTAGATACAGTACATAGCAGGCAATCATCAAACACTGATGTCGCTGCTTTCAGCCTCTGCTTTGTGTTCCAGAAGTGGTGTTCCTCACATGTATGGTGAGAAAACACCCATATAAGTCTCTCTGAAATCATTATTTATTTTATGGCATGTTTTTCAGCTGACATGAGATCACGCAGACAAAAATGCGGCATTAATACCACCCAGACAGAATAGCGACTAATGAGCAGTTTTTAACAGCTCTGTCATCCACGACCATCTGTGGCCTTTACTGACAGCCTTGCCTTCACTCCAGACGTCTGAAGGCCTGTCTGCAGCACAGAGCTAACAGCTCATGTTAACAGGAGGTACCATTGATTTATATTGTGAGGTGTTCAGGCTCTTTTCGGTAAAGTGGATATTATTATAACGTGTTCAGATGTCATCTTTTAAAATCTTTTTGTGGCGAAAAACTGGAATACATCCAGTTGTTTGAAGGGAATGTTTAATAGGTAATAAAGAGGGAATTATGAGCAGTTTAAGTTTCTAACAAAACAAGTATGCAGAAGAAAATAAATGTGTTGATGTTCAAGGACATGGGATTTACTGTTTTACTTTTGTTTTTGTTGTTCAGTTTTGCTGGTTTTGATATTGATTCCAGTTTTTGTCATCATGACATTCATTCCCTGAGGAAAACAGTCCTGTCAGGGCGTCATGATGGTGAGAGGCCTGTGTTTAAAAGGGAGGGATGATAGTAGGGAATGAGATCATCATGGCCTTTAATATACCCACAAATAATCTGTGGTGGTCGTTCATGAAAATGGTGCCAACTATTTAATCCATTTGATACACTGTGACTTGTGACCCAGGAGTGTATTTTTTTGGTTTCTATTTTTCTATATATTTTCAGTAACTACACAAAGAAGATGTCTCACTGTGCCCTCTCAAGCAGAGTCAGTCTCAGCTGAACAAATAGATGACAGTCGGTGCATGCATTATCATCCTGTCAACATATTAAGCATCATCTGATCTTCACCCAGCATATGGAGTTGGTCTCAGTCATCAGGTCTGTGCTGCCCAGTGACCTACATCTCTGGGAACAAGATACTCGTCAGCTCATACTCATCTCCACAGCAGCTGCTGCAGGATGAAGTTAGGCTAATCGTCTGGCTTTTATATTATTTTATTTTCCTATTGCCCTTATTATTTTGCAATGATGCTGAAACATATATGCCCTTAATACTTATAAAACTGATGGCCAGAGCTATAGTACTAAAATAATACTAAAAAATGTTATAATAAACCATAGGAGACAGCGCAGAGACTATCTACAAAGAGCAAAACCAGAACGAAAAATATCCAATAACTTATACATTATAAATTGTAGCATAACGAAATTCAGCTCAGACACTCACTTCATGCTGCTGATACTACAATATTGATGTTGGCAAAGAGTGATGTCATTTTTAATATTTTTATCGTTTGAATTTTATGGGAGTAATATTCAATGATGCTACAATTTATAATGCATATGCCACTGAGTATCATTCCTTACTTAATTATAATTAACAATGGCTTTATTCTAGGAGTATCCAAATGACAATCAAAAGAGATTTTTTTTTTTTCTCAGCAGTTTGAGAACGAAACTAGAGCTTAATTAATCAAAGGTTAATCATTCCTAATCATCATTACAGTGGTTACCCGGCTCCAATGATGCTGTAATGACAATGCAGTGATGTTAGACCACTGGAAACATTGACCAATCAGAGCAAGCTGGGCTCTTTTAGTACATTTTTCAGGGTTAAAGAGACAAGAACTGAAACAGAATGTATTTTCTAAAAACATTAAATCATGTACAAGCAGTAACCCCAAATAAAAGTAAGAACAGAGTTGAGCAGTGAAATAGCAGAGGGTATTTTATTATTTATATTTATATTATTTTAATTTAATGATTACGAGGGCTGTCTAAATTAGCACGTTGACATGGATTAATCCATCATCATAATCAATCTGATTAAAAATTGAACGCAATTAGCCCATCTGCAGCGCAGAATGACACTAAATGTCTCCGGCAACGCATTTCGTGCATTTTACTGATGCAAATGATCGGTTGATCTAGTAGAGACAGAAAGCAGAAACAACCAGTAGACTAGTTTGTATTTCAGCGTCTCATCTAAGTGGAGGCTACTGAGCCTCTGAAGCTGGCCATAAACTCCTTGTGTCTGCCAGCACTCGTGCAATCGTGACCTCAAAATGATGTGGAAGCCCATTGCACGTGGTGCAAAAAGGTGCCACGTCTGCTTGTCGCGTACACGGCAAACGACAGTTGACAAAATGTCAGATGTTTAGTAAGAAAGATGACGAAGACAGTGCCTAAACTAAAACAAAGCATGTAGTTGTACGTCAGTAGTTGTAGTTGTAGTAGTTCAGGCATTGTGAAGGCCACATAGGTGGGCACTAGGGGTCTTTAGTAAAGTATAATAGCAATCTGATTACGGATTGAATATTCTCAAGTTACAGACAACTTCGGACTCAAATGAGAATAGTAATAGTGTAGCTCATCTTATTAAATGTCTGACATTTGAGAAATGGTCAAGTTTGTGTCATTTATCGACTGCATTTCGGTGCACCCTTCACTGCTGTTAAATGGATATTGTCAAATCCATAGTCGTCAGAAATACTCCAAATGACTCCAAAGTGAAACACTTCCCCCATTCAGTGCTGGTCGATGTGAAAAATACATGCTGAGTAGTGTTTTGTGTGACTCAGCGCGGAGTAAAATATGAGCTTTGCGTGCACAGACCTTGCAGATGTCCGCTTTGGGTATGCACAGACCTCCACAGAGTCCGTTCCGAGTCCGTTCCATCCGAGTATGCTTTTATATCGACAATCAACTCAAACAGTCCCTCTCACTGTTCACTGTGGCTGCTCTGGTGTTCACGTGTTGCTGACCAAGGCTTCCTGAGCAGTTTAGGAGCTTCCACAGTCACCAAATATCCACTTCTATAGTCTCCAACTGGAGGTGACGCAGCGCATCATTCAACCCTGACGTACAAGTATGGTGGAGCAGATAGACGAACAATGGCTGATTGTGGATAAATGTTTCTTTAAAACAAAGACAAAGACAAAACTGTTAAGTTGTTTCAAGTTGTGTTGTAGAAACTAGAATAGAATGATCATTATTGTCGTTATACCATATACAGCGACCTTGTAGAGCGTCTCCTTTTTCAGAGTACAAGAATAAAATAAAAATAAGAAATAAGTATGAAAAACAAGTATATAAATCTTAGAATGTAAATACAAAGAAGTAAAAAAATTCCTTATAGCTATGTGATCATGAATATGGATTTACAACAGCGATAAATACTGAATATATAAACAGGAAATGTACGAATGTGTTGCACTAGATGTTAGACTATGTACAGAATAAATAAATTCTATTGCACAGGGTGTTTAATATAACAGCAGCAGTGATTGTTGACGGTGTTTCATAAACACGTTCAGCGCAGATATATTCCCTTCTTTCTATTTGCTCATGGGAAATGAAACATAATTAATATAGATTAAAAATGAATGTTTAATCGTGATTATTCAAAATTAATCCACAACAACCCGTGACTAATGTGATTTAAAATTTTAATCGTTTGACAGACCTATTAATGACAAAAAACAACAACACAAAACTGTTACTATGACAAATAAGCCACAGTCTGAGACTGCCAATGCCTGTGTTTGTTATACATCTTCTGCATTTCCAGCATTGATTTCCCCCTTTGTACTTTAATGATATTCAGCTCATTTTGGTGTTCTCAGTAAAATTGCTACAGGGAGATCATTTGGGTGCATAATCTTGACATCTGCATGTATTCACTTTGTGATTTTGAAGTCTGAAAGCATTTCAGCTGAATCGTTGTTCGTGACATAATAAGTGTGATATAATGGGTTCAACTGTCTGACTCTGCCTGGAGGTACTGTAGAGTGGATATCATCATAGCAGAGAAAATAATCTCGCTAGGCTTTAAGGGCAGAATTGAACTCTGGTTATTGGAGAAAAGATGCTGTAGTTACTGTGTTTTACCAGACCAATTAAATGAAATCAACATTCCAAGTTATTGTTTCTTCTGTTCATAGAAAGGTACTAAAGACACACAGTGAGTGAGCTACTTAGAGCTTTGAGCCGTTACAATGCCGTGATAGGATATTTTAGAACCTGACAAGCAAATTTCATGGAAATCTGATTGCTAGATAGCGAAGTCTAATGTGCAAAGATGCCACCATTCCAGAGGTAGCCTTAATGGAAAGTGTATAAAGTGGTGATGGCTAGGGCTGTCACTTTTAAAAAAAAAAAGTCAGAACGAATTTGAAATGACATGCAATTTATTGAAATGAATTCGAATAAATTTTGTGTGCCGAAAATGTAAAATTATAGGAAAGAATTGCTCATAACTTTGAGCAAAAAATGTAACAACGTTAAACTGATAGGCTAGCCAAACGACCCGTCGGCCCGGCTTACACGGCGCATGAATTCAGCGCTGTGTGCCGATGTCTCGCAATTCCAGCTGTCTGGCAGAGCCGTATCAGGCGGATCTGGTGGGTATTGACGGACGACTCATTCCGCATCCAGGGGAAATTAGGGGTAAGAGTCAGTCAGAAGACCACCCCAACTCAAGGGATCATTAGTCAGTGGGCTTCTTTGTTTGGGGAATATGAAGGTCTGTAAAATTGATTCAAATCCATCCAATATTTATTGAGTTTGTTTCAGTCCAGAGTGTGGCTAAGTGTCCTGTCCTGTACTGTCTCTGTTTTGTTGAAAGAACATGTGCTCCCAGTGTCTGCTGTGGACAAAAATAACCACAGATCCCCAGATATTTACATATTCTATCAATTTGTATTATTAATTTACGAGGATTTAATTAGGGCTTTGATGATGCTCATGTGATTTGCTCTCCTTTCACCAGTTGCTCCAGAACAGCACAAATCCTAGCATTAATGCATCGGTTGGCTGCGCCTTTTCACAAGTTGTTCTCCATCAAGCACAGCTGTACAACCACAGAAATAAATATGCAGTCCAAGCTGAAGACAGCTGAAATATTCTTAAACTCAAGGTACTCCCAAGTACCCTTTTCACGCAGTGTATTACATAAGATAAGTGAGTGTATTCTTGGTGTGTGGATGAGGGTATGTTTTGTTTTTACCCCTTTTCTGTTGCTTAGATGTCCTCCCATTAAGGTCCATCATACAGTATGTCAGAAGTAGACCTCTCCTCAGATGTCTTCCTATAATGTCCTGCGTTCAACCCCATTCAAGTGCCTGCATCTCAGATTTAAGTGGGCTGGTGGGGGATGCAGGAGGAGCCTGTTACACAAGCCCTGATTGAATTTGTCTTGGAGAGCTGCTAGTTGTACTAAGCTGGCGCCACTCCGATGTACTCTCCATATCCCTGGCTTCTGGCTACATTGATGATTTCATAATAGCATCAGTAGTTTTGCCTGCAGAACACCTGAGTATTTTTATCCAGTGGTTCATCATTGTTGGATGATTGTTGGGAGCTTGTGGTCCCGTCGTTGCTTCAGACCAGAATGTGCCGACATAAATGGCCCCACCCTCCAATATGGACCCTTTATCTTAAGCCTTCTTACGGCTGCATCAAATGCATCAAATCATCAGATATACTCTCTGTGCTTGTAGTCAGAGAGTATGTGTGCATTTGTATGACTCCCTTTCCGATTTCATCACCCAGGCAGCGAATGCATCACATTTCATACTTTTTTCTTTCATTGTAAAACCATCAGTACTGTGGACCTTTGCCAGAGAAAATTAGGGGCCTACAAGTAAAGCCAAATGCCTGAATTGAGGTCTACATGGAAAAATAAAAGCCTGAAACGAACCACAGATCTGATCTTCAACCGGTTATCCAGGATCTTGTTGCCGGGGGCATGAACTCCAGCAGAGAACCTCACACTTCCCTTTCCATGTCCATCAGCTCTGACTGATCGGTTCTGTCACTTGTACATGCGATCTTGTTCTTTTGGTCATGATCCATTTTTTATGACCATAAGTGACAGTAGAAATGAAGATTAACCGGTAGTTCAAACCAAGAGGCTTACACTTCTATGTGGATCTCCCCCCCACTTGTGTGGTCAGGTCCATGGTATGACTTCCCATTCCTATTTCACTCCTCAGTTCACATGGACCCACACCTGAGCCACTTCCTTTTAAATAAGGAACGGATCATTGCCATTGGTCGCAATATGTCCAGTACAAGCTACTGGACAACTGAACTGCAATCCATCCAATAATTGTTGGAACTGTAAAGTGGTAAAACACACAAACCTCTAATAAAAATATTGTGCCGTTGCATCCTTTAGTAATATAATATGTAGTAATTTTCCTCAATTAGTCTAATTATGACAGTGTTGTGTATTTGATCCCAGTTATGGAAACTATTATTATGATTTCTGAATGGAACATTTTACAATTTACAGTTTTTATGAACAGTATTCAGGTTTCAGGAGCATTTTTTGGACATTTACAGTACATTCAGAATATGTATCTCAATTTGTGGCCAGCTCAGTGCAAAGTGTACAAACCAGCGTTTGCTATTTTTTATGAAGGGGAAACACACTTAACATTCATTTTCATCCATCTATCCATCCATTTTCTACCCCTTATCCTCACATAGGGTCACATTCATTTTCATCAGCTGTGAAAATTGATTAGTAGGACTATTGACATTGTGTGCATTTAAATAAAATCAGTGACCTCTTCAGGCTGCGTCAGCTTTCAGGCTGGAGTTCGTTCAACGATGTGCATCTTAAGAAATACCTGCCACAATGTGCTACGAACAAACAGGCGAAGATGATGACATGTAAACATATGCCGTAAATGTTATGTCTCTCACTGCAAATCTGTTCTTTCCAAGGCTGATTCATGTTCCACCCTCCATTGTCATTCTTAGCATTATGGGACTCTGTCTGGCCTGCCATGTCCCAGAGAGAATTTGGACGTAATCTTGTATATGAGTCACCGAGGAGCTGAAACTTTAATTACACAACCATTTCCTTCTCCTGGAATTGAGATGGAGAGTAAATGGGGATGGAAGAGCCATAAAGAAAGAAACTGCAATGAAGAATAGAATCATTCTTTATTGATCATGTTACATATATACAGGTACATACATAGATGAAATTCGACCTCTGCATGTTACCCATCCTCTTATAGCACTTTTCCACAGGCACGGTACGGTATGGCATGGCTGTACACGGTTGTGGCGCTTTTGCACTAGTACCTGCCACCTGGTACTAGGTACATTTTTCATACCTCCTCAGCACTGGTTCCAAGCAAGCCTAAAAGGTGACGTCAACCGACTACTTTCCACTGATTGGCCAATGAGTGTCATCATTGGAAGCGTCATTGGATGCGAGACGTCCAACAAGGCTGTAAAAGCCAAACATAACTCGACCCCGCCATTTTTAAAACCGGCAACTGCTTCGCTATTGTTATACAAGTAAATGGCATCGTGGAAAACAATGCTATGGTCAGTTGAGGAAAAAAAAGCCACAGAGCGTGCAACAAATACATGATCACCTCTGTGTCCTCCATTGTTTGTGATAATAGTGTTTATATTCTTCTTCCCAGTTTTCTGTGTTGCATGTAAATAATGTCATGGCAGTTTCGCACTGCCGTATGACGACTCTGCCCATGCCGAGGAGGTACTATGAGGTACTCAGTTGTAATGGAAAAGCACCAAAACTGGGTCATACTGTGCAGTACCGTAACGTGCTGTGCCGTTACTGTGTAGTGGAAAAGCGCCATAATGGGGCAGTGGGCTACCTATGGTAAGGCACCCGGGAAGCAACTTCGGTCATTTATTCTAAAGATCCAAAGAATGCCTTGAGTTTGTATGTGTGCATTTGTATGACTCCCTTTCCGACTTCATCACCCAGGCAGCGAATGCATCACATTTCATACTTTTTTCTTTCATTGTAAAACCATCAGTACTGTGGACCTTTGCCAGAGAAAATTAGGGGCCTACAAGTAAAGCCAAATGCCTGAATTGAGGTCTACATGGAAAAATAAAAGCCTGAAACGAACCACAGATCTGATCTTCAACCGGTTATCCAGGATCTTGTTGCCGGGGGCATGAACTCCAGCAGAGAACCTCACACTTCCCTTTCCATGTCCATCAGCTCTGACTGACCGGTTCTGTCACTTGTACATGCGATCTTGTTCTTTTGGTCATGATCCATTTTTTATGACCATAAGTGACAGTAGAAATGAAGATTAACCGGTAGTTCAAACCAAGAGGCTTACACTTCTATGTGGATCTCCCCCCCACTTGTGTGGTCAGGTCCATGGTATGACTTCCCATTCCTATTTCACTCCTCAGTTCACATGGACCCACACCTGAGCCACTTCCTTTTAAATAAGGAACGGATCATTGCCATTGGTCGCAATATGTCCAGTACAAGCTACTGGACAACTGAACTGCAGTCCATCCAATAATTGTTGGAACTGTAACGTGGTAAAACACACAAACCTCTAATAAAAATATTGTGCCGTTACATCCTTTAGTAATATAATATGTAGTAATTTTCCTCAATTAGTCTAATTATGACAGTGTTGTGTATTTGATCCCAGTTATGGAAACTATTATTATGATTTCTGAATGGAACATTTTACGATTTACAGTTTTTTATGAACAGTATTCAGGTTTCAGGAGCATTTTTTGGACATTTACAGTACATTCAGAATATGTATCTCAATTTGTGGCCAGCTCAGTGCAAAGTGTACAAACCAGCGTTTGCTATTTTTTATGAAGGGGAAACACACTTAACATTCATTTTCATCCATCTATCCATCCATCCATTTTCTACCCCTTATCCTCACATAGGGTCACATTCATTTTCATCAGCTGTGAAAATTGATTAGTAGGACTATTGACATTGTGTGCATTTAAATAAAATCAGTGACCTCTTCAGGCTGCGTCAGCTTTCAGGCTGGAGTTCGTTCAACGATGTGCATCTTAAGAAATACCTGCCACAATGTGCTACGAACAAACAGGCGAGGATGATGACATATAAACATATGCCGTAAATGTTGTCTCTCACTGCAAATCTGTTCTTTCCAAGGCTGATTCATGTTCCACCCTCCATTGTCATTCTTAGCATTATGGGACTCTGTCTGGCCTGCCATGTCCCAGAGAGAATTTGGACGTAATCTTGTATATGAGTCACCGAGGAGCTGAAACTTTAATTACACAACCATTTCCTTCTCTTGGAATTGAGATGGAGAGTAAATGGGGATGGAAGAGCCATAAAGAAAGAAACTGCAATGAAGAATAGAATCATTCTTTATTGATCATGTTACATATATACAGGTACATACATAGATGAAATTCGACCTCTGCATGTTACCCATCCTCTTATAGCGCTTTTCCACAGGCACGGTACGGTACGGCATGGCTGTACACGGTTGTGGCGCTTTTGCACTAGTACCTGCCACCTGGTACTAGGTACATTTTTCATACCTCCTCAGCACTGGTTCCAAGCAAGCCTAAAACGTGACGTCAACCGACTACTTTCCACTGATTGGCCAATGAGTGTCATCATTGGAAGCGTCATTGGATGCGAGACGTCCAACAAGGCTGTAAAAGCCAAACATAACTCGACCCCGCCATTTTTAAAACAGGCAACTGCTTTGCTATTGTTATACAAGTAAATGGCATCGCGGAAAACAATGCCATGGTCAGTTGAGGAAAAAAAAGCCACAGAGCGTGCAACAAATACATGATCACCTCTGTGTCCTCCATTGTTTGTGATAATAGTGTTTATATTCTTCTTCCCAGTTTTCTGTGTTGCATGTAAATAATGTCATGGCAGTTTCGCACTGCCGTATGACGACTCTGCCCATGCCGAGGAGGTACTATGAGGTACTCAATTGTAATGGAAAAGCACCAAAACTGGGTCATACTGTGCAGTACCGTACCGTACTGTGCCGTTACTGTGTAGTGGAAAAGCGCCATAATGGGGCAGTGGGCTGCCTATGGTAAGGCACCCGGGGAGCAACTTCGGTCATTTATTCTAAAGATCCAAAGAATGCCTTGAGTTTGCCTTTTCATCACAGTGAAGCCTCATTAAGTAAGTGATTGTGTGGCCCAAATTCACATATCCAGTCACTTGTAAATCACAACGTGGCACTTTAAGGTCAGATTTGAAAAGTCAATCTGCTAAAATCTGCAGAAAACTTTCAAGAGGAATGGTCCTTGACAGAACCCATATGTTCATATTACACTTTGTGATTGAAAACATGTTTTTCTAGAGCTTGTTTTCTTCATGGTGTCCTGTTTTTACTCAGTTTTCCCACTAATTTTAGTGTTAGTCATCCCCTCAATGACCTCTTCACACAATATTTGCATCCACTAACAGACTCTCAGTCAGATAGTTGTTAAACTCCTAAATGGATTTTAGCTGTTGTGTTAGAAAAATATTTTAGCTAGGGAGCATGTTATCTCTGTGTTGCTAACAGATGATAGCAGAGTGCTCAACACGTCAGTACACTAACCGCTACATTAACCCTAACTCTTCCGTAAAAACTGTGAGGGATGATGGAAGTGACAGCAGGCTCCAGTGACAGGAAGAAAAAGTGCTTTGATAATGTTAAAGCTATTACTGTTGAGATTTCAAAATGCTGGACTACATTGTTTCTGACCTTTTCAAATAGTAGGGAAGGAACGGAATGAATGGCCGAATCACCATTATGAGAGGGCAAAAGGAATGACTTTGTACTCAACATTCTGGGAGCCAAGGTTTTAAATGAATATCTTGAGCACTTTTAGCCAAAGCATCACAGAAACTACCTCTTGGACACTGGCTCTTTATTCATTATGAACAAAGAAAGCTTTTAATCAGGAAGAGGAGAGGTAACAGCAACATAATGTCTATAACTAATAACTATAGGGATGCACCAACATGAAAATTTTGGCCTATACCGATATCCAATATTAACGTTGCTGTTATGGCCGATAACCGATACTTACCGATTTTGATATAAGTTAAATCCTTCATATAAATAAATCCTTCTGCAGCACAGCACAAATGTGTGCTGTTATTCACAAAAACGTTTTCATAAAGCAAGTTCAGTCAGGGCAGTTCCTGTAACAATGAGCAGACTATTTCTAATCATAACACATAGCTTATGTAAACAGAGCAATGCCACAGTTGAATATGAATCTGCATACATGTTTTTTTTTAAGCATAACATTGTTGACACTGAGCAGCTGACATTGCTAACACCGAGTTAGTGGACTTCCATGTCCGCTTTTTATGCATCTAACAAACAAAAATTTCCACACCTCTAGTCGGTGCAGTTTGTTTTCCAGACTGCTCCCACGCTGTCTGTTAACTCACTGAGTGCCAGCCCTTTTATAAAACTGAACGTGGCCTGTGCCAGCATTTTTGGCCATTTTTAGTTATATTTCAAGACTCACAGAATATTTTGTACGATGACTGACATCTCCCTGCTTTGATATCTGTGGTTTTGATCTACCATCATGTTCCGACTATGTATCCCAGAAGCCCCAAAATTAGAGAGCACCCCTTTGTGCCAGCCACCAACAAAACGTTGACCCATGAATGGCATTTAACATGAATGGCATTCAAAGAGTTAAGGAGAGGAATCCCCCCAACACACACACACACACACACACACACACAAACAGTGAGAATTTTGGGTGTCAAAGCCGTCTTGTCATGACCTCTGTCTCTCTGTTGTTTGCCAGGTGGCCAGATGGGAGCATCATACACGGACTCTCTCCAGGCTATTTGGCAGCCCCTACCTGGCCTGTTACTGTCTGGGCTTCATCATCATTCTGCTCAACGTGTACCGCAGTCACAGGTGAAGCATGCATTCTTCTGCTCTATTCATGTCATTTCTATAATCTTCACTTCCACCCAGATTAGCTTAGTTTTGATCAGTTTAATTAAATATGTGAGAAGCACCAGGGCATCACTGTAACATTCACTGCAACACTTGAGACACAACTGTTGCCTCGAGGTGCATTCAGACTGAATGTGAAGGAGTTTTGAGCGTCTGCCCTGACCCGTTGACTCATAGCGTTAAATACAGAATGAAGGCCTGTTTTATGTAACTTTTCTCTCAATAACCCAGTTTTGTTTTTACTTTCTTGTTGGTGCTTAACACTACACCCAGCTGAGCTACCAACTGAGAAAACTTTCTGTTAATGCAGGACACCTTTTTCCCTGTTGCTCCCCAGTTGCTGTCTTTTTAGGCTTCTTCCTCTCATTCTTCCTTCCACCTCTGTCCTCTTTTCTTCTCTCCCACTGCTGTTCTTTTCTTTCTTTCTTCCTTCCTAATCCTGTGCCCACTCTTCTGTATGTGCCAGTGTACCCAGCACACACTCCCACAACTCCCACTGTGGACCAGAATGGTGACAAAGCACCATCAGTCTACAAAAACCACACATATACTGTGTGTCATTGCCAGCAAATTATTAATTTTTTTCCTCTCTCAAAGGATGTTTGTTGCCAGGCAACATCACTTTTGGAACAAGCTGCCTCGAAGTGATAAATTGTCTTGCCAGTTTTCCCTTCTGAAAATTTTTTTTCAACACAGAGAGCATTAACAAACCAACATTGATAAACTAAAATCAGTAGTAGTGCATCACAATCCATTAGCGTAGATGATGTGAATGAGGAGAATAGCAGGCTTGTGAAAGTATCTCTTTGATAAAGGCTGGATGGCATTTGAAATGCTCTAAGTGGTGTGAAGTCAAAGAAATTCCACCATCCATCCATTTTCTTCCGCTCATTGTCACATAGGGTCGTGGAGGGTGTCTTAGGGCGAAAGGAAGGGTACACCCCTGGACAGGTCACCAGTTCACCACAAGGCACATGCAAACACCTCACAGAAAGGCCCGGGCTGGGAATCAAACTTGGTACCTTCTTGCTGTGAGGCGACAGTGCTAACCACTGCAGCACCGTGCATAACCTAGAGAATGTACAAAGAAAACAGAAAAACAGTTAAAGTTTCTGTAATGCTGTTACTTTTGACAGTAACTAATACTCTAAAGCATTACTTTTTAAATAAATAAACACAGTTACCATTACAATATGGTGCGTTTGTCTGCTACTTGTTAAATGATTTTGAGAGTGATGAATTTAGATTACTTTCATTCATGCTCTCAGATGGCACTATGAACGGGGGGACATGTGTATGATGTGATACCGGTCCATCCCCCAACTTTGCCAGCATAAGGAAACAAACATCGTTGATAACACAGGGTATTGATATCACTACAGCAGCATTGGGAGCCCAGTGTTTGCGTGATTCGACTCGTGGTGCGTTCAAGTTGTACAGAAATGTTGGAATTTCCAAGCTATAAGTCATAATTTAATCAGCCCTAAGACTTAAGTCAGATCTCCAAATCAGAAAGTCATATTAATCTCATCAACCCAACATATAATTCATGCTATCTGCTACTGACTTAAACAGTAGCTCTATAATTTGTTGTATGTTTGTAAGGCTGGAAGAGCCAGGAGAACTAAACTTTGAGGTTATGTTGATCTGAGCTCCAAGTTCTGACTTCCACTGAACACACCATAAGGCAAACTCTCACTCCCCAGGGTCCTAAAGAGGAACTAAAAAAATAATTTTAACAGTAACATGTTACTTTTTGGTTTAAGTAATCAACAAATTAATTGAGTTACATTTTGAATGAAGTAACTATTACCTGTGATGCCTAACACCATCAATAAAGATGGCAGGCACACATCCAGCAAGATGTTACACAAACAGCGGTAAGAGTTACATGACATGTTACATACTTAACACTTACTCTCATCCATTTCCCCGGAGACCCATGTGACCCACAGTTGGTGCTCTGCTACAGATCAGACATGTCCATTAAATCATCAATCCAAGTAGCATTGGTGAAGATTATCCTGCTGGATAACAAAGTAATGCAAAAAGCATCATCTTTAATGTGACCCAGCAGCGTTTATTGTCTTTACTGCCAGTCAACAGTAGGGCTGATCTGTTCAAACTGCAAAAGTGCGAGAGATAACACAGCAAACCTGTACCAAAAGAAAATCAGTCAAGCAAAAGAATACGTAGCATTTGGCTCTGCTGACAAGCTGAGCCACAGTAACATGGTGGTCTATTGCTGTGATGTGGAGTCCAGTAGAGACACATAGTTTTTATGCTGCTCAACACAGCACAGTGGAAAATCCTCATTACTGTTTCCAATCCCAGCTAACAGACAGACTGATTAACCAGCAGACTAATTAACTATGCTTCATCGCTGTGCTGCTTGTGCGTTTACCGAATTGACTTATACACTGACTAAATCACTGCCGACAGCCATTTCTTTGTCTCGCTCCAGACATATAGGCTGCTTGACAGACACGAACAGAGAGTGTGCTATCTGCTAAGCACACAGGAGTGATATTTAATCATGTTCAGTGATAATAATAATGAAACCAAGCTGCAATGAGTCAAGTTTTTTAATTAACTATTTGTGTGTTTAATTAGCAGTGTTGCTATTTTAAGGAAGCCTAATTAGATGGGAGCATTGGGATTTCCACATTTAGAAGTATTAAATATGAAAAAGTTACACTTTTTACACAGACACATATTAATACCAGGTGGAAAATGTAATCATATCAAGATACAATATGGATACTGAATACATTATTATGCCAGGTGTAAAGGGACTCTATACATGTACTGTAACCCACATCCATTCTGCAGTTTAATTTTTTTTTTTTTTTTATTTTCCACTAAATACATCACCCAGGAGGATTAGCAACAGCGATGGCAAAGGCTAATGATGATTTATGGGACTGCAGTGCCAGAGGAGAAAATAGGTGAAGCTCTTCTATTGGTGTGGGATGTCAGAAGCAAATTTGCTACTTGAGTAGAAGTGATTTTTTTTTTTTAGTTGAACTGGAGACAGAAGGACAGTAATTAGGAAAATGGGGGCTGGATGGAGCAGCTGCCACTTTCTGTCACAGTAGGAACATACCTTTGTCCCATCAAGCTGTTCTCATACACCGTTCGTAGCTTCACTGACGAAAAATATTGCACTGTAATTCATATCTGACGTTAACGTATGGCAGCATAAAGAGTGGTATGAGGTCAGGGTGGATAGGTAGTTCAGTGTTTAGCAGGGTGAGCCGTCAGAAGTAACACTGGAAGTGGTATTTTTGGCTACATTTTCTCTGCCATTGTTCCCTACAGAACGTATTCTCCTGCTAACTCTGTATTTCTGCAGAGGAGTGTGTTCACTATTTCTGGCAACATTGAAACATGATGCGAGACAGAGGGGGGCGGGATGAGGCATGAAGGCATCTGATTAGTTCTTACCATTCAGACCAAAAGGCAGGGAATGGTCAGAGTTTTTACAGTCCTGCAGCTTTTTCCCCCTTTTGAATACATAATGTTTTGACTGCTCTCAGGATGGAAGGACTATTTCATCAAGTATAACATAAAGTGCTTCTGAACAGGATTACAGACTATACCTTTCAGTATCTCCACTACCACAGTTTTCTTTAACCTAAACCATGATCTTTTCCTCAACTTAACTAAGCAGTTTTTTGCTCACATCTGACAAGGTTGTTTTCTGTGAAAAACATACAAGTCTAAATTGATGCATGTTGCAGGAAAATTCACAAAATATGTAAGTTTTCATACAATGACATCATCGTTGATTGAGGATACATTGGTCACTTTAAGCCATGGGTTTTGACACCTGCATACTTAGAGTGTAATATGTCTCATGTCTGAAACAGCACCAAACCAGACTGTGGTGATGTGAAAGCAGCAGCCTTTCTTTTCTAAGCTCTGCTGTAAAGCCGTTCACTATGAAAGGAACTCTGTGTCTGACTCCCACACCAAACCCTCCCTACATGACCCTCATGTCCTTCCTCCTCCTCCTCCTGCCATCTACCGCTTTCTTTTTCATATTCTGAAAAGATGGCACGGCTTTGATAAAAGTGTCTCTTTTGTTCCTGACTATCTGATACTGTACCATCATCCCTGCACACACACTCATATGCCGCACACAATATACTGTATGTTGCATTGTACCATAAAACCTTGCATGGCATAAAATCAGAAAGAATTGCATCATTGACCTAGTTTCCAAAACTTTTCTTTGATTTCTAGAAGTTATAGTTAGCTACATCAGCAGTGACTCAGTCGTAACATTGACATCCAGCGGTCAGCCTCTCACTCCCACTGACCCCCTTCCTACACCTCCTTTCCCATCTCTTTTCCAATCCGAATCCCAGCAGTGAGCCTTTCCAGGCCACCTTACTTAACCAGTCGCCCATTGCGCGTGACGTGGCGGAACAACAGTCCGCATCACATTACACTTCCTGCTCCCTTTCACAGCACAGACCCGGTAACCCAGTTTTCTCTCATTAACGAGGTAGTACGCCACATTCACACAGGACAGGTTATGTTAATGCTAACACAAACACACAAAAGTGCATCTGTTCCAGCACCTGTATTTGTGTTCCATTATAATTTAGAAACCCTTTAAACACTGCAAATGTAAACGTTTGAGCTCTGTTGTTTAGTTACGTTTAGAGACTGGGGGCACAGCAGGCATTCAAATTTAAAAAGACATGGAATGAAAAGTGAAAAGCATAGAGAGGGCCAAACTAAATGGGCAGTATTTTTGTTTTAATGCTGTTAAAGCTGTATTTTCTATAATTTTGAGGGACAGTTATTATCCCAAAGGGCTGAAATGAATAAAACAGTCTTATTCTACACAAACAGTTCTTCTCAACTTAGCTTTCTCTAACTGGTCCAGTGTATTCAATGTGAAGATTCAGTTTGCAACTTCTTATTCAGGCGTGTGTATAACTCTCTGAATAGAATTTGGGCGAATAAGCCTAATCTATGGGCTCTCAGTTCGGCATTGATACAATGTGGAATTTTTTTCTGGTAAAACAGGTGTCTCTGTACAGAAATTGTGAGAGTTCCATGTTTCCAGTGAACCCAAAAGCATGACTCAGTCACAGTACTATTCAGAATAAAAGTCTACTTTATTTTCAGCAGGAAGGCTGACACAAAAAACAGGCACTGACGAACGGGATTGCTTTAAGGGAAAAGGTGCGCATTTTTCTTCCTGGCAGGTAGAGGAGAAAACCTAACTACACTCTCTAGAAACAAAACAATCACTTAAAGAGGGAGGATATAACCTATCGCTAGCGAAGAAAAGCTCAATCTAAGAAGGGAGGAAAAATAATCTAAGCCCTAGAAACAGAAATACCCAACGTTACAACGTTAACTGCTCTGAAAAAAAGGAAACAAAAAATACTTCTCTAAATGTGACGGCTCACTAAGGACTGACAGCAGGAACAAGAAACTGGCACACACAGCAGAGACGGAGAAACAAGACAAACTCGCAATTGAAGAGGGAAGATGAGACTATTAAAACATGAGGAAATGGGAAACAGCTGGAGACAACAAGGGCAGGGCTGACAATCACAGACGCAGCAACACAGGAGGACAGGATGCAAAATGACCTGAAACAAGGGAAAGACAGCGTTATTTCAAAATAAAACCCTGAAGTGACAGACAACATGCAGACTCATGAGGATGATGATTATGGGCAAGTTAAAAACTGTTTATTGTGGTCATGTTAACTTTGTGTCGTATTAGACTTGTCTTCACATTTTGCAGTGACAAAGTTGCCATTTTCCAGAGCGGTTAAGAATCCCAACCTCAGTGGGAACAGCAGTTTGCAGTTCTTTCAAACTACAAAGCCATATTCAGAACTGCCAAATAAAACTGAAAAAAGCTCTAGAGATTAAATCAAATGCTAAGTCTTAACATAGGAATTTAACAGAAATGAAATTGCCAGAAAAGCCAAATGAGCACCACTCACAGCTGAAGCTCATCCTTTCAGAAACTCGTCCTCCAAACATCGTCAGTTGGATATAGAGTGGATGCAAAATGGAAATGCTTTTACTTGAAGACCACACTTGAGAAAAGCATGACCCTCGAATCATCTGACAGTGTCGGCTACATTTGAGTGTGACGTCAAGGAAAGTTAATAGCACTCTCAATAATAAGGAGTCTCTGTCTTTCTGTACTCAGACACACACAGTCGCATTAGAAGAAAAGGTGGGGGAGCTGGGAAAGTAAGAGGGAGACATGCTTGATCATGTCATGGGCTGCCAGTTTAGTTTGACGCACTGAGGCCTACTTTAGTTTTTCCAGCGTAAAACCAGTGACAGTTGAAATAAAGATAAGGCTGTGTACATTGACTCTGAGGTGTAAACAAATCATGGGGGATCTGGGGCCTCATGTATGAAAGTAACGTACGCATGGAAATGCATCCAAGCTCAAATGTATCAACAGTGAAATGAGCGTGGAAACTGGTGCCATGCCAAATTTGGGGGCCGTTGGCAACAGAGGGGATGCTGGGAAACTAGTTGGTAAATATGATGTGCACACCTAGCACACAAAACCCATTAACACATCCACGTGTTGGCAATTACCTGTGTGGGTGTGTACTGGACAGATTGTAAAGCCCTCTGAGGCAACTTTTTAATTTGTGATATTGGGCTATACAAATAAAATTGACTTGACTGTGTGTTTTATTTCAATAATGGTGAAAGAAGTTCAGCACTACTGATTCCAACACTATTTCTTTCTTCATAATAAATAAATTCTTCATAATTTATTTTTTTTTACAGTATGGCAGTGGCAATGAAGGTCCAGGCCAGGTGGGAGGTGATGGACAGGCCTGATGTTTTCTATGCCGGAGTAGCTCTTATGGTGCTGGGCACTGTACTGGTGGTCAGCAGCTTCCTGGCTCTGGGATTCACTGGAACCTTCCTAGGTGGGTATCAAACACATCATCAGACCTTAAAGGGGTAGGCCACCCATTTTACATGTTGAGTTTGGATGTTTCTCCGGGGTCAAAGGCAGTAGTTATCACTGTGTTTTTGACACTACATGTTATGTGTGGTATTTGAAAGACTTGCTTGACCCACATTTGGGATGTCTGTATATCAGCTTTTTCCCAGGAAGGATGGGATCCTTGGATGAGTACACATTTTTTTTGTTCTTAGTGCTCTTCTCACTGTTCTGAAGGGCTCAGTTGTAAAAGGTGGATATTGCATTAATCTATATATTTAAATCAATATCCAATGATTTGTTGGTCGTTTTGTCATGCTCAAGTCAAATGCCATCGAACCACAAACACCCAGTCCTCATGAACACTAGGGACGGGGGGGGACATGTCCCCTTCAGATCCATCCCCCCACTTTACTAACATAAGGAGACAAACATCGGCAGTAAAATAGAGCATTGATGTCATCGCTGCAACACTGGGAGCCCCGTGTTTGTGTGTTTAAGGTGTACAGGATGTTGGTTGTTGATTTCCAAGATCCAAGTCAGAATTTAAATCAGAACTTCCCATGAAGTGGGATCTCCAACTCACAAAGTCTGATTAATCTCGCCAACCTGACGTAGAATTCATGTTATCTGCTACTGATTTATACAGTAGCTACCTGTTTTGTTTGTGCATTTGTAAGGGAGTTTGTGTGTTTGCTCAGGCACATGAAAAATCAGGGGGAACACTGGTCACAAACATACTGAATATGCAGGTGGGATAGACTTAAATAGCTCTACAAGTATATGATGGATTGCACAGTAGAGCAGTAGCTGAGACATGTTTCCCACAGTATGTTTCTTAATGGCTTTGGTGATCCCCTGACCTTTTTCCACCATAAGGTTCATATTTATGTTTTGTAGTGAAATGGCTCAATGATTATTTAATGGTTTGAAATGAGTTTGGTATATTCTTAGCGTACTAATGTGTTTTATTAAAGCTATGTACATATTAAACATTACACCTGCTTAACATCAGTATGTTACCATTGTCATTGTGAGTATGTTATTATGCTGATGTTAGCCTCTAAGCATCATTGTATGACTGCATGGCTGTGGGTTCTGAGTCTTGTTGTCTTGTATTGCGTCTTGATAGATCTTTAGTTTAGGGGTCATACACTGCGTGAGCTGCACACTAACAACAACATTTTAATTCAACATTATTTATTTAATAATAAAGCACTTATATGAAAGACATGCGACTTCAGGTGCATCCCAGTTAATTTTCCATGTAAACAAACACATTCATGTCCTCACTTGCACCAGGTACAAATGTCTTCACATCTGCCTCTTGGGCAAACATGTTTGTTTTCATTTGTGGTCCATTGTGGACCATTCGGCAAGCTCTGGTTTCTAGGTCAGTCAGTCATTTGAGTGAGTCATCTTGTCCATCACTGAATAAAATCCCTGAGTGTATCGACAGAGGGGAGACAGAAGGGGCAACAGGAGGATGTTTGAGTGTTTGTCTGTTCAACCAGACGTCTACTTGGTATGCAGATTGTTGAGAAAAGCAACCTCAATTGACTCTGCTGATTGTTTGGAGCAGCAAGGTTAAAGTCTATCTCAAAGTTTTTCTTCAAGGACAACAGCGATGAGAAGAGCCCAGCCAATATCAGCCAACAGACAAGTTTCCCAGGCATATGTGAACAAAATAAAGAGATATAACAGTGGTGCAGAAAACTGAGGAGAGGACAAGTGGTTACTGCCCGTCGCTGATAAAGTGATAAAGTACAATATGTCTAGAGGGAGATATGCACAAGAGAGTGGATCATTTTTTGGATTCAGTAATTTATGAGGATTCACACTCTCTCAGGATACCCAGACCATTGTAGAATAACTCTACATCTTAACACACTGGGGGCATTTTTGGTTATTAATAATTAATAAACAAGGTTGATTTTCTGCACTTTGGCACTGCAAATAAAGGTTTCGACCAATCAAATTGTAAATCAAATCTTAGAATTACTTCACATATTTATTCACTTATTTAACTTTTCATCTAATTTTAAGTTTCTCTCGATTTATATGTGCCTGTGTACATGTTTTTCTTCCAGTTCCTCCTACCACAGACACCCTCAAATATATATAGACACACATGCACTAGACGATATAGCCTGTGGGTGTTTGGAATTTGGTGTGTCTTATTCATTCTTTATTAAGCCTCTCGAGTCTCTGTGATCCGATAACTCAATCTGAAGGCACAGAGTTAGAAACAAATATCCAATCAAAATCAAATTACACAGACAGTGTTAATGTACCGGCCCATGATGTAAACTTCTGAGAACACCCTCCTGATCACAGATCTTCTAACCTCTGGGCTATTGCAGCCATCACCACTCTTCTGCAAATCCAGGTTGCCAATTTTCATAACTGCAATAGAACAACAGTGACGCAGGAACACAAAAAAAATGTTGGGCTTTCAAGTGAATGGATTGCTGGTAGTCCCTTTAGAGGTTAAAAATGAGGTCAGCTGAAGGCAGGTTTTCAATGCAAAAAAACAAACACATTTGTTTATATAATCTCTTATTTACCATGTCCTACTGGTGCTTCCTGAATAAGGATGCATAATAAAAGCTGTTACACAACTTGGGTTTTAAGACTGTTTGACAGAAAACAGGGCCAACAGCACCACATGCGTAATTCACCAGGTCAGTTTTGCCTGTGTGTGTGTGTGCGCGTGTGTTTGCGTGTGTGTGCGTGTGCATGTGTGTGTGTGTGTGTGTGTGTGTGTGTGAGGGAGGCATAAAGGAAGTATTTAAATGTGTGTGTGTGTGTGCACACTACCTGGGGAGCTTATTACGTAGCAAACAATAGTAAGTGCTCAATTTGCAGTGAGCTGTGTCCTGCAGTAGACCAATTATTGTTTACCACCAACCAGTAGGAAGGGACCAAGGATGTCCTGTCCCAAAGAAACTGAAATGACTTCCTGAACTGATGTAGAGCCTAATTTTTCATTACAATAGTACAGTAGAGATACACTACAGATAACAATATAGTATGAATCATATCAGCTCTTATGGCAGTTAACCTTACAGTTAAAAGGCCGTCTTGTCAGATCACAGAGCAGTCTGGTGACTGAGCTTGTTCAGAAAGGCTGAGTGGTGCTGTATTCCAAATCATGTCAAATAAGTTAGTTGCAGGTCTCCTGGCAATGCTTGTTTTCAAAATGATGATGGGCCGCTGTCATTAGAGCCACCAAATCAGTCTTTGACAATCTTTCAACAAATAAAGTCAGACAATACTAAAACTGTTTTATCCTCTTTCAAAAGTCAAACATAGAAGATAGAATACACTGTAGAATGGAATACTTTTTATTTATCCCCCATCGGGTGAAGTTCACCAGCCACAACATAAGACAAAATTACAGTAATAAAGAAACAGCACTGAAAAAATAGAATAAGTAATAATAGTAATAATTATTTACAAATATGTACTAAATAAAAAGGAAAATAAAAAAAAAAAAAGAAATATTTTTAATTGAAAATGGAATGGCAGTTAAACACATTATTAGATAGATAAAATGATAAAAATAGATAAAATGTATTTTTACTATTTGTAAATATGGATGTGAACTAGACATCTGTAGAAATAGACATAAAAAAGCTTTGTAGATTGTTTTGATGATATTAAAAAAATGAGTCTAGTTTTATTAACATCGGTCAGTGATGCTGATATTATGGAAGATAATACAATCATTAATAAAAGAATTGCATTTTCAGTTTGGTGTTCTCTGGCAAGTGTTAGTACAGCAGTTTTCACATGAGTTCATACCCATGAGGTTGTATTTGTTGACATCAGTAGCAGGCAGGTGATGGGGAGCATCCAGACAGTCAGCCATTAACAAGGCTGTGTGCTGCCAAAGGGCGCCGCCTCCTCAGCCTGACTTCAGTGTCTGCCGCTTTTGTCGGAAACATGTCAGAAATTATTGTAGCATGGCAAGCGGACCAAAACGAGAGTTCAAAACAAGACTTCAATGTTGTAACCATGGCAACAGTGTGAAACATTGCCGCTAAATCCCTGCCTACCTGTTCTGGTTAATAAACTGGTGTCTGGAGATGAGTTGAAACAATTCCACATGCGGAGATGTGCCCCTGCTAACATGCCAGCATCCTGGCATCGCTGAACAGGAAAACAGCGAGTGTGAAAATTTTAGTTATGGAGTAAATGGAGTTTTTATGTCAAATGGATCACATCTTAACCTGTTGCAGTATTAACCCACAGTGTCTGCATCTGTATTTATTCTCCAGGTGACTACTTTGGCATCCTGATGGATGAGAAGGTGACAGGCTTTCCCTTCAATATCATAGAGAACCCGATGTACTGGGGCAGCACGGCCAACTACCTTGGACTGGCACTCATGTAAGTGTGTGTGTGTGTGTGTGTGCGTGTGTGTGTGTGTGTGTTACTGAAAAGGAGAGCTCACTTCCATGGGAGTGTAATTTGAATTTAATATATCTGCAGAGATGTGGAGCTGGGATGAACAAATCACAACAAGATATTTTTACCTGGTTCGTCATTAACCGGTACCAGAGGGGTTGTTAACACGTAGACAATGTTGAATTCAAGGAAAATGGCTCCGCCGCACTGCTGTTAAAGTGCTAATGTACGTCACACAGCCATCTAAATTCAGCAAGGGCATGCAGATAGATGATAAGTTGCGACCCGTAAATGGAAAATGTTGTTTTCTCACAAGTTGCAAACCGCCTCCCTTTTGAAAAAGGTACTAACTTGTGCCTCGTCTCCATGACAACTGTGACCACATCTCTCAGAGCCCGGCATGTGTAGTTGCTAGGCAAGTGCTCCAGGGTTGGCTAGCCACCTGCTAATAAAAGCTATTAGCCCCCCGTTTTTTTCCTTGCAGAGTTACGTGGACTCCATTCCTAATTTTGCCGCCTCTATATTCGCTTTTTGTTTGTGACTAATTTGCTCCATCGTCTCTCTGATTCGACTGATCAAATCAGCGATTGCCTTATTTCACTGTCACCTCTCTGTGTGCCTCCTCTTACCTCAACCTTTCGCTCCCCATCGACACTGACACAAACTTGCTAATGCTGTTGTGTGTGTGTGTGTGTGTGTGTGTGTGTGTGTGTGTGTGTGTGTGCGTGTGTGTGTGTGTGTACTGCTTCAGTAATCACTGAGATACTTCTGGTGCCCACTGCTGCATATCCTTGGATTTTAGATGCATTTCCAACCAAATGAAACACATTGGCTTTTTGTCAACAAAAGATGTTCAAGATGCATTTGGTGGTTACTGATCTTCAGACTGGGGTCAGTTCATAGTTGAGATTTTAAAGCAGCCACAATCAATTTTTTTATATTAACAGTGGACCAACTGTTAGTGAAAAGGTTTGCTCCTGGCAGTTCCCCTCAGCTCTGTCGAGTGTTCTGGTGTCACTGTTTCGTTGATTCTAGCCCCTAATGTTACTGTTTTGGTTCACTTCCATGCCGTCGTTATGAAATCATTTTGTGCTATCGATCGAGTACCACACAGCAGACAAGGTTAGCAACTAACTGGTGAGGTCAGTGAAGCTGCTATTGAGCAACATATTTTTAGGAGTAGGTTGAGACCAAATACACTCCAGGCCAAAAGTTTGGAAGTAACTTCAAGTTTCTGTTCACAATTCCTATGTATTCTGGGATGTATTTACTGTATGATCAGACTTTGCCTCAATTTACCTTCAGGTATATTTTGATGTTACCACACCATCCATTTTCTACTGCTTATCCTCACATAGGGTCATGGGGGGGCTGGAGCCTATCCCAGCTGTCTTAGGGTGAAAGGCAGGGTACACCCTGTTCATCGCAGGGCACATAGTCATAGTGAGTCAACCACTCACACTCACATTCACATCTACAGGCAATTTAAATTAACCAATTAACCTAATCCCCATGCATGTTTTTGGATGGTGGGAGGAGGTCGGAGTACCCGGAGAGAACCCACGCAGACACGGGGAGAACATGCAAACTCCACACAGAAAGGCTCCGGGCCAGGAATCGAACCCGGTACCTTGTTGCTGTGAGGCGACAGTGTTAACCACTACACCACCACGCTATTACCACATCATTTCTGAATAAATGTCAAATGGGGCTGTGACAGAATGGATTTTTTATTACTGCAGTGATAAAGCACTCAATCATTGCAGTATAGCGGTTTATCGCGATCACCGGATCCCCGCTATCGCGCCGCAATCCCGCTATCCGCAATCCTGCTACTACCCCACAATCATTGCAATCCCGTTACTTCTGCCTCAATCCCGTTACCCCTGACGCAATCCCACTACCCTCTGTGATCACCACAACTCCGCTACTCCCACTGTCCAAAACTGCAACCCCCGCCGATCGCTTTGTGCCTTCTGGCATAAAATGTGCACAAACTGGTGACACAGCGTTCGGGTTTGTAACAAGATTTGCGGGTATTGTTGAATAAAATCCAGTCAACGGAGCGGCGTAAACAACTATAGACAGTACTACATAAGAGGGATGTGTCTGCTATAAGCACTTACAATTGAAATTGAACTCCAACTGTGTATGCAGTGTCTTTTATGCCTGTATATTATGTGTGCATATATTCAGTGTAATCATGAGAAGTACTGACTCTTTGAAATCATTAATTAATTCCTCTTCATGTAATAATCCTGTTTATTTTGTTGTAAAGTATATCAATGAAACTATGATGTTTTTTTTTTTCAAATTCAATCTTGCTTCCTTCCTTTTGGCCTATACTGTACATATATAAATAATAGCTGGTTTCCACTGCTGCCAAGTGACTAAAGTTTGAAGTCGATTGTGATGGTTCATTCTCAACCTTGACTGTAGTCTTTGTTAAAGTCCGGAAAGTGCTCAGAATAATGGATAGTTGAACGTTTACAGTTCTTTGACAGCTGAGTACGTCATCTACTGAAGAGCATGTGATACAGTCAGTAGACATACATTCATACATACATACTGCACATACGTACATACATGTGTGCATGATTTTGTGAAGTGCTGTGTATATATATATATATATATATATATATATATATATATATATATATATATATATATAGTATATATATCGACTTGCATTCCCACATTCAAAAACTACATAGGATGCCTTTCTATATTTCTGTACCTGCCTGTATATCATTGTGATTTTTCTTGATTTTGCCCACCTCTTATTAACATACAGATGTGATGAATTATGTGAGAACACTTCAGCAATCCTAAAGGGTCTTTGCCCTATCCTCAGATACACCCAAAAACATGCTTTTTGCAGCAATACAGCTGGAGAACTGGAGAAGAGGGAAAAACTCACACTGCCTTCACTCCCACAAGCTCCTCACTGTGCTAGACGATCTCACCCACACATTAGGCCACTTACTGGCCTCTTGATGTGACCTGGAAAGAAGATTAGCAGACACATGCACTCACACTAATACATGAACACGGGGTGGACACGTGCCACTTAATAAATAAGCTAGAACTGCTTTTTTGTGAGATGGGACATCACACCATAAAAGCACTGTGAGCAAATTACACAGAATGTTATTAACATTGATGAAAGTGTCAAAGCATACTGGAAAGGTGGGTAACTACTCTGCTGTCACTTCATAATGCACTTAAATGTGACTTTCACCATGGAACATATTCAAGTTCAATAATCCAGAAAATTTAATTCCTGGTAGATTTACGGACAGCTATTTTTTTCATCATACGGCCTTCAATTCCAAGTAACACATGTATCAGCCACTGAGTGCAGAAAATTCACCTCAATCAGCAACCCTGTCAGAAATACAGCATCTATCCAGTAACACTTATTTGATTTTTTTCCTCTGGGTTGCATGAAATTTTGCACCTCGATTTTATCTTTTGCTTGAGATCCATGTGCATACATTATTTCAGAGGTGCGTCAAACAAACGATACAAAAATGTGGAATACGTGCCTGTAAATCTGTCGCATCAAAAGCTCATAAATCTGCCTTCTCTGTGTAATTTTCACTGTGAAAGTACTCATAACAACAATTTGAGATAAAAAAAAAAAATTATTTCCGGACATGCAACCAAAAATAATGCAGCTGGTGTCTGTATGAAGGTATAAAGGTTATGTGCAGTGTACAAATAATATAAAAACTGGGCTGTGGTAGAATGAAAAGCAGTGTAGCAAATGCACCGCCTGCTCCATCCACTTGAACTTTTTCTCACACTTTGAGAAAACCCCTCCAGGTAACTTACTTACTTACTTTACCAGACTGATCAACAGTGATGCATGTTTCCCCTCAGTTACATCATGGCCCGTTATCATGTGTTGTGCTTGTGAAAAGGAGCAGTATCTCTGAGCCAGAGAGAACAATGATGCCCTGACTTTCAAAAGGTCACTCTCTGCCTTGGGATTGAAATCCCGGCAGTCCACTCCCAACTCATTCCTGGTTCTTTTTCGGTTTATGCGGAGAGTGCAACAGCAAGAGCAACAGCAGAAAGACGAGTTCACTCATAAAAATGTCAAATACGTCTCATGATATTTAGCCTAGCAGACAAAGTATATATGCATGACTACATTTACTACACCGTGATGCTTTGTAAAGTTCCATCATCATATTCATTCATTCATTCATTCATTATCTACCGCTTGTTCTCACATAGCGTCATGGGGTTGGCTGGAGCCTATCCCAGCTGTCTTAGGGTGAAAGACAGGGTACACCCTTTACAAGTCTCTAGTTCATAACAGGACACATATAGACAGACAACCACTCACACTCACATTCACACCTACGGTCAATTTAAATTAGCCAATTAACCTAATCCCCATGCATGTTTTTGGATGGTGGGAGGAACCATCATCATATTATTGTCCTCAAATTTACAAAACGTCAATCTTCCTGCAGTATCTTTTAATTACTTCATGAAATGACAGCAAGCAGAGATGCAAAATCTGTTCAGTAGCAATGCAGGTGAATCAACAAATGGCTTTATCTTCCATGCTTCCATCTCCAAATCAGAGCTGCATTCAACAGGTCGACCATTGTGTGCAGAAAATACAATGCTCCCATTCCTCTAATGATAATCATGGAATAATGTGACAAAATGCGTATGATCATCTTTCACTTCCACTGCATGCAGCCAGAAAGCCACTCAGAAATATTAAAACTGCTACGATTTAATATCAGAAATGACTGCTAACAATATGATTTATACGGAGGATAACATTTTTAATAGGAATTTTTCTACCACATACTGTTTATAATTGAAAGAATAAATCAGCATCAGTTTATGATTAATTATCCTCGGTCCTGTTAAAATCTAATGTCAGTTACGGTGAGATGTCCTGTTTTTTTTTTGTTTTTTTTTGTTTGTGTATATTTGTATTTGTCTGTTTATATTTGTATAGGAGTAAACTGATATGATCATCTCACCTACAGTGAGATGTGTGGATTTTTACAGGAATTTCTTGTTTTAGATGATTCACTGCTCAACACTACAGAGGTTGGCAGGTCATTAATTCTCACACATCTAACTAATTAATGACCTGTGAATTGCAGTGTTACATATGAGGAGCTTTATATATTTGTGATGAAACTAGGTCAAACATGAGAAAAAATCCTTTTCCTTTCTTCTAATTTTTTGTGTAGATTCATTCATAATAAAATAAATATAAAAAAAATATATACATAGTAACACATAGTGTTTCTAGTAGGGGTGTCCCGATCCGATATTGATATTGGATATCGGTCCAATATCAGCAAACAAAACGAGTATCAGATTATAATGGCCTGCATCTAAAATCTCCGATATAAGATTAAGATTTGTGTTAACAAAGTAGCAAGGAGTAGGAGTTATGTCCGCAGTGTGGCAACATTTTTAGTTAAAGTCTGAAAAAGACGTTACAACTGGGAGCAAAACTTGTCATGAACAAGTTTCCTGTGGTGGCACAGAACCATTCATGCTGATATCATATCAGATTGATATCGCTATTGGCCAGTAATAAAGGCTGCAATGTCGGTATCGTACTGGAAGTGAAAAAGTTGTATCAGGACACAGATATTTTCTAGTGTTTTTTTATTACTTTTAAGTGCTGGTTGCTCTGTCTGTGACTCACTCACTTTTTTCTCTTACCTGAGTTAAAAGGCCACAGATAATGTTATCCACTTCCACTCGGCCTCATTTGTTTCAAGGCTTAACAGCTAAACATCACACATGATCTTTATATTTTCCTCTAATCAGGGTGGCAAATGCATCACTGGATGGTCAAAGTGAAAGCGCTGTGAGGCTATACTCAGGAGCAGCAGGGCTTTGACGCTCACAGTGACAATACTGTAGCTGCAATGGATCACATGGCTGTGAGTCTGTAAAGCTGACGATCATGGTGATGAAACCCTGAGAGAATTATTACCAGCTCTTCAGGGCTTTTTCACACCCTTGTCAACCTCGTTTTCAGCTAAAAATTGAGCTGGTGAACATAGAGTAGTATTCAGTAGAAAAAAAACATATGATGAGACCGAAACAGAGCTCAGACAAGTGAATATATGAGTTTGACTGGTGGCCAGAAACAAAAACTCCAAATGGATGCTAATGTTGCTCTGTGTGTGCTGGATGTGTGAACACTGGCGGGTTCTGTTTGCTAATACATTAATTATGATGACTTTTTGAGTTAAAATTTGGCAGTGTTATGACTAAAACAAAAGAGTTAATGCATCTCTAAGTGAGCGTGAATCCCACAGTTCTGAACTGAAAATCAAACAGCGTAAAATGCAAAGTATGTACAGTACGTACCACCAGTAAAAGTATTATGCATATGATATTAATAGTTTATTACGTCTAAGCAGTGATTTAGTGTAGCTGGCTGAGGTGGAGTTAATGAACAATTTACATGAATTTCAAAGTATTTTTCAATTATTTTTGCATAACAAGTTTATACTGTTTTTTTTTTATCTATTTCTACAGGTCACATCCACATTACAAATAGTAAAACAAAATAAAAATAAAAAACAATCATTAAAAAATACATTTTATTCATCTAATAATTGTGTTTAACTTCACAGTTAAAAATATATATTTTCTTCCTTTTCTTTAGTACGTATTGTAAATATTTATTACTATTATCATTATTTATTCTATTATTCCATTGCTGTTATTTATTGTTTCTTTATTACTATAACTTGTCTATGCTGCTGTGGCAGGTGAATTTCCACCAAAGGGATGAATGAAAAACTATTGTTCTATAAAATGCTTATTATGGTTTGATATGGAAAAGTAAAAGTAGCTGTAGCAGTCAAATATAAATGTAAATTTTGTTGTGTAAAAATATGATTCAGGAGAAGCATGAGATAGAAACACAAGTAGAAATAGATGTCACAAATACTAGGAAAAGGAAACATTTCGCAGCACTCCGTCATGCCGGGCTGTTCACATAATGAAAACATCATGTTTTCATTTGAAAAGATGAAAGATACATTTGTGCGTGTTCGTGTTATGTATGACAGAGTTTTGCTTCAATCTCAGAGTTTCTAGGTTAGATTTACTTCTTCTTTACCTCAAAAGTAGGTCAGCGGTTGGTCGTTGTCATTCTCCTTCACACATGCAGAGGTCAGGTATCATGTGTATTGTTAAGAGGAGTACAGGCACCGCTCAGTGATAGCACGCTCAACACGTAAAAGAAAAGCAGCATTAGATTTATGTGGGAGGTACATCTGGAGACAGTGTGTTTGAATTTGTGCTATTAACCCAGTTTCAGTTGAGGACCAAATGGGGATGAATATGCAATGTGCTCATTCAGTGATCTTTTCTGAGATGCATGACTGAGTATTTTTTTTGTGGAAAGTTCTCAAGAGTCTATGAAATTATGGTGCTATCATTCCACTTTATACTGTGTGTAAATTAATGATTTCAAGCAAACTGCATTAAAAACAACAAAATGAGTTACTGGCATGGAGCCTTTTTTGTTCTGGTGCTGACTGCTATGGTAGTCATGAGGCAAGCGCTAACTCTTGCACAGGTAGCACCACGGTCTGCTCTGAATCAGGTAACCCAGTGGAAAGGTTTTCTTTACGCGGGACGTAACAAAAAAAAATTGTATGTGAAATTCATGTGTATGTTAGTACAGTTTTTGTGCCCATAATTCTCTGTCACATGCATTCTATTTAGGATACATGCAATATGCATCATATTTTTTCCCGGAGCAGCCTGGACTTTTCGGGGGAGAAATTTATGATCTTAAAGAGACAGGCACTAAAACAGGGCATAACAGACAGAAGGTGAAAATGCCGCCTTTAAATATTCACTCCTTCAGTTTGTGGATGAAAATTTCTGCTGAAATGAGGTTTGCATGAAGCTCAAAATCACACAGGTGGCAACAGCCAATATTTGTCTTTTTCTTCCTGGTCATAACTATAAACCAGGTCAAGACGTGAAGTGATGAAAGGTTGCGCACCGCCTGTGGTTTCCAAAAATGACTTTTAACTGTCTTCAGGAGACAGAAAATAGGACTGCGGCATGATGAGTCAGAAGAACGAGTGTGTTAATCTTTACTTATTGCTGACCCATATTACAGACTGTCATAATCACAACTGACAAAACCGAAAGTGGACAGCTGGCTTGCTTGTGCTAAACTGGGACGTAATTTCTATGTAACAGAGTAAGAGAGCGCTTCCCTGACTGAGCTACAATTGAACACCTTTTCCTTTTCTTTTTTTCCTCCTGATTTGTCCTTGAAAAATACATTGAGCATTTCTTTACAGTAATACATGACACAAATCTTTCTGAATTTTAGCCCTTGGCTTTCCTCTTCATACAGTGTGTGTAAGGACTCTTACATGATTTGTTATTATGATCCACAGACAGAACAGCTGGTGGTTTGGTGCAAGTTGATGAGCATCTGAATAAATGCATGCTGATATTAGAGTGGTTATATTTATTCCACATTCTGTGCATCCATCTAATTTGCACACGTGTATGTGGCGCAGGCTGCATGTTGTTATCTGAACCTGTGTCTATGCACATGAATATGCACCGTGTGTGTTTCCATGTGCTGTCTATATGAATCAGGCTGCAGATTTTCTGGCAGGCAAGAATTTGGATTAGAACATTGAGCAGATTGGGACAAAAAAAATTGTACAAAAATCAATATTAATTTGCTCAATCATTAGGTGTGCATACATTTTATAACATTACAATAAACAAAGTACTTTTAGCAGACCTGAGGACTAAAAAAGCATGTGCAGTATGTCCACTGGAGGCAGGAATATGGAGTCATATGCTCATCTTTGGTGTTTTTTTTTTTTTTTTTTGATGACTGACATTAGTACAGCTTGCTGATCCAGATTCTGACAGATACAATCAAGAATTTCCCACTTCCCAACTTCGGAATTGTGAGAACGCATCTACAGATTATTTTACACATTTACAATTCTAGGTACACATTTACAGCCCTCTGCAGTGAGTCACCTCTATTCTTTCAGACGATAAGGCTGAAGTCAATGTTAAGATATTAACAGTTTCTCCTATATTTATATCACAGTATGGCAAATAATGTACGTTATGGCAGATAAAATAACCTAATTGCTACTTAAAGCTAAGGTTGGTGGTGCTTTATTGCATCTGGACAATCTGATGCTGGACTGTAATAAGCCTGTCCAATTCAATTTCAATTTCTTTCATTGGAAAAGAGTTTTTTTCCCCTTGTGTTGTTGTGAGATTTATTTCTCAAGTAAATATATGAGTATTCTTTGCAGCAATAGTTAGCTTCAATAGGTGGAACAGGGATACATTAAAGCACACACCCCAATGTGTGTAGTATACTGAGCATGCAATATGTGTCTGCAGTAATTTGGGATAATAACCTTTTGCAAGTCACACTAATGCTCCACATGAGAGGGATTTTAGTCCAGCACTCTCAGATTTTATCAGTATATCATACCCGGTGCATTACCACGATCATGTGTGCCTCTGAACGAGTGTGGCCATGTGATTTGTAATGGCTTTATTGTTCTTTTTTGACATAATAAATCTGAGCCACATTCTGATCAGCTATATGTAGGTCAGTGTGTAATGTGTGTTCATGCTTTTGCCTGCAATGACTCTGTCTGCTTGTTATTATATAATTATTTTCTTAAAATATAGTGGAGTTTTTTAGGGCACATAAAGGCCATTTACAGAGACAAATTACAGAGCCAGAGGAAAGGAGGAAATAACAAAGAAATAACTTTCATGTTTTTGAGCTTAATGTGGCAAATATACTAGAAAAAACTCATGAATTTTTGGGGTAATAAAGTCATAAATTTATGAGAAAAAAAATGAAAAATAGTGCAAAACCATGGTATGGCCTCTAAGCTATGGGAAGGTCCTAGAAGATGGACATAAATGTTTTCTTGTGCTCTTTTAAGAACATAACTGAATACCAATATTTCTTTTATTTTACACAGCTAATACTGAAAACCAACTGTTGAGAAGACATTGAGACACAGCGTTACCATAGTTACTCAGTGGCTCACATTGCCACAGTGTTTGCAATATAACTTATAAAAAACATGAGTTTCATTACCACAAGATTTTTTTTCTCATATTTTTTTTTTTTTTACTTGAATCTTGAAAATTCAGATTATTTTTCCTCAGAACATGTCCCCTCTCTTTTTTACCTTCAATGCTAATACACTGTCATAGCTTTGTTCTTCTTTAGTTGTGCTGTTTTGTGGCTCTCTTTATGTGCTTCTCTGCCTCCCTATAATGACACACTGACGGGCCTAAAGAGGATACTCCACTAAGACGTGCATCATTTATGTAGCTCATATTCTGTTATATGCACTACACATCCTCCACCATCCTCTTTTTTCTTTTTTACTCTCCCTCTCTGTCCCCAGTGGTGCCAGTCCTGTTGGCCTCGTCCTGACTGCTGTAGTAGCCATGGCTTACAAGGTGGCGATAAGATATGAGGGGTAAGTCTTCTAAGAATAATAAAAATTATAATAATTTTTAAAGGTGCCTTTCTTGGCAATCAAGGACAGCATACAAAATAAAAATGTACACAATTATACACAATATGCAGTAGATATAAGGATGAATATGCAAGTTTAAACAGTCAATAAAAAGCATTTAGTGGATCACTTGTGTGGACACAGTGAAACCTGACCAGCATGCTCATGGATGTGTGTGACACCATATGGAGAGTGGTGTGAATGCCTGACCATCATGTCGATTTTTCATTACTATTTTATCACATGCGTCCTCCTTTTCTTGTTCATCCATGGCGATTACAAGATAAACTACAGGTGTGTGTGTCTGTGATCCCCTCTCAACTTCAGCTATAAGTGTTGTGCTGTACGTGTGTGTGTGTATTGAACCAATTGCATAGCATCTTAACAGCTTACAATTCTAGTGTGCAAAACAACAACTCACAGATGGTCACATGGAAAACAGCAGATTGATTAAGTCACACAACTGACTGACCTACTTTATCACATACATGAACATTTTTCAACAGGTTAAATGCCACAGATATGTTAAGCTCAGAAAGGAAAAGAGAGGTTAGCCTCAGCAGTGTTGGAAGCATGCACTTTTGCAAATGTTGCACATGTTGCACATCCCACTGCTGAAAGCAGCAGTGGGATGGATGCTGTGAGTACTCTGACTGGAAATAGATGTCAGATGAGTAGGGACAATGACTTTCAGCTGCTTTAGATCATGCAGTGGTGAAAGCTGACACCACATGATGATTTTTATTCCCTTTCCATCTTGTAACTAAATCACGAAAATAAACTTGAAGGCCACATAATTGGACCATTCTGGCCTTGTTTATCACTTCCTCTAGTGCCCTTCCCCTAGGATTAGTTCCTGATGTACTGACCACGATTAGAAAATGTACACTGTCCACATCTGACAATCAACAGCAGAATTTTACGGTTAGGGATATGGATCAGCTGCAAACTATGAAGCTAAAATAGCAGTTCAGTCATGAACCTGTTGATTTTGATGGTGTTATTTCATGATAAAGTGACTAATTAACTGCACATAAACAATTATGTACTTGCAAAGTACCCCCGGTAGTCTTTTGAGTCTGAGAGCCTGAAAATGTGCTCTGACATCGATACACTTTTGTAGATTTACCAAGATTGGTGGAGCTGTCAGTTTGCAAGCAAGCTTAACAAGCTCACTGGTAACTCTGTCCCATATTAAGTGAGACTTCCTGTATATTGGGCTTAACGGGTTTGTCCCAAGTGTGACCTCTGTCTTGTACTGACTGCTGAATTGCAATAACTGACGGCTCTCTTACAGATCCTTGATCTGATAAGACAGCAGGAGAAGCATCACCTGAAATGGACCATTTCCTGTCCAAAAATGTTTTGGAAAATTGGCAAATCTGTGTGAACCTGCAAAAAAGAAAGGAACAACAGGAAGCAAAACAGATGTGGTTCAAGCCCATCAGCTGTGAAGCCGACCGTAATTTATACCATCAGGAATTCTCAAGAAATGCACCTCGCCGGCCTTTGTGACGCCATCTACTGTGGAAAATGACAAAAACGCAGCAAGTGTAGCCTCATACTGTATGTGTTCCCAGCTCAGATGGAGCTGTGGAGAAGATTTTCTGTTATGACCATTAAATGGCAAAGAAACAGCTGCAGCTCAGAGCTGAAAAATGACTTCAGAAATCTAACGACTTCTCTCTGGCTGTACAACAAAGGACAAGAGACGGCTTGAATCGGTCAAGAGCAGCAAAATATATCCCTGGAAAAAATGCACCTGTTGTGTCATGATGGCCCTGTTTTCCTCTAGTATCTGAGGTGTTTCATTTCATTTTCATTTTTTACTGTAAAGGTCCAAATTATGAATTTTATTACTGTTTACGTTAAGGTTTTTTCACATGAGTTTACATAATGATGCTAAGTAAGCTAGTTTTTTCTGGCGCTATTGAGTGGGCCAGTCTGAGAAGCAAACCACAGCTCCCATGATCCCTTGTGCGGTGCAGGAAGAGATGGCAGGAAACACAATCCAAAGTATGGAGGCATTTTGGTTTTGAACACAAACAATCAAAGAGAAAACATGACATAGCCACTTGATGAACCATCACCTGGAAAAAAATACTTGATGTGACAGAAAGAAGCAAGCACTGTGATTAGAACATTTAAACTTGCCCTTTGTTTATTAAATGCCCATTTTTCCAAGTTATCTGTTTTTGACAATACCATGGCCTTTATAGAGAATGTGAACGTGACTTCACGTCGCGGTGCATTTTGGATGTTGAAGGATGTTGAAGGAAAGCGAATGTAAACAAAAGCGATCATGCAATCGGCTGTGACAGCAATACTGCCCGACCACGGCTGCTTCAAAGTTTCTTCACTGAGATACTTCTGTTGCGATACTACAACTTACATAGAGAGAAAGTGAGGCAAAGCACTGCAGACCTCCTGAATATGTAACTCGTGCACAAATACACACTCACATGCTCCGTGAATCATCACAATTACAATTCAAATAGGTCATTAAGATCTCTGAAAATCAAGCTGTACTCTGATTATGAATCAGTTGAAATTGTAAGTGAAACTGACTGCAAATGTGAGTAAATTGTGTAAATGTAACTGTGTACCTGTAACTATTTTGTATGTCAGCACTTTGTTTACGAAAAGAACGTCCATTTCACGTGACAGTTTAACACTTTAATGATGCTCTTTGGTGGATTATTTGTTTGCCGAATTACAGTAGAAGCTCGGACAGATTTAATCTAATTTTATCAGCATTTTTGATGGGTAGATATGGCTGCAATTTTAGCTTCCTTGATTTTTTTGAATGGAGTTCTTCGTGACCATGAACAGCAGTAAATATAATATAATTAAATAATGTAATTTGGACATGTTCGGTGGGTCAGATTAAAAAGCCTGTAGTTTGAATGTGATAACATTGTGTAGTGAACAGTGGAATAACTGACTGTTGACTGAGATAACGGATGAAATCCTGGATCATAGCCTGGTCTGGAGCAGGCTAGCTCCTCAGAATAAATCTCCTTGGTACTTTATACCATAACATATCCCTCTGTCCTCTATCCTGCTTTTTTGCAACCGGATCACAGATAAATTGAGCCGGAATAACCAAGACAGCCCGGCTTAATCCCTTATCCTAGTTTCGTGCAACGGCCCCGGGAGGGATTATTTACGTATGCGATCCTCCAAAGATGGCGCCTACAATCCCACAATGCAGAACGGCATGACGTACCTTCACATTCTCTGTACTGCGAAAATATTGTACTGTGAGATTTTGATATTGTTACATCCCTATAAGTAATATTATTAATTACTCGGTACAAACAGAATTTTTTTGTTGTGATCAAAAGCTGTTTTCTGTCAAGACTTTTTCTTTGATGCATTTCTACTTTCAACCCCGTCAGCTGGGTGATATTTTATTTTTTAGCGGCCGTGGTAAGTGTTGCATGCTGTACGTGCTGACATACTTAGACATATCAGACTTGTAGAGGCTCGGAGAAAATCGATTAGTTACTTTCGGATGTTATTTTCTAAATTACGTCCATTACACACAAGGAGCTGCTGTTCTCTGCTTGATTATGGGGTTGCAAGATGGTGTGTGTGCATTCGTGTGCAACAGAGTGGAGGAACATGTGGAGATACAAGGCATCTTCCTATCCTATTCACACACAACACACTTCCTCACGGTTCATCTCACACACACGGCGATCCTGGCACAGAGTGGTACAGTGTTCCAGTCTTTGATTTATTGCCCCATTACATGTTTGTTCTGCTGTATTTACAGACCATTCACTGGACAGATCTATCAGGAGAGGAGTCAACGCCGCAAGCATGAATAATCACCTCCCGCCCAGGCGCTTCCTGCTGCTGGTTTGCAGAAGGAGTCCCATCCTGTCATTGGAGACAGACAGACTGAAGGACAGACAGACTCACCAACAGCGTTGATCATTAATCCTCCTCCAGTGTGGATTCAAAGGCTGCACATTTTTTTATTATTTGGTTCTGTGCTCTTCTCGTAAGCGAGGACCCTAGACAGATTAATACCATGATGGTATTAATGGTATATTTTGTCACATAAGAAAATAAGGTATTCCTTAATATGTTAGATTATATCATTAAAGCTGGAATAAATTTATATATTCATATAAAACTGCTACATATTGACTATATTTACTGTGAATACTTTGCTAGATTTGATGGTATGACTGTCTGGAAAGTGGCATCATGCTGGATGGTCCCTCAAAGCAACATTAAAGAGTCAGGGACAGCTCTAGGATAGCCTTCAACACTGCCGTTGATATTTTATCTGTTTTTCAATGTGAATAATGAACCCTTTTTGTACAACACACATTGACCAGTGCTGTGCTCTATGTTAATAGGATATCTGTTCTGGAATAAAAAATGAGGGCTCTCACGACTTCTAATTGATGCACTTAAAACAACACTTTTGCTTGAGTACCTCTTAGATGTGGGAGCTCTGGGAGCAATTATTCTCTCTTCCAATTAATCTGTAATATTTCTCTTTATGATTGCAGCTCCTGTGACAAATGATACATTTGATTGGTTTATGATTAGCTGCATACTTATCAGCAGAAACATGGTCAAGCAGATTTTTGCTATTATCCTGGCATTGTGTCAACTCACCACTCTTTTATACCGTGTACAGTTAATGATTGCTCTCAACCCTTTTTATGGGACATTTTAACATATGGTATCTTATTTATATAGTAGTATGTATGGCGTAACATAATAACTGCCAGTATATTTTCTGGCAATATTAGAACAATTTTAAAGGCAATGGAGGTGAATTTTGCATCACTATGAACATTACACTTTTACTTTTACTACCACTTTTAGTTTCTCCTTTCTTTCCACTGTCACACTTTATCTGCAGCCATCATGTAAAGCTTGAGTGAGCAAGAAGAGCAGCACTTGCACCAAGTGTTCTTCAACCCTCCTGTCTTCTTTTTCCTGCAGAAAAGTCAGTTATTTGCCTCAGAGACCAGAGCAACAGAGCGAGCAGCAAACACTTCTATCAAGTGGCTGATTCCAGACACAAAACACCTGCATGTGGATGTATCACCTGACTTAAAAACCATAGTGTATACAGTCATGGTCAAACATTTACACTTGTAAAGAACATAATGTCATGGCTTTCTTGAGTTTCCAGTTATTTCTACAACTCTGATTTTTCTCTGATACAGTGATTGGAACAGATCATGAAGTTTGGTTCTTTTATGACTTTATTATGAGTCCACTGAAAATGTGACCAAATCTGCTGGGTCAAAAAAAATACATACAGCAACATGAATTAGCAATTTTGGTTACTTAGAAAGTTGTGTTAATGAAATGAGCTTCATAGCATGGCCTCGTCTTGTGAGAGATCATGAGTGACTACAGCTGGTGACTTCTCTGAGGCCATTTAAATAAGGCTCATTGGATACAAACGCCCACAAACGCTACAATGGGAAAGTCAAAGGAGCTCAGCATGGATCTGAAAAGTGAATCATTGACTTGAACAAGTCAGGAAAGTCACTTGGAGCCATTTCAAAGCAGCTGAAGGTCCCAAGAGCAACAGTGCAAGTTTCTAAGTACAAAGTGCATGACACTGTTTTGTCACTGCCACGATCAGGAAGAAAATGCAAGGTATCACGTGCTGCTGAGAGAAAATTGGTCAGGAGGGTGAAGAGTCAACCGAGAACCACCAAAAAGCAGATCTGCCAAGAATTAGAAGCTGCTGGAACACAGGTGTCAGTGTCCTTAGTTAAGCCTGTTTTGCATCTCCATGGACTGAAAGGCTGTCATGCAACAAGGAAGCCCTTGCTCCAAAAGCGGCACCTTAAGTCTCGACTGAAGTTTGCTGCTGATCACATGGACAAAGATAAGACCTTCTGGAGGAAAGTTCTGTGGTCAGACGAAACAAAAAACAAGCTGTTTAGCTACAATGCCCATCAATATGTTTGGAAGAGAAAAGGTGAGGCACCATGCCTACCGTCAAGCACGGTGGTGGTAGTATTATGCTGTGGGGCTGTTTTGCTGCCAATCGAACTGGTGCTTTACAGAGAGTAAATGGGATAATGAAGAAGGAGGATTACCTTCAAATTCTTCAAGATAACCTAAAATCATCAGCCTGAAGGTTGGGTCTTGGGCGCAGTTGGGTGTTCCAACAGGACAATGACCCCAAACACACATCAAAAGTGGTAATGGAATGGCTAAATCAGGCTAGAATTAAGGTTTTAGAAAAGTCCTGATTTAAACCCCATTGAGAAAATGTGGACAATGCTGAAGAAACATGTCAGAAAGCCAACAAATTTAACTGAACTGCACCAATTCTGTCAAGAGGAGAGGTCAAAGATTCAACCAGAAGTTTGCCAGAAGCTTGTGGATGGCTACCAAAATTGCCTAATTGAAGTGAAAATGGCCAAGGGACATGTAACCAAATATTAGCATTGCTGTATTTATATTTTTGACCCAGCAGATTTGGTCACTTTTTCTGTTAACCCATAATAAAGTCATAAAAGAATCAAACTTCATGAATGTTTTTTGTGACAAAGAAGTATCTGTTCCAATCACTCTATCGGAGGAAAATCAGAGTTTTAGAAATAACTGGAAACTCAAGAAAGCCATGACATTATGGTCTTTACAAGTGTATGTAAACTTTTGACCACGACTGTATATTTGTGAATGCAGCACTCATTGAGAGAACCATCTCTTTTCAGTTGCGGGAAAGTACAAGATGAAAAACCAGACAAAGAAAAGCACATCACTGTGTCTGATTCAGTGGTCGAAGTGCCTCATTGCAGAGTGAAGTAATTCTAGAGACACAGTCCTGAATGTATCTAATGTGATATATAATATATAGAGTAACAACAGATGTACAACGGAAATGGTCCAATAATTTGTCAAATACACTAATATTTTATTTTGGCTGAAAAACGTTCCACTGCAGGTGGTAACCGCTCAGTGTATGCAGGGCTCTCAGCCGATCGTCTTAACAGCACGATGAAACTGCCGTGATATAATCTTCAACATGCCACAATTGTTGCTTCCTTTTCATCAGTAGACCACAGTGTCGTTTTGCGGGCTGCCATTTTTAAAAGTCTGGGTTGAATAAAAAAAACAAAGTAATCATTATAGTGATGGTTCTCTCTGAGCAGGCAGTGGCCTGCAGCGGGTTTTTTTCCACCTTCTGGTGTCGACTGAGCTCACTCAAAACCTCGACTCAGGTGGTGTCTACAACTTTTGCCAACGGGAAACCAAAAAAGAGCAGTTCCAAACGTCAAGTCCAGTTGAGCCATGCAGTTGAAACATAGCATTATTTTAGTAGGCTTTGGAGTTTTCACCTGTCAAGCTATTGACAAGTTGGTTGGTTGTCTTTTCTCCGCCATATTTGCGATCTATCAAACCAAAAATTGTCTGGAAAAAGTGCGGACATTTACAACCAGTCTGACCATGGCATACAGTTTACACTGTGGTTTACGTGCAGACATCAGAAAAATGCACTATCATCAATGGCCCAATTTACCACACTTCTTGAACAGGCCCATTTAGCAATAATAATAGTAATAATAATAATAATAATAATCTCATCTGTTAAGCACTTCTACAGGTGCTCATGTGCACTTTACATTGGTAAAAATTATAAATCCATCAAGCATTGTTCCCAATGGATTCTTCCACATTTGGTCTTTGCTGCTTCAAACGTGACTGTAATGATCCTCACTCCCTAAATACAGCACACCGTCAAACCACATGCCAATAATTTATACACTGTCACTGTCATCAAGATGTGATCAAGCATATAAATATTGCACCGAGTCCACCTGTGCGTGATGGCACAGGATGGATCCAGCAAACCTTGGGGCGTGTAGAGGGCGGGATATGAGGCATGCTGATGTTTCTCCACTCACGTGTGATTTACCAATGGAAACTGCGCACGTGTGCAAACACAAAGTTTGATGGATCTGAAAAGGGTGTATACTGTTAGCGCGTATACCACTTTCTGTTTTTCTGTTCTGCAGTTTTAGTGGTGGATTTACACGCTTTTTGATCAATTTTGCCAGATTATGGTAATCCTGCGGTTGTGATGATGGGGCCCTTGAATATTGTTGCTCAGGGTACAGTGAAGTGTTAATCTCGCCCTGAATGCTGCTGTGGCATTAAGCCTGCTTTTAACCACAGCACCTGGCTAATCACCTGGATCATCAAAGATGTGACTTGGAGATCTGATGCTTTTCAGGGCGTTAGTTTTAGCTCTGTTTTTTCTCTCTTTTTTGCCTCTTTATTGCATCTGTTTATATCTAAGGAACACTTCATCCATGTTGTGTCATGTTTGCACCTTTTCTGTCTCTCTGTCTGGAGGTTACACAATGGTGAATGCTGCAGGCGCCCAGAGACACTCACATACTTTCAGCACCATGACTCATTAAACAGTGTGTTCACACCGGTGTCCAGGTCATGGGACACGGCGGGGTCAGTGTGGAGCTGTTGTTTATCTTAGCAGGGCGCCTCAGAAAAAGAAAAGCATTAAAGTTAATACAGAATAAAAGGGCCGAGCAGTGTTGTTCACTGATGCACAGTCTGAAGTTTGTTAATCTGACACAGACATGGATAATACATTTACTGATTACTCCAGATGTGGTGGCTCAGGGGCCTCAGGGGCAGGGGAGTTTTATTCAGTGGGAAAAAAAAATATCTGTTTTTGTAATTCTCTGTTTTATTATGACAGAAAGATTATTGCTCATATGTTGTCTGTCGCTTGAATTCTTACACGAAGCATAGATGTGAAGTGATATGGCCCTACTCTACCTCCTAGTTGGCCCAGTAGGTTGTTATCATTTCATAGTAAGCTGGATATCCACAGACGGAAACCTCTAGTGGCTCTGAGTTATGATGTGAGTCAAAGAAGTGCGATGAAGTCAAGTGCTCTGAGTGTCTCATAATCCCGAAACGAAAAGTCAAATAGTTGACTTAACTTTTGAAAAGTACTTAACTATTGTGCCATTACATTTAACTTGCATACATAACTTCAGCCACTTTTATCAATTTTATCCTAAACTATGATCTTTTCCAAACCAGTTTAGTTTTGTCTCAGTTCATCGTTGGCCACATAACATATCTAGCCAGGTGTCCGCCCAAGTTTTGCTCAAGTTCTGAACACATTTCCAAATCTGAGAAAGAAATGGCAATTTAACTCTTTTCTTTAAACGACTTACTGGATTTAAGTATTGATGCAGATGACACAATTAAGCCAGTCAAACCTCAAACAAATGACAACAATGTAGAAAACATAACTGTACTTATGTTTATTCTTTGCATTTATATGAAAAAGGCCTCCTCGGCTCTCTACAAACATCTTGTGTCTTTGTCTGCCATCATTTTTCCTCCTTTTCAGAAGAGTGGCAGCTAGAGTGACGTCAGAGTCGCAATTTATTCACAGGGTCTGTTTTCATTGCTCCTTGTCACATTCTCCAGGCGCTTGTCATCTCACTTCTGCTCCACTATAACTCCCTCCTCACCAGAGTCAATGCAAACAAACTGCTTTCTCATATTTTCAATATTTGGAGGCACCAAAATGTTCTTCAAAACTGACTGAAAAGAGCCAATTAAAGCAGCTTCTCCTTCAGTTTAGGAGAATTCCTACTTTCATATTCATCTCTCTAGTAATGATTATTTGTGATTGTTTTTATATTGTCCTCTCTGATAGACAATATGTCCCACTTTTTGCAAGAGACATTAACACCACTGGAGAGCTCGTTCAGTGAGAGGCCTCTTCACCTGCAGTGTCTCATGGAGAGATATCGCAGGTCTTTCCGTCCTGCAGTGGTCAGACTATACAAGCAGCACTGCTCCCAGTAACCACTCACACCATAACAGACATAACGTGCAATAAAACATGAAGAGCTAAAAATTTCTCTTTGTGCAATAATTTCATTTAATAATTTACTATGTGGAATATCATTTTTTCCAATTTTTCAGTCTCAGCATGTTAAAATATTTTTTTTTACTTAGTCTTCTTGTTTACAGATGTTCTCTGCTTCTTATTTTTATATAGGCCCTTATGCTATTGCTCTATGCACTTGCTACTGTAACATGCAGATTTCCCCATTGGTGGGATTAATAAGGTTTATCTTAATTTATGTTATCTTGCATTAACCAAAAAAACAAAACAACAACAAAACATTACACACTAGACTAACCCGTCCACACTGGTGCAAAGCTATGAGTTCTGGTCCTCAGGTAAACCATGCCTTTGATCTGGATAAAATTGTACCCTGAGCACCCCCTTTTGGCCACTTTGGTAACAGCATCCTCAGTCTCCGTGCTCAGCCATTCAGCTGAAAGCTGCTTCTGCTTGCTCATGTGAAGCTGCAGCAGTTACTGAGGCTTGTGAATGACTTCATTAATGAATGCAGCAACTCTGTATGCAACAACAGTGGAAACTCAACTGTTTTTTCAAGAATGAAAATTAAATTAAAAAAAATAACTTGACAATCCGGGATCAGTGAATAAAAGTGTTGTGCAACACATTGGCTTCATCTGTCAACTCACATCCGCTGTCAAGGTTTTATATTTTGAGAAACTGTCCAAGGGTCAGTCTTGATGTTGTATCAACCTGGGTTAAATGCCGGAAGGAGTGTCAATCATTCACTTGGTGGAGCTCCGTTGTTCAGTTATTATTTGGCTCGCACGGGGTCACTTGTCCCTTTCCCATCGCCTCAGCGTTATACAGTGCGCACTTCTGGAGGGTCGCTGTTTCTCAGTTATCCAGTTCTGCCTTCATTAGAAAATGACAGACTGACGCACCACACACAGTTCTTGCTTAGTGCGCTGTGACGCGGACGGGAGGAGGAGCGGTGCGCCGTGCGCTTAAATATCCGACTCTGGTACTGGTTTCAGACAGAGAACGCTCAGCACAGCAGAGCGAACAGCATCACCGACTGAAAGACGCTCCATTTACGCACTCTATCAAAGGGAGGAAAAGTCCAGTCTAGGTATAAATCATGATCAAGAAGATGTCGCCCTCAGAAAGCGATTTTGACATCCCGGCAAAGAACTGCTACAGGATGGTGATTTTGGGATCCACAAAAGTTGGAAAAACTGCCATCGTGTCCCGTTTCTTGAACGGGAGGTTCGAGGAGCAGTACACGCCGACCATCGAGGACTTTCACAGGAAACTTTACAGCATCAAAGGAGACGTTTACCAGCTTGACATACTGGATACATCAGGGAACCATCCTTTCCCTGCCATGAGGAGGCTGTCCATACTGACAGGTATTTATCTTTCTGTTTTTTGCACTAATAAAAGTTACAGGGAGTCAGAAAGCAATGATTGTAGTGCAAAATATATTAAATATATTGTTTTAAATGGTGCAAATCTGTGCGCACCTGTATGGTTTAGAAATATTGCATCTTTGGCCACCTTCCGTGCGTCACAAGTTAACCAGAGCATCCCTTCTCTCTGTCTTCTCCTCGCAGGCGACGTGTTCATCCTCGTCTTTAGCCTGGACAACCGGGACTCCTTCCAGGAGGTGCAGCGGCTCAAGAGGCAGATCTTTGAGACCAAGTCATGCCTGAAAAACAAGATAAAGGAGAACATCGACGTGCCCCTGGTCATCTGCGGGAACAAGGGCGACAGGGAGTTCTACCGGGAGGTGAGGCAGGAGGAGATCGAGCAGCTGGTGGCAGGAGACGAGAAATGCGCGTACTTCGAGATCTCCGCCAAGCGCAACGAGAACGTGGACAAGATGTTTCAGACTCTGTTCACATTAGCCAAGCTGCCCCACGAGATGAGCCCAGACCTGCACAGGAAAGTGTCCGTGCAGTACTGCGACATGCTGCATAGGAAGTCTATGAAGAACAAGAAGATGAAGGACATCGGGGAGGCTTTTGGCATGGTCACCCCGTGTGCGCGGAGGCCCAGTGTGCACAGCGACCTCATGTACATTAAGGAGAAAGCCATAGGAGGCGGCCAGGGCAAGGACAAAGAGAGATGCGTGATCAGTTAAAACGCGAGACACAAACTTGTGAAATCTTTGGAAGGAGAAGGAGCACGGTGCGTCAGCTTTGAGGGGCTACCTGTGACGCACGGCTGCGCTCAAACTGACACGGGAGGCGTGGAGTCGCCGGCCGCCGCCGCGCGCTCTGGCGCAGCGCCGTCTCCAAGGACACCGACATGGACACGCGAGTCCGTGTGAAATGCCAAAATAAAAACACTGTCCACGAGACATTTGAGAATGTGTGCTTGTTCTGTCAGTCAGAGCCCTGATGTGTGAAGTGGCTTACCTTGTGAGACGCGCACAGCGATGCGTAAAAATGTGTTTTGTTGACGTCATGCCTTTCACAAATGCAGGATGGGAGAGAAAAGACTCTTGGCTCAGAAATGCAATGTTGTTGTCGGGGTGGAAGACAATGTTGTTTACATATATTTTATAATGGCTAAGTACACTTGAATGTTTTGTTGTAATCTGACCTATTTTTATTGTGAATGTATATTTATTGTCAATGTCAATTTTTGCAAACGAAATCTTAATATAATATTAAAAAAATCAAATATATTTTTGCATTGTTTCTCTTTCCTTCTGTCTTAACTTCCATCTCATGCTGTTTACACACAGCACCTGCTTTTCATATCTAAAAGCCTCATCAAGTGAACACACACACACAAACACACACTGCTGCAAAAACAAACGGCTCTCAGCATCCGGATCTATTGCAAACATGCATGCAGAAATTTGCAAATCTACAGACTATAATAAAAAAATAAACTGCACCCATGTGAGCTGACCTGTTCATACCATAATATTGACATTGGCAGGGGTTTGAAAAATGTTTAATAAAGCAACCCAAATCCTAAGCCTTAAAGGGATGATTCAGGTGTTTTGAAGTGGGATTGTATGAGCTATGCATCCATATAGTGTACTACAATCAATGACAGTCAACAGTTTGGAGAAACAGACAGGAGTTACCATGGAAACAAAGCAGTATACTGCTGTAGACAAGGCCTGCAGCTACAAAACATATTTTAGCCATTTAAGAGAAAGACTCAAACAACATAAAATCATTTACATTTAAAAAAAAAACAAATACTGCTACACTTTATGTCATTCTGAAGCCTTTTCTTGTTGTTTCAGGGGGTTTTTTTTTTGAAAGGTTCCTCACTGTGTGCCCCTATAGGCCTATGTAGACATAAAGTTGAGGCTGTAACACTTATAAGTGGAAGCTATGGCTTTGTTCAGTTTGGAACATTTTGTGAACTAAACTACTTTGAAACTGTTTGATAGTTGTAGGAAGGATACCCTCTAAGTAATTGCAACACATCATGATATCCCTGTGTCCAAGTCTTTGGTTAAGCAGTTAAAGTTTGTCATTATGAATAGTTTGGTAGTTAAAAGCCTGTATTCTTAAAGCCATCTCTGACCAGTGGCTGCCTGCTTAAAGGTCTACTTATTTTGACTTGAGCCAGATAAATGTAGGAGAAGCCCTACAAGTTGTCTCAGAGACAAAAAAGAGGAAAATATGTTGACAAATACAGAATTTACAATTTAATAAGGGTGCAACATAAAAACAAAGATGCAGTACTCTCTGCAGCTCCAAACGAACCACAAAGTTTGTTCTCATCACGGTTATAATTCTGCATTATTTGTACCTGCTTCTTGAACCAGAAACACAGTGTCCAGTTCTTTCTCTCTGATCCTGTATACTGTATCCTGTCAAGTCACACACAAACACAAACAGAACATCCTGCATTATCCTGCATGTGTGTGTGTGTGTGTGTGTGTGTGTGTGTGTGTGTGTGTGTGTGAGAAAGTGTGTGAAGAGTCAGGGACACAGCAGTGATCCACCATGCAGCAGCAGCAGCACCATGTGCTCCCCCCTAGTTGCACTCATTATATAAAAGTACTTAATTATGGTGTTTATTATTCAGCATCAATGTCTCTATTAGCTAAAGAGCAACATTTGTTCTCGAGAACATTCTAATAAAACACAAAAATATATTTAATTAAGATTGCAGTGTTCAAGTTTTACACACAGTAAAATCATTTTGGACCAGTCAGAGCTCACAGTTTTCACAGTTTTCATTGACACTATCAGCGTTTGTACCAGCGTCACAGAGGTCACACTGTGAATAAGTACAGGGTGTGCAGCACAGGAACAATAAGAGGATGACTACGCATTCATCTCTGGAATGTAACAGCATATATCGTTATCTGAAAGTGTTTCAGTATCTGTGGCGCAGATGAGGGACGGTAAATCGCCGCTACATGACGCACACAACACAAAAGATGCAAAGTAAAGCCCTGTCGAAGTCGACTTTAGTGTGACATGAGCACAATAAATGTGATGAGGAGCTATACTTAAGGAAAGCAATGCCACTGAAAGTTTCATGTTACAGTGAGCTGTTTGTTTGTATTTGTTATTTAATTCAACAATGTTGTTTTTTTTCCCTAAACTTATCAAAGTGGTTTTGTTGCCTAATCAAAGTGATGGAGAGGGTAGTGGATTTTATGCAGCGACTCCTCAGGTTGTGACAAAGCGGCATTGTACTTCTGTGATCTCTTAGAAATGTAATGTCATTATAAAATTAAGAGCAATAACGAAACGTCCAGAGCTGCTTGCGGTTTAATCAAATGCCAAAAATGAGCTTGACTTTTGTCATGAAAGACACGCGGCGCATCTTGCTTATACAACACAGTGTTGTAATTGACCTTGAGTGCGTTACAGCAAGGTCAGGGACATCAGGATGTTAGCCAGAGAGCTGAGGTGGCTTTATGAGCATAGCAGCAATTACTCTGGGAGAGGTAGAGCCAGACAATACCTGAGAATATCAGCAACTCTGAGCATCCCTGGAGTTATTTTGTGGTGACTTCAGGTACAGTACTGTAGACATGTAACAAGGAATGGAAGCATGACACAACGGTTTGACGAATAATGTTAACTGAGGGGCCACAGTGAGATGAGTTTGAGAGTGGGACCTTGAGTTGAGATTACTTCCCACCAGAAGATGTGTGCAGTGTATCCTGCAAAAAAAGAAAACAAAACAAAAACACGAAACCTGTAGCCTGGTCTTTACCAGACCCTCGTACTATCGTACAGAGGGTCTGGCCTCCATTGAGAACCGAGTTCAGACGGGAAGCGTGAACGCGTGAAGTTTGTTAACCCTAAACCTAACATTGGTCCTGCATGGGCAAAACAACTTTGACATTGGCCCTGGACTCTTAAGTACTTTTGTGATATCAGATAGTGCGTGGCTGCATTCCTTTTTTTCTGTATGGCAAGAAAACATGAATTTCAGATTGTTTACGCTGTATTATTTGTGCAGCCCGGCAACATTTATTGACTTGTTGTTTTTTTTTAATATAACAAAGAAAATAAATCGCCCATAAAAGAAAATGATCAAACTTCTGCTATGATAAGTGCATCAATCGATGTAAATATATGACTTTACCTTTCAAGTTAAAACAGCATCTGTTTGCTGAACATGTTTCAGTAATGACTCCTGTAAATGTCTCTCACATTATTATTTATCATTTCACAGCATTTTCCTTCTAAAAGAGGACCCTTGCTCCCGTGTATTCATTGGCAACCTCTTCATATTAAAACTAATAACCAACATGTAATTGAATCACATAACCCCAACTGAGACTGAATGAATAAACACAAATCCAGACTGTTTGGTATTCTCTGAGTCCTCAGTCTTTAGAGGGATCTTATGTAACAAGTAGCCATGACTGAACAACCCAACAGACTGGACATTTTTGTCAGAATTGAGCATTTGGATCATCTTGTCCTTCAGATATTTGCAGCTTTTGTGTCGGAGGAAAGACCTTTGTGTTCAGTCCGCATGTGGATATTATTACACAACACGGAGGCGACTGTTGCTAGACTGAACCGTCACCTCTGATACAGGGATGATGAGTAGCTCAGTCTCTGGTAACATCACTCTTAATCTGTAATGTATTTACTTTTCAGCAGAGCACCAGACATGGCTCAGACATGCTGAGATTAATCTGATAGGCCTCATAGTGACATAACAACACACTGCGCACACAGTTCATTATGTCCACCAACACTGTAATGAAGAGTGATGCAGTTTAAGAGCAACTCCAGGTCCATATAAATAATCCCACATCCCATGTCAACATTTGGCACCAATGCAGGAAGTAGCGTTCCCATAAGTAAGGCAAATAATTTTATAGAATATAGATTTTATGCATTTTCTTCTATTCTGTTTATAGTTCTTGTGCATATTGTTGTGTTATTTTCAAGATTCTGTGGTATTTTTTTCTGTTCTTATTTAATTTTGTTGATTTTTGAAATACTTTCTTTTATTTTACTATGGTTATCCACCAATTCACTAAAAATGATGAAGAACTCCAGCTTTAATCAGAAAAATAAATGGCGGGTTAATTGATTATGAAAATTATCATTTAGTTGCAGCAGTACTTTGTAGCCAAAAGCAATAGGTTTAATTACTGACCAGAATGGTTGTGACATCCACTGGTTTTTCTTTGGCTCCATGCTCATCACTTCTGTCAGGCCTCTCTCCGAGTGCCTTGATCCACATCTGCATCTCATTCAGCAATCACTGCAGCTCTATATTGAATCCCAGAACCTATTTTCCTTCCTGCTTGGCGCCTGAGCCACTGTGTTGCTGTTGCATTTAAACATTATTAAGGAAGACTTGTAGAGGTTCTCTGCTTTTCATTTTGCTTCTCCTATTTCATGACACAGGCAGCACACTGTTTTTTTTTTGTTTTGTTTTTTTTGATTCAGTAAGATTTTCTACTTAATGAGGCTTCTTTTGATATTCTGATCTTGGAGACTCTTGTGTTTGTCTCTGTAATATTTGTTTTCTCTGTTAGCTCATCTTTTTCACATAAATAAACTGTCACTATTAGTCTGCCGCAGCCTTTTCTTGCCAGCCCATTTCACTTGAGCTGGGTAAACTCTTTAAATTACTTATTATGGTTTCTTAAATGAAAAAGTTAAGGTTGCAACAATATTTTAATAGGTTTTCAATATCAGGAAATGAATCAAGGCTATAATTAAAAATTAGAGACTGCAAATAATGAAAATATATTGCCTCTAGCCATGGTTTTGTACACAGTAATGTTTGGTTGTTCATATTGTAGAAGTGTTTTTTTCTCAGAAGACAGAGATGCTCTCCAGACTAAACCTTGCACATCCGAAGCAGCACTATTTGCCAGTAGCCTAGTTACTATTAACTCGAAAAGTTAAATTGCAAACAGGAAGTGTCCTGCATGATTCAATACCATCTTCTTGAGCCATGTTGAAGCCCAGGAACTGAATGCATATAATCTTATTTTGCACACGTAAGTCCAGTTAGATCCTAACCCGGTTCAACCTACTTTGATGCACGTGATCCTGTATTGTTGATGTGCATGCATGTGGGTTTGTGTAGGCCTGTACCAAACACAGCTACTGATTGATTGGTTGCATTCCAGCAGCAGCCACCCACATCCTCCTCCGGACGCAGCAGCACATGATCCAGTTGACTCTAGTTAGATTTTAACTGAGCCATGGGAAGTCATTTGCAGTTAAAGTGTATCATTGGTGCATTTTGTTAAATTTGCACTATTCCTTTAAAATAAGCTTTTTGCTGTCAAATATTTCATTACATGTTTTATCATTATTAAGAGAATGAACGTCTTCATATCAGTGCTGCAGTGTAAAAATCCCATGCATATGCATATATATATATATGATGAATATTTTCCTTGTTGTATTTAGTGCTGACTGAAGCACCACTGATTATAACTGTAGTTTAAACACAAATAGATTTCCAGTTGTTCCCAGGAAAAAGTGTTTCTGCTCCCAGGATAGAAAACATCTCATTTTCCAGGAAAAGCATCCCTAGCAGACGTTCAGAGCATGAACTCTGAATGATGCTGCTGTTTCCACTTCTGTTCTGCACAAAGACCAAAATTAACACAAGCAGTGGTACAAAACCACACCAGCACATGTACACTCACACAAACATGTTCCCAAATTGAATTGTAGTGCATCAGTAGCCACACTTGTCTGCCCACGCTGTGCGCCCACACGACCACTGCATGTTTGTCTGTCTCAGTCTGCACTCAAAACTATGGCTGGCATCTAAATTTAAAATTTTGCACACTGAGTAAAACATGGAAATGGAACATCATGATGCATTAATTTCACAGATGTATTTTCTGTATTATTTTATTATTTTCCAATCCAGGGCAGAATTTCATTGATCAGGCTGCACAAACAAGTCATAACTGCTGTTTTATCAGTCATATGTCCGGATCATGTCTGCTGCTCTATATTTGATAACGCATGCTCTCAGATAACTCATTTATTCACACTTTCATTCCTTTTGCATGAGCAAACAGAAAGAAGGGAATATATCTGCACTGAACGTGTTCATTAAACACCTTTAACAGTTTCAAAACAACTGGAAACACCTGAACAACGTTTTGTCTCTTATAAACAATCATTTGTCACTATAGTTGTGCGTCGGGGTTGAATGATGCGCTGCGTCACCTCCACTTGGAGACTATAGAAGTGGGTATTTGGTGACTGTGAATTTTTAATCAGATTAATTATGATGAGATTAATTATGATGATGAATTAATCCGCGTTAAAGGAGAAGAGTAAGAGCCATGGGCATGCGCAGACAATACTTTCAGTGCAGAGCGAGCGAGCTAGCTGTCATTGCAGCGCAAATAGGCTCATAACCAGCTGCTGTAGAAATCAGCTGAAGTTCTCCTTTATTGCATTAATTTTGAGTTTCAGTTTTTAATAAAGGGGACATTCAGAGCCTTTACGTCAATAGATATATGTGATCAGTCACAGAGTTATACTACCAGATACTATCGGCTCTAGATGTGAGATATAAAATGATCACTGGAAAGTGTGAGCGTGACCCCCCTTAAATTTGTGTGTATGAATGACTGTGGAATTACAACTAAAGATACACATTTGTTAGGAGGAGGAGGAGGTTATGTTTTCACTAGGGTTTGTTTATTTGTTTGTTGGTTTGGTGGTTTGAAAAATAACTCAAAAAGTTGATTTTATATATATATATATGTATGTATATATATATATATATATATATATATACATACATATATATATATATATATTGTTTCACTTCTTTCATTCATACCATTCACTGTGTTTTTTTTTTTTTGTCTACTTATTTTAGTCACTTATGTTGTATACATGATGCCTCAGTTATGAAGCTTTACTTATTCATTTATGTTGTATGTATGCATCCTCAGTTTATTCCATATTGTTGTTTTTCTACTGATGTTCTTATTTCTTAGTTTTTATAGGCCCTCCTTGTAATGTTGCACGAGCCACTTTACTGCTGTAACAATGCAAAGTTCCCCATCTGTGAGACAAATAAAAGCTTATCTTATCTTAGCTTATCTTTTCTTAACAGTAATATAAGCAAAAAACTGAACAAACAAAACTTGACTTGACAAAGTAACAAATTAATAAGCTCACACTTGGCGGGGGCCTTGACATGAACACTAAAGAGGAACTGGAAAGGCTGGCTGACTGAACATAGAGAACAAGACGAACTGGCAAAGGACAGAGGAAGATAGAGACTATTTGTACAAAAGGTAAGGGGACACAGCTGGAAACAATCAGGGGTGGGGCAGACAATCACCATATGAGGGTGAAAAAGAGAGAAGACAGTAAATAGAAAATAAAATAGGACATGACAAGACAACATGACCAACAAATAAATAACTGTGACTTAACAAAGCCTATTTTTAACACCTGCCAGGCTTTCACTGTGGTGATTATCAGGTAAACAAGACACTTTTTCCAGAACTTTCCAGAAGGTTTTCTCTCTTCACTGCTCCTGCTGGACAATCATGGGGGTTTGTTCTTGGATCAGAACCAGCAGAGCAGCAGGGATGAGACAGATGGGGCTTGTATGACGGGGCGCTCTTTATGAGAAACAGATGATTTGGGTGTCTTGCGTGTGAAGATAATCTGCTCCTACAAAGGCTTCAGTTCGGAGCAGACAAGACGCAGGATTCAATCACAGATGACATAAAGCACTTTCATCAAAGGCCCTTCTGTGTGTGTGTGTGTGTGTGTGTGTGTGTGTGTGTGTGTGTGTGTGTGGAGGCTGATCCACTGACGCACAACATCTTTCAAACAGAAACAATATAAGAGGCGTCTTACAGCCGTGTAAACCTAGCAGGTCTGGTGATGGATTTGAAGTGCAGCGGGTGGGCGATGACTGAGGGCCTCTGAAGGACTTAATTGCCTCGCTGTGGTTGCAGCGACCATCCCGCTGTGTCTACTCTGTGTATGTTTGCTCTGCAGCTCTGTTAATAACACTGGATGTTTTTGTAGATCCTCAGGTTCATATTAGAGCGTCCTCCATCTCAACGAGTGTTGCTTGGATGACGATGAAATGAAAGCAGCTTGCATGAATGGAAGATAAATAAATGTAGGCCTTGCTGAACAGAATGGTTACACACATTCATTCTGAGTGATGCAGCTCTGCTTATTATTCTCATTGTGAAAACATTTTAAAATGAACTCTTCAGTTGCATATTTTTTTTAAACTGGGCTGTTTTTTTTTTCTAGGAAAGGAAGTGAAGTACACGTGCCACTTTTCGCTTTTGTTGTGATTAGTTTAATCAGCACAGTGAGCATAACATATTTCATTCTGTTGTCTTCTGTGCATTTTGTTAAAAGAGACAAATTGTAAAGATTCCCTGCTGATTGTTAATACAATGTGGAGCTACACGTTTTTAAAAATACTGGGCTTTAAGCATATAAAATGTTAGCTGTGGTTTTATAATAGCCTGCACACAGAAAAAAAGATGATATATTTATTTAATATTATCAGGAGAACGGGCCTGATGTTCATTACAGAAATCACAGAGACAAACCAAGGCAAATATGAAACATTTAGCAAAAGAAAATAAACTAATCATATCACGTAATTAGTATATACTATTTACATAATATTTACTTAATTCAAATAGTAGGAGACCAGAAGCAGAATACTTAACATAACATGTTCACATAAAATGTCACAATTTAAAGTTGTTTTAAACCTTTGCTCTCAATTTGTTGTATTTTAGATGTTTGACTGCATGATCCATCCATCCATTATCTACCGCTTATCCTCATAGGGTCGCGGGGGGGGGGCTGGAGCCTATCCCAGCTGTTTTTGGGAGAAAGGCAGGGTACACCCTGGACAAGTCACCACCTCGTGTCCCACGCACACACGGGGAGAACATGCAAACCCCACACAGAGAGGCCCCGGGCCCGTGATTCGAACCCAGTACCTTCTTGCTGTGAGGCGACAGTGCTAACCACTACACGACCGTGCCGCCCCTGATTGCACGATGTTGTTTTAAAATACTTTGACGGATCAGCTAATCAAGCCTGTTCTGTCAAAGATTGTCAGGTTAATTCTCACACTGAGGTTCATTGTTAATTTATATGCTTTTTTTTCTTTTTCCTCTCTCTTGATGTACTGCATAGAAGTAGAAATAACAGCTACAAGAACAACAGTATCTTCCAGTCCTGACGAGCAGAGGACAGTCTGGATCGTTGCAGTGCTTCTGATGCAGGTCAAACTTCCTGATCTGGTACTGATGGGCCCACACTCAGCTGCTATCTGAATCTGATGTAGTGCACATGTATTGACTACACCAAGCACTTGCCCGGTAGTAACAGAGGTCCTTCAGGGGGTCAACACCAGTCTCTTGTCAGGAAGACAAGTCTTTAGTCTTTTAATTTTGTGATGGAGGGTTTTTAGGGACTGGGATGATTGTGGAGCATTTGAAACCAGAGGGGACCTCGCACTGCTCCAGTTATCTGTTGAAGATCAGCCATAGATAGGCTCAGCAGAATGCCTAATCATGGCCTATTTTACACCTTGGGTGGAAAGAGGTCAATACGATGGACATCCAGGATTAACAGCCAATAACTGACCAGCAACCTTTCAAAACACGGTGTGTTTTTTAAACCAGAATTGCTCTTAAACAGAAAAAAACATATTTCACACTGTTCTGTTAATGTGGTGCAAACAATACGTTGTACAGTGCATTAGCTTTGACCTAAATAGGAGTTTGGGTCATCTGTGCACACCTGAAGTCATTGTGTTAAGGTTCCTGCTGCCTTGGTCAAAGTAGGTCTTCACCTATATGCAGAGACAACAACAAGGATCTGTGACACAGTTATGCAATTTTAAAGATAGCTTTCATAAACTGGAGTAGAGTAGAATAGACTATAATAGAATTATTTAATTCATCCCAAACTGGGAAATTTGTTGCAGCAACAGCAAGAAATTCAATATTAAAAATCAATATAAAAACAGAAAAGCATATTTACAAGTATAAGAAAGAAGAGCAATAAAGAAATTATAAAAAAAAAATGTATATGCAGATAAATAAATGTACTAGTAGAATAGTATGGTACTCTTCCACTGCGTTCATGGGGTTTCAAAAATTCAGTGAGTGTAAAACACACTAAGGCAAGATATGGTTGACTTAACTATGAGTCCACAATTATGTCAATGACACGTGGAAAGGGTTTTATGCTCCAGAGCAAAAACAACATGCTTGCAAAAAATGCTTTTGTCAGCTATGTACTGTGAAAAATAAAGTGTACTTCAGTATGACTTTGGAGTACTTTTATTCTAGTATTTCAATTTCAAGTGACTTTATGTAGAACTTCTACTGCAGAAGATTAAATGACAATTGAGATCTGTATTGTGCCAGAATTATTGGACCTGGGATTTTATAGCATGTGTAACGTAAATGTAATATAATAAAGATAATTATTTTACATTGGAACAACCACATGCCTATATCCACCCCATCTCTGTTTGTCTACGCACGTCTGTGTGTTATCCAGTTATTCTGTAATGATGATTTGTGATTAATCAGTAACTCTCAGTTTGGTTTTCCTCCCTCTGTAAATATCTGCAGGTGGATGGTTTTACAGGCCAGGACAGGATATCCTACAACCCACATGCTAATGTTTACGTCGGGAAAGAAAGGCAGGTACTGACTAATGTGGCATTACACGTGGTTAAAGAATGGTCACTGAGCAGCATGTGCTACCAGTATGGCTCTAATAGATAAAATCTTATCTGTATTTAATACTCTTTCCAGTCGTTACGTCTTTGTCTTCCTTCACTCTCTCAAGTTTCATAGTCGCTCGTCGCCTCTTCAGCATCCGCCCCTTTGATCTCTGACAGTGAGCCATATTCCATATTTTTTATTTTATTATTTATATTTCATTCATTGATTAAAAACAAATAAATATACAGAATACATAATGTTCCCAAATCTGAATGAAAAGAAGCAGAGAGAAGTATAATCTTAAATTATGTGCCCCTTTACCCCAAGAAATCAATTTTCGAAGAACTTTAGTTATTAAAAATAACAACACAATAGAAAGCAAAAATAATAATAACAACAAAATAAAATAGCTGTCTGCCAACACTGACAGAATTATACACTGTACATGTGTAATAATAATAATAATAATAATAATAATACATATTTTATTATTATTATTGGTTTGAAATGACGTTTGTTACATAAATCAAATCAAATCAAATCAAAAGCCTTTATTGTCATTATATGACGGTGCATACAACGAAATTAGGAGCGCTGCTCCACATGGTGCTCAGTGAAATAAACAAGTATAAAAAGATATAAAATAGAAAAGACATAGAGTTATAAGAAACGAGACACTATTTACAGTAGTTGGGCACAGATGTACAGAAGATCAGATAATTTTTGCTTCTGAAGTTAAAAAAAAAAAAAAAAAAAAAGTTATTTCACAATTTCAGTTTTTCCAGAAATGGTATTATTGCACATAGAATGGAGTAGAAAATTGAGTTGCATACCACAGTAAATATGCTTGTGTAGTATAGATAATTGACACTCATGAAGTTTTTCAAAGCTAATTGCAGCTATTTTAAAGTTAAAGGAGGCTCAGCTAAATCCTGTTTTGGCCTTATCTCTTTAATTTGGCTGTTTTTCCCAAACTGATGTTCTGCTTCAAAACTTGTTCTCTAAATCAGCCAAATGATATTGATCAGGTTGTCCACTTCCACTGACTGCTGCTATGTAATTTGACATTTACCGATCACATACGTTGTGTATCAACTACGATGTTTCAGGACCATGGACAGAGCTGCTGTCCTTGGTGCTGAAAAAGAGTGGATGAGATTGACAGACGCAAAACCATTTGTTAGTTTTATTTCTTAGCCTGCTTCCTTTTCATGACTGTGAAAACCACAAGCAGCATGTTTCAATGCCAGGAACAGCTGTTTTTAGTGCTATTGTTTGTAATTTTAAAACATATTTAGCACTCTATACCTATGTGAGTGCTCATTAATAAATAAATAAGTCTCTGATTTTGAAATAGTTGCCTTGTATTGTTTTTTTTTTTAATTTTTGAACTGAGTGTTTAATAATACATGTGTTGAAATGATGTCCCCTTCTGGATTCTTCCAGTTCCTGTATCACTGATGATCTTTCTCTCAGTGTGTTTGCATGATGACAGTTAACTCGATTATAACTTTAGTCCTATTATTATCCTATTTTGGGGGGGCAACAGCAATTGTCCTGACATGTGGCAGTGAATAAATCGAATCATTGTCCGAAAGCATTATACCCCGGTACAATAGGTAGCGCTGTACCCATTTCAACTAGTGGTAATAGAACCACTTCCACTTGACCTCTTCACCACTGACAACATGTTTGCAGCCTACCTATTCTGCTGGATTGTAAAACGCCTGGTAAGGCTATGAACAACAAAAAACTATGAACAACAAAAAGCTACAGCTGTGGTGAGTCCAGTCAAGTCAGTTTTATTTGTTTTTCCCAATATCACAAATAATCATTCATTGTACAGGGAAACACGTTTCCTTACTATTCACATGATAATAAACATCTTGAATCTCGAATCTATGAAGACACCGTTTGAAAGGTGAAATTGTGAGGATTTGTCCACATTTAAAGGTAAGATAGGGTGGCCATTTCCACAACCCCAAAAAGGAGGGCACAGTTCTGCAGCGGATACCTTGTCATCTTCAGGTGATGTTGCTTCCACACGTCCATGTCCACATCACAGCGACAAAGTGTCCAATACGCATGCAAATCGTCTTTGCTACTTTTGCTGACAAACGTGCTCTTTTGACCATTCCACATTGAAAGAAGTCTGTCTTTTCGGTTAACATTTCATTTCCAACCAATAAGAAATCAGAGAAATGAGTGACACTGCTTTTAGCCAGTCATTTTTTTAACCGGGATTACACCATCGGACGATGTGTAGCGTTGTGGTCAAATGCAACTCCAAAAAGGAGGACAAATAAGCGTATGGCTTAAGGCTGCGCAGGGCGCTGGACAAGGCATTTAAATTCCAGACTGTCCAGCCTAAATCTGGACGTATGGCCACCCTAAGGTAAGTTGATCGGACTTCTATATCTTACGTGTGACGTTATCCCCCCATTGTTCCCATATTGAAAAAGAACTGATGATTGTATCTACTAAATATTGTTCTCCAGAAAGTTCATGAAACTGGAAAGAGAGGGACAGAGATTTGGGTTGGTATGGTGCGCTACGGACACATCATGAAAATATGATTGTCCTGATCAGTGGAACAATTTAGTGAAGGTTTGGAGGTTTTTGCATTCCTTTTGTATCATTTAGACCTTGGCAGAAGTGAATCTGTCCGTTGAATTAAAACTGTATCAGGCACTCCACATCCTTGGAGAAACCTGTATCAGTGGCAAAATGCTGAAGAAAATGGTGGAGATTAAAGACTGAATATTATGCCACAATGTTGGATTGCATGTCGGATGTTAGTCACCTAGAACAGATGTATCTTGTTGAGTAAGTCTTAGAAAAGCTCCAGTGATAGAGACATACTTCCTGCGCTATGTCATGGCTCCTGAATCTCCTGGTCTTGGTGGACCATCTTGACGAAGCTTGTGGACTTCCCAGTCCTGGTTTATGCTACAGTCTAGTCAGGAGCAGATTTATTTATAATATATAGAAAAGAAAATGAAAAAGATCACAGGCTGGTTGGGTTAATTGGTGACGTAGTCAGCTGGGGTCACAAATGACCCTCACATGGACTAAGGAAAAAGTCCCCAAAAACCCTTTTAACTGGGAAAAAATAAATGGTAGAAACCTCAGGAAGAGCAACAGAGGAGGGATCCCTCTTTCAGGATGGACAGTCGTGCAATAGATGTTTACAGAGTAACAACATTGAAATACCACATATACTCCACCATATAAGAACAGTTTACATAATGACATATGGACAGAAAGTGTTCAAGGGGATGAAGAGCAACATCAAAGCTGGAGGCAATGCATGTCCTCATCTCCACCACACCAACCAGATGAAACCTGGCAGCATGTCCTCATTTGATGATGTTCACAGCAGTGGTACGTAGCATGTGAGTCTTGATCAGATGCTTTATCGCCTCTTGTATTACTTTGGAATCAGACTCCTCAGAGACTTCTCTGGAGTAATAAACTGTTGTAAAAGCTTATAAAAGCAGTATACCATGTGTGTCTGAGAAGGCTATGTGACGCTGCAGGCACAAGGCCAGTCGAGCACTTGGGTGTGTTATTGTTTGGTCTTAGATAACTTAAGTTCACAGAAGTGCTCATCATCTATTGGTTTGTGATTTACATGCATTATCAAGAATCTAAATCTATGACACATGTACCCATTGTTTATCATGGCTGTGAATGTTTGTTTCCTGTCATCGTATCGGCTCATGTCTGTGGAACATGTGAGAGAGAAAGAAGTGTAAATCACATGGGTGAACTGTTGTGTCCTGATTCTTTCTGGTCTGGCTTGAACAGTCACCGAGTTCCTGCTTTTGGCTGAATGCTGGCTTGTTTTTTTTTTGTGTATTTTTAAAGGCTCATGTATGACATATTCTTTAACATGATTCAGATCATGAGAAACTCTCTAGCAAGGATTTAAATTATAGTCTCCTTCTCTGCTGTTTCCAGATGATTATAATGACAAGTCAAAGATGAAGATATGAAATGTCATCATAATGTGTTATTTGCTGATTTTTTTAAGGGAAGAAACCCTTAAGCAGTGCATGCTATATGAGTTTAGTGTTTCTATGGTGAAATGACAGCTGATTGACAGCAGATTGGCTTCTTCAGTCACACCTGTCCTGTCGACAGTGCCACTTAGGTCTGTCAAGCAGTGAGCCATCACCTTCAGAGCAAAGCGTTTCGCACCATGTTGACACTTTCAACACATGGGAATTGGCAGAACAAACCCATCAGTTTCACCCTGACTGGTGGCAACATGAGCAAGCTGTTTAATGCTGTTGCAACTGAATTTCAATCCCTTTTCACTGCTGTGGCCACCGATAGAAAGTTATGGATCTCATCTTTAGTGTTAGCTTTACATCAGCAGATCGCGCTGTAGTGTGTTTATAGGAAAAAGTCACACAATTTTCTTAGAAGTGTAGTACTTATGAATATGGTGTCTGTCTGAATACCATGTGTCATTGCATCAGTCTGTGACAAAGGCCATCACTGAGCCTCAGTTCTCTTGTTAGGCTCACATCAACACTTAAATTGACAGTTTTCACAGATGATTGTTTGAACTTTTCTTTGAATCGCTACTGACTGAGTACAAGATAATGTAAGGGTGTCGAATGAGAGTCTGTAAATCAGCTCCACTGGTGGTGTCAGCTTGGGAAAGTCACTGTATTAGTGTGTGTGTGTGTGTGTGTGTGTGTGTGTGCTTTTCATGGGGTCAGTCATGACATTGCATCTCCCCAGAGAATGTGATTTATTTATATTAATGTGGTGAAATGTTTTCAAACATCAGTGTGTGTGTGCATAATCCATTATTTTAATGGATTTAGTGGACTTTTCTCTGAATTGGATTCCTTGTAAGGACATAGTACTCTGCAATATGGACAAAATGTTATATCTTGATACACTAATTTTATATTTCAGTGACGACATATATCCCGATGTGGTATTTTTTCTGTTACATTAACATTATTTTCACTTTCCATTGCACTCTCCTCCTCCTCCACTTTGCTATACCTCTGTTTACTCTCTAGCAACAAATGCCGAAAATGAGTCCATAAGTTGCAGGTGACGTAAAAATGCTACCACAAAGCAGTAGCGTAGCAGTCACAGTAGCCTTCATACCATATAAACATGCTTCATATAAACATGTTTTGAACTCACATGATACATTTGGATTATCCAGCAGTCATTCAGACATTTAGTTGTGCTTTACATGGCGTATCTAAACCACAAGTACCAAGTAGCCTATAATATGATATAAACAATAGAGGGTCCTACAGTTGACATTTTTATATTGCACTACTATATATATATCGTAATAAGCAAATGTACAAAATCATTCCATTTTTCTGTGGGATATACAATAAAAAAGGTAATAAAGGCAAAACAAAGTAATCCACAACAAAACAATTTCCCTCAAATTGTAATTCACTGTGCAGTGCTGTTGTATGGGATGGTCATTATTTGTAAACTGGCCATGGACCACAATGTTTAACAATGTTTTGAATGGACCACATACATTGTCTGTTACCTAACTGTTGTATATATGCATGATTTTGAATACATGAAAATACATGTGACCGAGCTCATCCAGGGACAGAATGCTCTCCCCCAACATTTTCTCCACTGTGACCTTCCCACGCTGTTCAACTTCCCACAGCTGCACTACTCACACACACACACACAGACACTTGAAAGCATTTATTGTGCTCTATACCATATGGTAATAATGAATTATATCACCTCTGACATCACACAGTATTTGTATGCACACACACTAAGTAAACTCATGAACAGAGATGAGCGGTAATGAGCCTCCTTGCTTATAAAATGTTCTGTTTGGTGCCATTTATTTCTGGTTTTATTGAAAAGGGCAATCTGGATGCCAACAGTGAACAAATCAAGCTTGCAACTGCATTTACAGCTTTGGGTGTTCTTGTGAACGGCTGGCATTTTTCTCAGTGTGTTTTGCAGCAGGCGGGTGGATGTAAATGCTAGCATGATGGCTGTCATTTACTGCACAGACTGGGCAAGGGCAGTACAGAAATTATTAATTTGCGGAATGAAACTGGAATCTTTCATCTCCTGTAAAACTTGCCTTGTATTTTAAAAATTGAGATGAGATGAGAAGTATTAACACAGCATGTGATAGTTTGTGAGGTAATTTGTGAGGAAGAGGCTGCAGCAGGGTTTAGTAAGGACATGAGGTGGTGACAGGAGATCTATAGCGTTTCACACTCCTCAAGTCAGCAGTAACAGCTCTATGCAACACTAATGCATCACTTTCAATAGCGGGCTTCTGGACCATGTCATCTATTCAATAACCAGTCCTGAAGTATCAAACTGTTTAAACATTATTAGAACATATATAACATACATAACATATGACAACAACATAAGATTAAAGCAGATCGTGAAGCAGAACTCCATTCAAAAAAATCAAGGAAACTAAAAACACAGTCGTAACTAACAATCAAACGTGCTAATAAAATTAGATTAGATCCAAGCTTCTCCTGTAATTTGGCAAAATTACATAATAATTTGGCAAAAGCAAAAAGGTTCTTTTCAGAAACTCAGATTATTAGAACTAATGTGATGTCACTATAAACCACATTATATATACGTGTATATATGTGTGTGTGTGTGTATAACGACACCACATGCATATTGTGTGTATATATATATATATATATATATATATATATATTGAGCAATTTGTCCAACTACAGTTACCTTTGTGCAAATTAGTGAATTAGCGCGTTAACGTGGATTAATCACTAATTTTGACAGCCTACTTTGAACAAAATAAAAGTGAACTGCAGTAAGCTAAAAGGTCCAATGTATGCCCCTTTGCAACTCTGTACACAGAAAACATTGCACCCTAATAGTGTAATCATGGGCCCCACGCATGATTCTCACACAGTCTTTGTGTGATTGGTGTTCCTCTCTGACGCATGACATCCATTTATTCTTCCTCTCCTTGAAGTCCAATTACACGTCACATGTTGAGAGTAATTGAAGTTACATGGTCATGTTAGTGGCCTCTCTCCGGCTGTCTTTGTTTGAACCTTCACAAAGTTTGTTGTTTATGTCATGATTAATGAGATCTGCGAGTATCCATATTTCTTCACAGACAAAATTATCTACTTCATTATATTCCAGTTTTTATTGGCAAAAAGCAAACAAATGACAGATATGTTTACAGCAAAATTTCGATGTTTGGGAAACTTACATTCAAATTATGCTAGTTCATTAGAAGCCTATTCCCCTGTCTTCACTTTATTCTGTTCTACCTATCATCTATGTAAGTCTGCCACACTGATAACCTGCAGTGAAATTACTTATGGCATCACATTCCAGCGCTCACAAACAGCCAGCATTGTTACTGCATTGACCTTTGCAGCTTTGTGGCTCTGACAGTCGCAATAATTATCATCTCCATGTTTAATTCCTCACAGATGAGTCTCTTAGAATGAGCTACTCATCAAAAGCAGCACAGGAGGGTGACTGGTGTCATACACTGATGTCAATCAGCCCCAGCAGCTACAGTAGACATCATGACGTCCAAGAAGGCTTAGTTAGCTCATGTGATCTGCTCATTTTAGTGAAAATCCTCTGATCTACTCACTCCTTGTCATAGTAAATCAGTTCAGCTAGGTTCAGCAAGGGGAAATTAGATTTGCAGCCACAAGTAAAGCAGTCAACAATACAGATCTTGTTTCAGAGACCTTCCCAGTAGTGACAGATGATAGCTTATGATGAGTGACTATCCACCACAATATTCATATGACGAAGTTTGGCGGACCAATGCTGGAACAAAGTTTGTCTTTCCTGCATGCTGCCTGAAATGCCAGCCAAATTCACCCTGCAGGGTGTGTCTGAAATAATGACATCGGCACACTGTCAGATCCCTACGTGCCATTTTACAATGGCAGTAAACACATGCTAAGTTAGTAGCCATGTGTTTATTAGGACAGGTTGAGGTTGCCATACCATGCTATCTTATAGAAAGTGGGACGGCTGGTTACACACATCATATATTTCTTCTCAGAAAGAAAACTTTCAAGTACAGACATTTAAAAAAAAGCTCCAATCCAATGTCATTCAGTCAATTCAATGTTTATTTATGTGAGATAATGTCAAGTGCCGTCAACACGACAGCAGAATTCTGTGAATCCGACAAACTTTAATACCAATTCTGCCTTGCGTACAGACGGCTTTGGTGTTGTTGGTGACCCAAAAAGGTATTTTCTAACAATGGGTTGCAGAGTGAGAAGATCTGACAATGCTGTTTCAGAGTTGCAGTGTGTACCCGGCATTGCTAACGATGACATCACATCATCACGTGACCAGAAATAGGATCTTAAAATCCAGAGCGCATCAGCCTGTCACAACAACATATTCCAACAAATGATGGTGGATTACAGAGTAGCATAAGTGATACAGGCGTGTATACTCATTGCTTTTTTTCGTTCTTTTTCATGGGTCTCTCTGTGTTTCTTTGCAGCACCAGCTATCAGTGTGGCATATGTATTACGGCCTTGTCACCCGTTGTCACTCGTCATCACGTTGCCATGTAGACCGAAATACTTCCGGCAATGTTTCGACAAGTGTTATCGTGCTGTTGTCGTGTGGACGGAGCCTTAGGCCCAATCCCAAACCGCCACCTACACCCTAGCCCTTGGTTTGCGCGTCCTCGCGGAGGCTCCGCCATATTAAGGGCCGTTCCAAACCACGTAGGGAGAGGGCAAGTGGACCACTGAGCCCTTAAAAAGCGAGTCTGCATTGATGCACACTTATGACGGCTTTAGCAGGAAGCGCGACGGTAAAAAATGAAGGAGGAAACAACATAGAAATTTAAGTTCCGCATGCTGTCCAATATGCCCCTCACACCTTTCTCACATTGAAAGAAAATAAAATGCGTCATTTTGGAAAGATGAAAAAAGACAAAACTAGCATATCTTCCTTTGTGCTGAAGTTTTATTCGATTTTGCATCCCTGGCACATCAAAATGTGAGAACAACTGGCAGCAAAATTCTTCTGGCTTCATTTGTTTGATTGGACATGTCAAATTGTGCTGGAGCTGAAAGACTTGTGGAATGACTTCAAATGATTTGAGGTATAATGTAGCTCCTCCCGTACAAGAGGCGTCTTTCTGTTGCCATGGCAACAGTGGCTTCCCCTTTCCAGTGGCGTGACGAGGGCGTCCCATACCAGCTCATCTGACTTATGCCTTCACCCTTCTGTTAAAGTGCCCTCCACAGCTGTGAGTGTGACTTTGTTTGGAGTGACACTCGCTGGTGAAGGGCTAGTGTGTAGGGAGCAGTTTGGGCCCATGTCTCCATAGGAGCCACAGTCATAAGAATAAAAACAGGTCAGCATAGACAAAATTATATCTATTCAGGATTTATGTAATTACATGTAAATATAAGAATTTTTGTCTCAGATAAACTGTGACATCTCAACATCTTGGACCAAACATTAAATTGAATGGAATGTCCTCTGACTAATATTTGACTGAATCAAAAGTGCAAAATAAGAAGCATCGATATGATGCATCTACTGTACATGTTCTGCTCTTTTGGTAATGGCCCCTCGGCCTCAAGACCAGGTCATTGTATTGTCCAGGGCATAACCAGCAGTGGCGCAGGAAGAGAATCACTATGATGTCAGTGTGTCAGTGCGATTGTGTAGCCTCATGTTGTGGTCTGTGTCCTCTCTTTTCCTGAGAAATAAAGTCAACAGGAGCTCAAGTCAAGTTGGTGGCTGAGTTCTGGGAAACTGTTCAGTCTGACGTCTTGGTTACTCACTTCACCGCTCTGCTAACAGCAGTGTGGTTTCTCAAGTTATTTCCCCCTCTCTTGTGAGGGACTAAAGCGATTTGGCATGCTGATTTCACCACAATTATGCTAGAGCCATCTACTGTATCCCTTTTGTTAGTTTGCCCTTCCTGTTTCTCCCTTCCTAGAGTTGAAAGCGGCATAAATGTGTTTTCTTTTGGCCACTTTTTGGTGGCGTAACAATCCTGGAAAACAGTTGTAAAAAAGCAAACAGTTGTGTATTTACACATTGCAAAGTTATGTTACGGTCTCCAGCAACTGCTGAGGGAAATGTGGCCTTTTAGTCTCTGAATAATCCACCAGCTTGTTGCTGACTGCCTGGCTACAATGAAGTGCTCAATACAGTGTAGTCCTGCCCCTCTGTGCTGTGATTAGTGGATTATGTGATGATACCAATGTGGTTTCTTACAGCGTAGACTAGGGGTGTGACGATACACTCAGGTCACGAGATACATGATATTGGGTTGACGAGAACGAGACGAGATGATATTTTCACATTACTTTTAAGAAAACTAAAATGACAAAATATATGACAGGACAAACAGTCATTTAACACTGTCTTTTATTAAACATTGTTTTTTTTTAACTCTACCTCTTAAATAATTCATAAAAATACATTAAATTACTTTTTTGTGACAATGCTACAGTTCATAATGTATTATAGTATGTATACTAAGGGGAAGTGAATTTATTTACTTAGTTATTGTTGATTTGTAATAAGGGGTGGGATTAAATAAGTGTATACTTTTTCCCACTCCCTTTCGAATATGTAAACACAGCATAGAGTTTTTAATTGGTGCTGGCATATTATGCTTTTGTTTCATATTGTTTGTGTATGTCTAATTTATTTGATTTTTTTCTCTTTTAGTCTACATCTTTGAAATAAACTAAACTATTGTAGAAGTTATTGAATACGATTTCCATAAAAATCAAAAAATAATTCATAAAAAAATACATTAAGTCACTTTTTGACAAAATCAGTGTTGTAGTATCAGCGGCATGAGGTGAGATGTAGCCTATCTCTCTTTGGATACTTTTTTAGCCTATCTAACTTTAGCTTAACTTTACTCAAGTGAATAATAATAATAATACATTTTATTTATACTGCACTTTACATTTGTAATACAAATCTCAAAGTGCACAAAAGAAAGAAAAGAAAGTTAAAAAGAAAAGCAGCAGACAAGATGACAAAGAAACTGATAAAATCAATAACAAAAATAAAATCCAGGCAATAACAAAAAAAATAAATAAATAAAAAAAATAAAATAAAAAATAAAAAATAGATAAGTGCTGCATTTGCCGCTTTCCTTCGCCTTCTTCTTGTCAGTTTCTGTTACTGTCACCCACGGGTCACAAATAGAACCTTGGATAGCTCAAAGTTTGATCGGTTTCTTTCAGCCCTGTGCTCACGAGACATCTTTTCATTAAACAAGATAAACAAGATGACGTCATTGTCAAGATTTAGTCTCGAGATCTCGTCACACCCCTAGGATAGACTATACATAAAGATGGGCAAGGGTGGATGAAGTTGTTTGATTTTACTAATTTAGGGGCTGGCTAGTTAGTTAGCAAGCGAGGTAGTGAATTCCAACTTGCTTTCATGCCGTACTGATTACAGAAACTATGAATATATGGGAGAAGTTTGCCTTCACTTTGCAGATTATGGTTTGGGTAAAACTAAACTATTTGTGGCAGAAAGCCCTGAAGGGAAACATCTATAAGGGGAGTACTCGTCAAGGAAACAATTACTAGCCAATCACAGCATAGTAAATAGAAACTTGTTTGGTGCTGAGCGAGTAGCGTTCTGTATATTTGTCAGACTATTTATCAGTAAAAACAGCTAACTGTGGTGGCTTGAAACAAGGTTAATGAGAGAGACCTAAAAGAGCAAAAAGATGCAGCGAAGTCCTGTAGGTTTGACAGGAAGTGCCGAATCAGGTGATGACAGTCGATTGACCCCCAAAAATGTATTAGGAGCACTTTATTTGCATTTGGGTGAAGGTACTCAGTAGTCAAAAGAGATCTGGTAGTTGCAATTTATCTGAATCCAGTTACTGCATTTCTAGAAGAAGACGTTATTGCAAGGCTCTACTCCTGTAATGGCCAACATAGAAGCTGAGAACCAACAACAAGACAAGTATTTCTAGGAATATAACACTCAGTGTGGAGATGCATGTACTTCCATTTGCAATAGCAAGAATGATAGTTGAATGTGTTGACCAGGGACTTGAGTCCATGTGTGCTTGCACATGTCTCAACACCCAGTACGTAGGCGTAATTGGACTGGTGCGTCCAGCCTCAGCACACAAGCGTGGGCTGATGGTTTATGATTAGTTGTAGCCCACAAGCCTCGTGACTAAATAATGGCCTCTCATCTAGACAGCCATGTACACCCAGAGGACTTAATGGGTCTGTGAATGGTGGGGAAGGCATTTACAGTGTGTACTCTTAGTCTGCAGCATATACAGTACATAGCCAGTGGAATCACATAAAGCAGTAGTCATAAATATGGTGATACACAATGATACCCTGCATTAATGCTTTTCCTTCTGCATGTTTTTTTGCAGTGTCTCTCATTGCAGATAGGCTCCTCTGCTTCCAGCCCTTGTGTGTTTCCTGTGTGTCATTGTCTGCCCCAGTCCTGACTGATGTCTGTTGACTATCTGATAGTCACTTGTTCCTCTTCTGTGTAGGTTCTCAGTCATCCAGGTCGTGGTAAAATCAAAAAGGGCAAGAAAGAGTCAACTGGACTTGCTTGAGGTTTGTTGAAGACCTCTCATCCAAGAAGCTTCTTACGTTCTTGAATGATAGGTCTTCAACAAACTTCAAGCAAGTCCACTTGACTCTTTCTTGCTCTTTTTGACTTTACCTCCCTCCTTTCATGTTGTATTCAGCCAGTGTGCTCCTCATTGTCTGTGCCAGTTTGTCTTGCTATTGTGTCCTCTGTCTGCGGTCTTGTCTTGGATTTAGTGTAAGGAACGACGGCTTAATAGAGGATGATATTGGTTGCATGATGGGAAACGTAGTATCCGATGTCCCATTCTAGGGACTTAATATCAGGATACCTTGGCATCCGTTACTTACTTTTGTCTTTTGTTTGGTCTATGTTGAATTATCCCCAAGTTACTTTTCTGTTAAAGTAGCTAAAGTGCAATGCTAAATCTATGGATCACCCTTTATTGTACACCATACATGAAATCATCTGGATTAAACTTGTGGTAAAAAATCTAGTTGAAATTTCACAGCAACAGTATTTTCTGCTCGGCACTACATCACTCATGATGTATTTTACACTTTGTTTCTTTTTAAAGATAACTCATGCTGAATGATTTGGGCATGAATGAGGTCTTAACAGCTAACGACGCATTGGGGGGTAAATAAAATGATTGTGAAAATCAAATGATTTAACTAGCATTAGAGAGCTCTGAAGGGCTCTAGCAAACATGATATTGTAACATAATGAAATTAGGGTCCATGTATTAATAGTGTAAAGGATCTGGATTATACAGTAGTGTATCTACAGTGCCTATACTGGAGCGAATGTAGCAGCTTTAGGGCTCCCGTGGGTTTCCCAATGCCTGATGACGACACATAGCGTCAATCTGTGTCTAAAAACAACAAAACACCAGGGGAGTGGAGGGAATGCCATGTAGGGATTAACATACTGACTCTGAAAAGTGGCACACACACACTCACGTGTGCACACACACACACATTTGTGAGTGACAACTTGGCATCAATGTGCTGCATCACACTGTGAGCTTTTCTCTGTGGAGCAGCCACAATCTGTCGGGCAAAGACGTCAGTGTGTGAAGTTTCCTGGCACAGAAAATGTAGTCGGAATCGAGGATGAGCAACACTCTCTTTCACACACACACACACACACACACACTCATAAACACATATGCCACACATATGAAATACAGACTGATATTTAGGAGGGTGGATGAGGTAAAATGGGACAGCTGCAAATGACATGCAAAGGGAAGGGCTCTTCCGGTCGCTTGTTTTGGAAAGAAATATGTATGGTAATAAACAGCAGGAGACATTTTTTTTGATAGAGTTTGAATAGTGGCATGAATAACACACAACTTTTGCCAAATAAATAGATAATTTCTCAAGTGAACCAGGTCACATTTTGCCATTGTATAATTTAGTTTTGGTTTGGGAATTGCATATCTTGTGTCCCACACAAGATACACCAGCAGCACTTGGCCTAGTGCTAACTGAGCTGTATGTGCAAATAACTGTATATCAACTGATGTGTTTTAACCAATGACTCACAAGCGAGACCCGTTGGATGAGTACATCCCAGTATGATACACAAGCTTCAGCGAGAGAGACATCGGAAAATTATCTTTTAAATTGACAAACATTATTTAAACCTAATGAAGAAATAATTAGTCTCTCACTGTTAACTACTGTACATATTTTCCTGAGTGAAAAATTAGTAGCACCTAACACGAACTCAAATAAAAGGTGTGATATTCAGCACTTTTAATGATTCCACAGTGGATATTGGACCACTAATGCAGCAGACAATATAAACCTTCCAACAATTAGACCAAGCTGCTATTTTGCGCTTCCACCCACCTGAGGCTTAAATTTCACAGGACATCCCTGTGAAATCCCTCCCTCAGCTTCCTTATTTTCACACCAAACGTGATTCATTGTCCTAGACAGGAAAAGAGAAGACATTTTTGTAATCTTCCCTCTCACTTCGACCGGGATGATTCAAGATTTGTGGTGGCAGCTTGCACTTTTGCACTGTGTACACATCACTAGAGAGTGACTTTGTGAGTCAGTGTGTGAATTACACTGGCAGCCTTCTTTCTTTATCCTTCCTCCTTTCAGACCACACATACACAAAGCCACAACCGTGCACCATGTTGTTAGCGTCATCCTCTATTTCCATGGCTCCTGCGCTGATATGGGATGTGTCGGCGTCCTTTGCCTCACAGCTTGCTGAATTATTTATCCTTATGTACTGAACACTGATGTTAAAAAAATCAGCCTGTCGAGTCATGCTGCACATTTGAGGAATACCACCACTGAACCGCTCAATAATGGAGTCATATATCCATACTTGTGAAGTACTCACAAGTCTGTATAAAGCTCATTTAATTAGGTGATGACATTTAAAACAGATGTTTGATCAGTCTTTTAAATCAACATCAGGCAGCTGTTCGCCCCCAAAAAAGCTTTGAAAATCTCACTGTACCCTGTGCCCAAAAGACAACTATCTGTCAGGTGAACATAATTTACTGTTTGCAGGTGAGCTGTAGACAGTGTTGTGGTGAAAGACCTCAGCTATGAATATTAGGTGTGAATCTTCACTGGCTTCACGATTCAGTTTGGTTACAAATGCCCAACAATTCTTGATGCGTCCCGGTGTATCACATTCTCAATTAGTGCATAACTGTAATTTTTCATCAACTAATACAAGGAGTCAGATAAGGTTGAGGTTCATTCAAGCGGCTTCTTCATTTCTGGGCAGTAAGAGGCTTTTTGCATCAGTTGGTGTAGACCAAAACAAAGCTAAAAATAGAGTGAATATGTCGAAAGAAAAAAAGCAACCGTTTTTTTCATTGCATTTACATGGGAACGGTATCATGTCAATGTTCTGCTGCCCCCAAGTATCGATTCACATAGATTTACAAGCAACCATTAAGACGATTCAGCAGATGCTTCTCATCTTTTATAGTACAGTTAATAGTATTGTGTTTGCTACTGCTAATACTAATATTCTCCCATTTCCTTCTCATCTTCACGACCAGGAGGCTGACCAACTTTTTTTCCAGTCATCAGCTTGTGTGCTATTTTTAAAAGCTTGTATCTGTCCTCATGTTTGAAGGAGACATATGGAGGAACGCTTTAGCAATGGGGTGGGTAATTTGTGACAGGAAGTTGAGGGTTTCATGGGAAACGTGGTCTTAATATATAGTACTCAAACAGTACACCCTCGACTGTTCATTGTACTTTATACTGGTTGCTGGTGGGCATGTGAGCCAGATTTAATAAGGTTAACAATGTTGCCACACAGAGGACCTTCAGATACTACAACCTAATTAATATGGGATGAAATGAATGCCTGTGTGTGACGTGAGCAGCCTAATGTGAAAATTTTCCAGCTCGGTCTTGTGCCTGGAAAGGAAGCAGCTAAATAAAGAGATGCTACGGCTCTGTTCCTCGGTGAAGATAGATGGCAAAGTGATGCGGTGGTCCATGGCCATGGAAATTTACCCACCTTCCCCCCCCCATCCATACACAGTGCATGACGGCAAACACCAATAAACACACACCATGATATTCTTCCCATACAACCATATGTAACACACAGCTCATGGACCACAGCTCACACACAGACAGCATGTTGTTTTCTTTTGTCAGTGACCCTGCACTAAGCTCTGTCCCGCTGCTGTTGCCAAGCTGTCACCAACTACTCCTTATTATGTAATTATGAAAAAGTGATTTCACAGAGAAGCAGACAAGAGTCTGCACTGTGTGAATTATTCCAGGGTGTCAAACTGATTCAGCTGTAAAAACAGGCTAAAAAAAGATAAAAGATAGAAGCTAAAACCTGCAGATCACAGGGTAAATGTGAACAACAAGACCTAGAGATTGAGTCAGAAGACACACTGTAACAAATTCCTGTAAACATACAAGGAAATTCTGGATGCTGGAAAACACCCCAGATGGGACTTGAACCCACAATCCCTGGCTTAGGAGGCCAGTGCCTTATCCATTAGGCCACTGGGGCTTAGTATTGGTGTTGTTTTTTTTTTAGACAATATCTACATAGCGTGTGGTCTTAACACTTTTTTTTCAGTGCAGCAACTGTTAATAATATGTTTTTGTTTTGTTCAGTTCCATTCCATCTCAATCAATGCTGTAACCAACAGATCCTAGTGCTACTGGTCAGGCATGGCTGTTTTGTTGCTTGTGTTCCAGTGTGTGAACACAGACAGGAACAATGACTTCTGGCTGGCAGTGTAAACAGAGATTTCTGATGGCATACCACTGTGCCAACTGCATAAAAATGGTAACCTCACTCTTTAGTAGAGATCCCACCACAAGTTCACTACAATCACCCTTTTTGCCTTAGTGAAACACTGCTAGCAGAGGAGAGTTTTGATCCATCGACCTCTGGTTTACAGGCCCAGCATGCTGCCGCTGCACCACGCTGCTGTCAAACACCCTGTGTGGGACTCAAAGCCATGGCTTAGGAATGAAAAATGCTAAGTGTTCGCAGTGTTATTTTACACCGTAGTGTGAAGCACACTTGAACAACAACCCACAGACAATATGGCTGGTCAGGCGTGGCTGTTTTGTCACTTTTGTGTCACACATTGTGAACATGGACAGTGATAATGACCTCTTGTTGGCACAGTAAATTGAGATATCTGCCAGTACATCACTGTTTCATCTGAGTTCATATGTATATATAGAGTTATTTCATTCAAGACTGAAGGAGGAATAATAAGAGGAGCAACTGATGAAGATGAATTTCAGCAGAACACAGCTCCTGTTCCTGAGGGTCCCTTAACAATAAGGTAAGTATGATCAGAACAAAGTCAGCTTTACCAGGTTATCTCATTTTATGTTGAAGTCACTTTGTATTGACTGCTTTTTACAGGTACTTGTGTGTGTTAACCTGTGTTAGCACGATGCTAGACATGCAGAGGGTTTCAGTGAACTTTAGCTAACGTTAGCTTAGCCTGCGCTCCTTTAGCTGCTGAGTGGACACTACTGATAACTTTCTGTTGAACCATGGTACGCCATACATGAGCATTTTTCATTTTCATAGTCACAGGATTGAATTTCTTAACAACACAAGAAAGTAACTTAAGGCAGCTAATTGCTTGATTGTTTGCTTTTAGCTTAGGCTATATCATTAGCTACAAGGTAATGTGGATTTAATGAACAGTAATCATATTTTCTTAGATAATGTGTGATCCCTGCTGTGTGTTTGTAACCATGTAAGACTGTACACATAATTTAATTCTTAATCTGTGTACTATTGTCCATGTTCAACAGATATCCTCCACTGCAGCTGACATTTAGCTCACCCTGACCCTCACTCAGTCCATGACTGACACTGCTGGGTGAGTATCACATAAACATGACATGCACTATAGATTATAAGTCTAATTTCTTTCTTTCTGTCTCACAAACTCATGTGTTGTGCTCCCTCTCTCCTCCCATCCGCTGACCAAGCGTCACCACAGAGCTGCAGTGTACCTGTCAATACCCAGAAGGAGCTGCAGGGACCCTGGAGTTTGTTCAGAGGTAAATCCTCTGCAAATTTTAAATAGAATTTGGATATTTCTGTAGTGACTTACTGCTTGTAGAAGAAATATCTGAACATATACAGTATGTTTGGATTTGAATTTTGATACATAGATTTGCACACCAAATTACAAAACAAGCTCACTTTTTTTCTACAAGCTCTCATGTGCTTTGTTTTTTTTTTCTGACAAATTTATCTCGTGTGAATATGTTTAAAGTACAAATTTACAAAAGCAAGTTCTATTTCAAGATAATTATACAAGTTATATGTTAAATGCAATTGGTTATGTATTATGTTTGAATAAGCTGATCAATTACCACACATAATAATTGATATTCTTTCTTTGGAGCGGCATGGTGGTATAGTGGTTAGCAGTGTCGTCTCACAGCAAGAAGGTACTGGGTTCGATTCCCGGCCTTTCTGTGTGGAGTTTGCATGTTCTCCCCGTGTCTGCGTGGGTTCTCTCTGGGTTCTCTGGCTTCCTCCCACCATCCAAAAACATGTATGGGGATTAGGTTAATTGGCTAATGTAAATTGACCGTAGGTGTGAGTGTGAGTGGTTGTCAAAATGTGCCCTGTGATGAGGTGGAGACTTGTCCAGGGTGTACCCTGCCTTCCACCCTAAAACAGCTGGGATAGGCTCCAGCCACCCTGCGACCCTATGAGGATAAGTAGAAAATGGATGGATGGATACTTTCTTTGTTATTACTGTACATTTTAGGTGCTTCATTGGTCCAAAGTCTGAGAGGGAAACAAAAGCCAGTCAGAGGAGACAAGGAAGCAGGTCCAAAAAAAGGAAGCATCTTTAAATGCCCATGTGACTCTCATCAAAGACCTCATAGACTTGGTGTGGGGCTTCATGAGCCCATGACACATCTCTACACAGGACCTCACATATAGAAATGACCTACACTGTTATTTTAAGGTAAAACGTCTCAGCATCGTGTTCTCGCTTTCCATGACACATGATTATATTTCATGACAGATGGACACTGAAGACAGGGTAAATTATGGTATGTAAGTTGCATACAGATGTTTGTAAAGATTCTCTTTTACATGATTAATGTCCTGATCATGAACATTATAAAGCTTTTCATAATGATTTATGGGCTATAAGTATCATACTTCATAACTGCTGGTTACTCACTGACATAATATACTATGATCTTTGCAAAATGTAGTCATTATAAAATGCTTTGTAATATCTTAGGGTCATTGATTTTAAATAGTATCAAATTGTGTTTTGTTTTGAGTTTTTGTAACATAATAACTGTAATTTTGTAATGCAATCTCTTGTTCCAGTTATTTTTATGCTATAGTGTTTTATTTTGAAATGTAAAAACAGCATTATGCCGTCACTACCATATTTTACCGTAAATGGGAATTACAGTAGGAGCAGTGAAATAACAGTATTTTACAATCAAACAACTGGCAGTATCATAGTGTAAAGATTTTCTGTGCAACACAATACTGTATAAATGTTTTACAGTTATTTTATGGGGAAATTTGTTACAGTGCAATGAAACAAAAGAATTACACTGTTTCTCTAAAGCAGTCATGGACAAATCACAGCCCCCAGGCCATATATGCCAATATACAGCAAAAAATCCAGGAAACTAACAACAGAGTTTTAACTAACGGTCAAATGAGCAAATAAAATAAGAATAACCATCTTTTCTGAACCTGTCCAAGCATCCCCTGTAATTCAGCTAACAAATAATCCACCAGAATATTTATTTGTAACGTGAAATGGACGAAAAGGAAAAGAGAAAGAGACATTTTTACATCGAAACACACATTTTAAAGACATGTCTCCCTCCAACCTCTCGAGGCAACAAGTGTAACTGTAACATAATGTTGGAAATCCACAAATAAAACAATTGCATGAGAGTCTATGGAGCGGAGCCAAATAGTGGTTGGAGCTGGTCGATGCTACAATTAACCACTGTGAGTTTAAGGGGTGGGACTTAGCGAAGGGTCAATTGTCAGTGTGCACAAAGCCAAATGACATGAACATTGTACTCAGCTGAATCTCTTACTCACATAACAATCCATTTTCCATGCACTTTTCACACTTCCCATCTCTGCAGAAATTACCAGGCCTTACTTGGAAGAGAATTACATTTCCAGGGAGCTGCAGTAGAACTGGACTTTTTCACAATGAGTGATTATGTGATAAGTAAGTGCGCGGCAGTGCTGAGGAAACGAAAAATCCTGGAATTAAGTGCTTCAGATTCAATCCCACACTTAATTAACAGCTAGTTCCACTGAAAGATTAATGCCAATTTCATTGTCTTCCTCTGAAAAGAAAATGAAGTTCCATCCTTTGTAAGCCTGACATGTGTTAATAGTTTTATAACAGCAGCTTTTCATAGAAAAACTGCAAACCCTTTGCCTTCCTAATGAATCAGTACAAGGAGACGAAGGAGTAGAAATATATATTAATTAATTAACTAACATTTTGTTCCATCCTAGCCCCATTAAATGAACATTTCACCAACCATATGCATTGAATACTGGACTTCCCTCCTCTGTTACATGACCCATTTTCCTTTTATGTGCCTCATCTAGATCTACTTGTAATTTACTTAGTGGTTGCCAGCATTTCTCAGAATGTGTTGACAACACCAAAAAGCTGTGTTTTCCCAACTAGAAGCAGCAAATCATTCCCTGCACTCAAAGCACATGACTTGATGGAGGTCTCCCTCTATTACTGCTAATCAATGGCTATGGTATTTGTCCTAAAAACTGCTATTTACTAAAACATAACATGATTGCAGCTTCCATATGTCTCAGCAATTATCAGTGACCCATTTAGACTAAAAACTGAGTTGGCATGTGTATTTCCTGAGGCAACACGCCTGTAACCCACATTATGGAGTCTGCACCTATACATTCGGCTTCCTGATGACAGTTTAAACACCCATCCCTCAGATCTTACCCTTTCCCTGTTAACCCTGCAGGGCTCACTCACTGCTTTTTATCCACTAGGTTGGTTTAGTTTATATTGTAAACAAAACAAAAAAAAAAACACAGAAACACCATTTTTGGACGGGTGAAACAATAACAGCAACATAATTCCAATTTAGAAAAAGTTTTTATCAATAATGTTTGGGTCAGCCAATTGAAAACAGACAGCTAAGGCAGCAACAGCAGACACCATAAAATAAGCTTATCAGTGTTACTGCTCTGTAGTCGAGTGCAGGTGTGTGTTTTTGCAGTAATTACTTACAGTGTTTGACATCCACCCATAACACCAGCTCATCAAAACACAGCATCCTGTTCCCTCAGCCCTGAGCCACACAGACAGATGGATAGATGACTGATGCAGACAGACAGATGACAATTAACCTGCCCAACAGACTGACAGACTGCTGCCTGTGAATGATTCAGTCACTCTGGCACTGGCAAAAACATGCTAACTACTGGCTCAGATATTACATACCAGCACCTGGGACGTTTGTCATGCACAAACACAAGAGAGGACATAAATGCAGTGTCATGTTGACATTATTTAAAGCTATATTATTAATTTAGTTTTTGGCTATGAGAGAGCAGTAGAAACAACAATGACATATCATGCTGACATATGATGTAATTGTTCACAAACAGTTTACTCCTTTGGCACCTTTTTGGTCTCCACCGACTCTTTTTGGCTTAATGCTTCACTGTGTTCACCAGTTAGTTGCTACCTGAGTCTGTCTGTCACATGGTGAAGAAGAGGTGATGAACAGTGGGTTTTAGAGCAGCCATGAGTAAGAGTACGACTCCAGTCTCACGTCACATTTCTTATTGGATGGTTAACAATGAGTTACGCACAGAAGATTGCGTCATCATCGAAAATTACCCACAGTTTAACACTAGTCTGAGTACTCCTGCAACTTTGTATGAGTCAACTGAGTAAACAAAAGTAGAAATTATGTTTTGGGGAACAAAGCAAAAGCACACAACATGCAGCAAAGCCCAATATCTTAATATTGTTGTAATGTGAGATGATGTTCTGTCTGGAACTGATTTTTCCCTCTCTGTTCTAAAGCAATTAGACAAACGGAAGGAGAGCAATCCAAACAGACAGAGAGGATAACAGTGTGTGATATACAGGAGGAGATGGTCGCTGGCCTTTGACGGAAGGAACAGAAAACAGGTCAGCAAACCTGAGATTTTGCATATTTCTGAACGCTCCAAGGTGTACAAGTTTCAGCCAATTGTCACCTAATTTGGTATATAAACTAATATAGGAATCCAGATTGACCGATTCAGTTTGGTGAAGATCAGTAAAAGGTCAAGGTCACCAAGGTCAAATATGCATTTTTAAGCATAACTTCATGTAGGAAGGAGCTAGAGCAACTGGTCTCAAAATATCTGGAAAAGAATTGTCACTTTATCTTTGACATTCTTATAGTCAAATATTAACATTTTATGCGATAATCGTGAAAAACTGTGCCCATATCGTGGGTCGGAAATCAATCAAATTTTGACCTTTTGATGAGAAGCACATTTCCCTTTTGAAATTAAACAATCTATGATTACTACCAGGCTTAGGGTACATTATTTAGTTTATAACCCAACAATGACTTTAGAGGGCCAAAGGTCAAGGTCATAATAACCCTTTAAACAAATATATCAGGCTCTGCGGATTTTCGTCTAATTTTTTTGTAAGTAAGCCCGCGTATGACCCCTTAGGAACAAAAGAAATAAATCGCCAGCGAACACAATAGTGACGTCATGAAAAAAATTACATTGTCACTCATATAAATGTGGGTTTCAAGGTGCGTCAAAATCAACACATTCACTCTTAGGTGTTGTGGGCTTGCAGGAGTATACACTCTCTCAGAATGCTGCCTTGGCGGAGGTCTGCGCTCTCTGAATGCCTTTCTAGTTCATTTATACTATTGTACTTTCTAAAGAAGCAACTAATTGTGCACAATGCACAAACACACACATCTGTGTTTGTTCCACTGCACAAAACACTGGGAACTTCCATGGAAGAAGCCCGTCCCTAATTATTAACCTTCAACATCAGCAGCACGTGGTCAGCCTTAACCACAAGTCTAATCTAAACATCATGCTGACTGCATGCCCCCTCTGACCCAGTAAGGACATCTTGTACATTATGTCTGCACTGCATAAACAATACAATCTGTACTGTGCAGATGCTTTCCTTTCTATGCTTAGTATGAGCTCTGAATACTGAGCTCTGTAGACATATTAAAGAGAAATTCTTGCTCCAAGTTTTATTGCTCTGTTGGGATTTCTTCTGGACTCTGACGCATTTACCCAATAATAAACCTTTGCACGACGCAGATCATTCCAGAAGGCTATATTCTTTATTCCAAGGCAGTCTACATGTGTTGGATGAGAGCTCCTGCTGATATGCAACCACATTTGTTTACTTTTGTTGTGTTCTTGATTGACTTGAAACTGGGATTCAAGGATTTAGCTTGACACTCTCATTTAAAGTGATGTCAGTTGGTGGACAGTAAAAATGGCAAAAACTCAGCACAAGTTAGCTATGTTAGCCTCGTTAGCTGTTTGCTCTATGAGCCAAAAGAAACCGCAGGACTGTTGCCGGGTGCTAACTGCTAACTGGCTCTGCTCCTACCAACATATTAATGCCTGCGAGTGCTCTATTCAGTTTGGCATTTGCTAAGGAACAGTTATACATATGTAAAGGGATTCACCGATCCACCGATACTAATATTTGAGGTTTTGTCTCGGCTAATACTGATCCATTGTGTGGAAAAGACTGGGATCATTCTTTTATGCAAGGCAACATCAGACTTGACTTATGTCTTTCCTATTTTTTAAAAGAAATAAACAGATATAAATGTAATGAATTACTGTTATTTATTTAATACCTGTGCACCAGTAGAGTAATCTAAAATGAATGAATAGCTTCACAAGCTTGGTCAAATGTAACTCTACTTGGACAAACTGCACTAAATGCATTGCCAGAGACTAACAAGATTGACAGCTGTCAAAATTAGTATGTGTGGCAATGCAAATAATGCAAATTAACTACACTAATTTTGACTAACCTGACTCTCACCAGTTGAATGTAGCTCCGCCAAGCTCCACACATCATCATCATCATCTGGGATAGCTCCATTGGAGATGTATTTCAGAAGGCGGGGCCTTGCATGTGATTGGATAAACCCCTTGTCTGTCATTTTTAATGATGTGCTACTTCAACCACTCACATCGAAACCAAGCCATGAGGCTGATGAGATTGACACAGGGAAAGCCAAAACAGAACAGCTGACATCTTGGATATAGCAGCAGACCAAACAGCGCAGCAATGTCAGTAAATGATCAATGTCGTCTAGCTAGGCGGAACGACATTCAGCTGGAAAGAGTCAGGTTATAGTTTTTCAGCCTCTGATCCTCTACTAGAGCAATCAGCGGGGAGATGATAATAACGACAGGGTCCTGCACTCATTTTCCTTAACCACCAGTAGAGCTATTTGATAAATCAAGCTCTTGCCAATCCCGGTTGGGAGAAGAGCGAAAACATCCTTGCCACTAATAAATGCCCAAAACCGTTCTCTGTTCATCTTTTAAAGAATGAATATGCGATAGATTCAACAACACAGTTGAAATAGCAGAATCAGTGTCGACGCATGAATCCTTGCTGGGAGCCGCCATTGTTGTCTGAACAAACAGTCGCTTCTCCGCTACATCACATCTATGAAATTCCTGCTGATTGGCTCGGTCATTTTTGCTCCCTTGAAGTCCTTCTCATCAGGTGCGAGTCCAGGTGAATGTGTGGAGCTAGATAGAACACCATGTGAAGCTTGGCAGAACTACATTCAGCTGGCTAGAGTCAGGTTAAATTTTGACAGCCCTATAAAAAATAAGCAAAATTTTACTTGCACCATTTTGAAAACAAATGTGATCTTCCATGCGGCGCGGTGCTAGCGCATGACATCACTCAGCGCTCAGCATATATTGAATCGGTGAATCCATACATTCGTACACACATACTGTACATACAATAGTCTTACCTAGGTGTGTAAATCAATGGAGAAGCAATTCATAACCCACTGTGGACACGAGTTCAAACTGAAGTTGTTGATCACTTACTTGACCTACAGTCAGGTTAAGAGGAGTGACTAGTCAGCAGTAAGTGATGATGTAAAACAGTCAAAATATGTTTGCAAAATGTATAAATCAGTGCAACCATAACAGGCGTTTAAGCATACAGTCATAATTGAACACAGAAAATATTAGGTTGATGGGTCCAGCTTTATGCAAGATTAGGCAAACGAACTCAGCGTTGCACGCTCACAAACATATAATTTCCCTGCAGAGATAATAATATGTCAAATATTGTGTTAAGGTTTTCTGTCTGAACATACATTTGACCTTTAAAAAACTTAAGTCAGTCACGTCTTGGCAAAAATAACAGTGTCAGAAAGAAATATGGTCAAAGAGAGCCTCCAGGTAAAATGACACATAGAAGAAATATTGCTGTAGGTGGGTCTAACTGTGAAGCCAGAGAGCAACCACGAGTCATTGTTTCATACTCAGCTGGTGTTTTGGGTGGAAGTGAGTCACTGTGTGGGTGCCTGGATAATGACAGAGGGCATTTTAATTTATATACAAACACAAACATACACGTGACCATACACACTCAATACACACTTTTTTAGCTTTCTGGTCTATGAGGTCATAATTTGTGTGAGGTAATGTCATTACATAAGCATGTCTGTTATTGTATTCCATTCATATGTAATGCAAAGTGTTCAACACAGAAAAATCTCCCCTCACAGAAATCTAACATGGGTCAATTCCCCAGCTATTCGTCCTATTTCAGTGGTGTTTGACTGCATTTGAAGGCCCACTGTATTGTTATTGACCATGAAGTTACGAGATGGTATATTTTTGGTGTGATGACGGCAGAGGAAATACATACCTGTTTTGCAATGGCACAGATTTGTCGCATGTTAACAATGAGCACAGACAGTACAAACACTTTTACCAGCGGTGTGCTAAAAAAGGAATCTTGTCTAAAGAGGGATTTATTTGCTGTTCGTGCCATTATATTGCACCTTGTTGAAATAAAATAAACCAGCAACACTCCCTAAAGACTCTCAGTTATATTCCACTCTCTTAAACAACCACCTCCTCTTTGCCTACACTTACAGTACACATCATCGCAACCACTTTCCCACCTCAATATCAATATTTGGACAAATGTTGTCAACCTGACTGAATTCACAGTTTATGCAAAGTTAAGGGTTCTATCTGCCAAGTTCAGGACCAGACGGGTGGGTCGAGGTTAGGGTTAGGGCCAAGGCCACCCTTTATTTGCCTTTAGCCATCTTTGTGTTTACAGTGCCGCTATTACTGAGGGTTTTACAGTCTGTGTATGTTTGTTTATTGGCACCAGGGCTGCTTCTGTATTCTGCCAGCTTCACTGAGTCCTGAGGGGAGTCAGAATGGTTGTAGCCAGTGGTGTGAATAGACTTTTTGAAGGACAGGGGCAAAAAGAAAAAAAGAGCACCAACAGAGGGGTCTTACCACTGAAGAGGGCATTAATGCACATGTTTTTGCCACCCAAGAGGGTATTTTATCAAGTTTCAAACAGCCAAGAGGGCAGTTTAGTGTGTCTCCAAACGTTTTTCAACAATCAGGCCATGAGGGAGGGTGACTGCCCCCTTGCTAGCTGGTTAGCATGCTATCTATACAACATAATACATGTGTTTGTAGATGTGTTTGACATAAAATCAACACTGTACCCTCTTCACATGCAGTTGTTTTAATGTTAGAGCTTAAGATATTGAATGTTTCCCATTGCAATGATGGGGGACCAAACCCACAGTCAGTATTCTGTACAAAATATATTATCTGGGTTATGGGAAATAGAGTATATGCCACGTTTCACAAGGGCCACAAACTGGCACTGAATGATGGCATTATACTGACAATAAGAAGCTGGTTTGAGTGGAGCTTGCACGATGACGTTCACAGACAGACGGACTGGAAATTCATTCAGACTGAGCAATTATTAAGTTGTTTCATCACCTTGGATGAGTTTGGAAGCTGTAAAAACATGCTCAATACTGGTCGACTGCCAGATTCCACAAATATTTTGATCCAATTATGTTTCATAATTAATCTTGGCATGTGCAAAATTTGGATTTCAGCCACTAAAATGACCCAGTTATGGGAGGAAAAAAAATCTTAAAAAGCTTTCAGACAAACTGCATCCATGAGATTCCTTTTTAAATCAGATTTTTAATTTAGCTCATACAGTATAACCACAGTTTGTTAATGGAAGTGGAGCCTCATTTAGCTGATAATGGCAACACACCATGTGTGCTCACAGTGTGAAAATACAAAAATAAACTGCGTTCATTCATCTTTGTCTCACAGCGCACTGTCAACCTGTTCAGTGCCCATTCATTGCTAATGCATGCTGGGAGAGGCTGTAGCCCCTTGGAGCCAAGCAAAGGCTAATGTGAGGAACATATGAGTGACACGCTGGCAAGATTTTGTTCCCTTCAACAATCCAACTCTAAAATTACACCCGAGAGACGGTGCTCTACTGAGCAGCACAACTGTCCTCAGCTTCATGCTGAGGTAAAGAACTGAGTGTTTTTTTAAAAAAAAAAAAAAAAAAAAAGGATCTCAAAGGACCCAAGACCCAGTGCTGTGTGATTATCTAACTTCCATCTGCTGACACAGACGACCGATCACGATTATATACCATCTACCATACACACAAGTATGCATTCTTATCACACTTACATGTGCAAAATTAAAAATTGAAGGAAAACAAAACAGGGATAGTAACACATTAATAAATGCTTTTGGCATTTTTTATTAAAGCATCATTTCTGCATTGTGGTTTAACATTTTCTCCCATAACTGCTGCTTCAAAAGTGGTTATCAGCACCACAAACATGAGACACTCATTGACCAAAAAAGGCAGACAACACATGACACACATGCAGTATTTATGCAGTGGCTGACTGGCTTTTTTTTGCTGTCATGTAGTTTCATTTTAACAACAACAAGAACTGAAGAGTGTCTGCAACTCAACAGCTGACCGCCAACCAGTGGTGGTTGGAAATACACATGGTGCAAGTAGATGGTTTTATACCAGAGAGATGAGTAAAAGTGCTACAGGGATGCATGTAAAAATATTGTGTCTAAATGCTGACTGAGAAATGTTTTTTTTGCTGTTCACAATTTCTAATCTCTGGTTTCCTCCCACAGTCTAACCTGATGTGAAAACTCTCTACGGCCCACATACGTGAATATGTTTAATCCTGGTGTGTTGGCACCATCACGGAGTGAGAATTTGCCGTGGGAGTTTTCCTGCCTTTAATCAGAAGCATTGCTGGGTAAGACTTACTTCCCTAGCTGACCCTGAAGAGTCATAATAACAGTCATAAGCATATCTTAGCATTCATTTTCAGGAAGGACTGGCTCTTAATAACATTTGTTGTTGTGTTTCTCAGAAGTCCTACTTGATAGTTATATATATTATGGGTAAGGGTTTTCATTCTAGAGAAATTCTTTACAATGAGACTGCAGATAGCTTATTAAAGAAGCCCAAAATGAGGCAGATGAAGACATTTGATAATAACAAGCATTTCCTCATGTGCTTACATCTATCCTGACAAAAATGTACTGAGGGCAAACTGCAGTCTGAAGCCTAATGTTAATGCTAGTACTAGTACAGAGACTGTCACTCAGTTGTGTCTTTGTGTGTTCTTAACTGATTTTATCACTGGAGAGAGGGAATCACAAAAAAGAGCAAAAAAGTCAGTTCATCGTGTTCAGTTTAACTGTCCCATACTGGCTGAATGTCAGACCAGGAGGCTGGAGTTTCCAACTTTCTGACGAAAGGATCAGTGAGTTCATGTGACTTTTGACGGTAAGGGCCTAATGCTGTGATTCACGCTACAAGCCGGAGCCTCAACGATTTAACAAACCCTAACCCATCACATCAAAAAAAGGAAAAACATATTCTAAGGACATAACTGCACTAAAGAGAGCTGGAGCAACACTTGCGAGGTGACAGCGTAGCTTGGATCGTAGTGTGAGCAGACTGTTAAAACTAAACAAACTGAGACAAGAGGACCGTTTTAAGCACCTTGTTCATATTGTTATTCTTTTTAAGTGGAGTAAAACAATATAACCAATGGACAGAAATAAACATTTCAGACAAGGCACAACAAAACTGCACAAAGCACATCAGCAGTGTTGCCATGTTCAGTGTCCACCACTGCGTCTCCAAAAAACAAATTAGCAGCAACAAACACATTTGTAACTAAAGACAAGACTAAAATCTACTGTGTCATAACTGACCATGAGGTGAATGTGTTTTTGTATTTTTAAACCACAAATGATTTGCTAAAATGAATCTGGCTAGATTTGATTATATTGTGGAGTTACTCTGTCTAGGTTGTGTAAACGTGTTACAAATAATAATGACTAGGTAGACGTCAAAAGACACAGATCTAATGGAAATGGCAGACATCACAACTAACACTGGCTTGAAGCTAACTGATGTACTATTAATTCTCATTTTATTGTATTTACAACAGACAAATTGCGAGTTTGAGAAAAGAATAAAATATGGTTTGTTCAAAATATTCTCAAAGTAGAACATACAACATGTAAAATCAAGACGTAACAATATAAATCACTAACATTACATTAATTTTTTTAAATGAAATCTTTTTCAATAAAAACATATTCAACACATTTTTTTCGGTTTTGGCAACATTCAAACGTGTGTAATTTTCTTTCCTCACAGTAACAATTAAGATCCACAGATCATTGTGAAACAGAGGAACGATGTAAAAAAAAAAAAAAAAGCACCATATCTTGTCTTTACAAAACCATAAGAGATATCTTTGTTTGTCTATTTTTTACAGTGGTATGTGTTTGTGTTTATGTATTGCACATCGCCATTGCCCAAGACTTGTGGTGATAATTATTTTTTGTAAATCTTTGTGAGTAATGGAGTGCCCTGTGCCACAGTACTGCTACCCTTTTGTAAACAAGACCATAGATAAAAAGTGCCAGTAGCTCAAAAATCATACATTTGATTTTGAAGACACAAATAACCCAAAAACCAGAGTCCAACACAAGCTCCAGCTGCTGTCTCACACTGCATCTGTTTTTCTGTCACAGTTTGCTCAGTGAAATTGGTGGAAACGGTTCACTTCACAGTCTCACAGTGCCCCCTTGTGGTCAACCAAGGCAGTATCCTCTCCCTTCAGAGAGCAGCAAAGTGTGTTTGTGTCAAACGTCCATCCTGGTTATTCTTGGCTGATCGTTACCATCGTAACATTTCACCCTCCTCCTTTTCAGAAATAGCTTTGCCTCTGCAATACAGCGTTCCCTCCGAACTTCCACATCTGCTGCTGTGGACCCCCACATCTTCCACTGACCGGGAAGCTGGGCCGCTGGGGCTCATGGGTGACAGAAGTTCCTCACTGCCTTTTGCTGTCCAGGATGGCCCTCCAATCGTCTGACCAGGACAGCAGTCGCCTCTGGGACGGGCTGATGGGAAGATGCTTGTTATGGCAGGCAGTGAACAGGATGTGCTCCCACGTTGGTTTGGGCTCCACGCCTGATCGGTACAAACATAACTGACATTTCATTGTGCATACACACCTTTACTTCACACGCTGACTCAGTGACTAAGTGGCAGCTGTCTTAAAAGGTGTAGCCTACATGAGGCACTGATGAAAATGTATGCAAATAATTACACCCACATGACATTACATGAACGCGATTATGCAATCCTTTTCGTTTCATATTTTTTCCAACCTTATTAATCTTGGCATGATGATTATTGTTTATTTTAATGCTATTTTTAGAAACTTTTAGGTTTTGATTATGCATTACATAATTAAAACAATGTTTTGGTGGTCAAAGACCATTATAAGCAGTGCGTAATGCCAGTTATCATCATGTGAAGCTTGTATGCAGTTCTCCAGAAGCAACAGCAACTGTCTAATATGGCATCCCATAATTATGCCGCACTATCACTGCATGCCATGGCTATACTCAGTTCCATATTCCTTTTTTGGTTTCCACTTGCTAAAATCCATGGTATCTGGTACTTTTTTGGCACTGCCTCCCGATACCAGAGAGTGGAGTTAAACACTGCAGATCACACATTGGTCAGAAGGAACTTTCATTATTTTGACATGAAGCATCCTGCACAATCTTGCATTCATTAATTTTTAAACTTCCACGGAGATTTGAGGTGTTTCACATGGCGTCACTATAGTGACCAGCTGAGAATTCCGCCCATACTGAGGGGACAGTGGAAAGTCAAATAAAGAAAAGGACCTGCTTCTAAAAGGAGTCAAGTTGAACCATGTGATGGAAACTCCACATCTTTTATAGGATTCTTGTTATAAAACAAGTCAGCAGGAAACAAAAGGACTCATTGTTAAATGTTAACCAAGATTTTGGAGCTATGCATCTCTTATATAAAAATAAGTATTTCTTTGTTTATGTAATTCATCAACTACATTTTTAATTAGCAGGCCTTTTTTCGTTATTGATGCGACATAAACAAGTCTTCCTCACCTAGAATGTCGGGCTTGTCGTCTATGAGGATGTCGGCGGTGATTACAGTCTTGTCTCTGGTCAGGATGACTTGCTCCAGAAAGTCATGGCCCAAATGTTTCTCCACCCAGGCATACTAGACAAAACATACAGCAAATGAGATCTAATCACAAAAAGGAAACAGAAAGAGTTATTACGATACAATAGATGTTGTTGATTGGCAGAGGGCTCACCTTCTCATGCGGGCAGTGTTTGTAATGTTTTATAGGGCTGGTGCAAATAAAGACATCTGTGCTGCAGACAGAAAGGGGAAACAACAGGAGCACCGTGGAAAAATTAGAAATAAATAAATATTTTCTTTTATATATTCCAAGGGACTGTTTATAGCTGGACCTAATTGATATTTGGAGCTATTTTTCTCTGTTAGGAAAACAAAAATTAAAGATATGAGATCACACCATCTGGCAGATTTCCCTGATAAGAAAAAAAACCTTTTCATTTCCACGAGGAGAGGAAATGTAAACATACAATTTCATGACTAGGATGGCTATTTTTAGATGTTATTCCACTCTATTGTGTGCTTCTACCAGAAATGACAGTTGAATCAGATTACACTAGAACAAATCAAACAAGTAGTTCTCAAAAACAGATGCTTTGCTCAAGTTCTGAGGAGTATAGAAAGTAGCCTCTGAAACTATAACTAGATAACTATCAGTACTGATTTGTTTTCTACCCCCCATATGTACACAAATCACAATGTTGTCTAGCTGTAATTTTACCATTACATCATGAGTGAACCTGCATCTTCAGGACCTACTTATCCATGTTGGCCATCTCCTTGACTGCCTCCACTCCTCCTGGCAGCGGCTCCAGTTCTATGAAGAAGTCCTTGGACTCCCAGATACTGATGGCTTTTTCCTGGAGTGACAAATGAAAACAAACTACTGCCTCATGCGGCATACCTCATGTCAGACCAAAATATAATCATTCATCGTTTTATCCTATTAGACATTTGTGTGAAATTAGGATATGAATTCTTGAGGTATAACAGTAGGTAATGTCACAGTGACCTTTGACCACCAAATTCTAATCAGATCATCACTCATTGAGTCCTCCAGGTGTACTTGAACTATCACCGGATGACATTTGAATATGGCTATGTGTTTCAATGGTGACACGTGTGGTCTATTTTTTCTGTCGTGCTCATGCCCAACATGGACCTCGCCGCCCTGTCCTAGTTTACAGTTTAGTGACATTGTTTATTTGTGTGGTATAACACCAATTATATTAGAAAACTATGTTTTTGGCACAAAATCAGATGGATTGGCTTTAACATGCAGCAGTACAACCTACTGCAGTGTATCTAGCTGGTCTATACTGTGCAGATGCATACATGGGATACTTTGGGGTGTATTATGTGTTTTCAATTTGAAGATTCAACTGCAAACTCCACACTTGTCACCCTGACATGTTGTGTGACTGGGATATGTCGTTGTTAATTATATTATGTTATAATTGTAGTATTTTACTGGGGTCATCTGGCTCTGTGAATTTCACTGTAAACTAATAATACGTGTATAGTACTTACACACAGGTCGCTCCTCAGCTGCCCGTACTGCGTTGACACCCAAAACCCTCGCCTGTCATCGAGGGATATGTGGGGATCGTCCGGGTATCGGGCCCGGTATTTCTTCAAGAACCCCCCCTCGAAGTCCGCCAGGACCCCGTCCATATCAACCAGAACCCGCAGTGTCTTACCCGAGGGAGAAGAGGACGACATGTTTACACAAATCCTCTTAAGCAAATCACGGAACCAAGGTTTTCCTCTTCCGAGTAGGCGTGTAGTGCTGAACATTGTTGGCTTCTGACTGCTGCTGTTTACTACTGTTAACCCTGCAAACCCCACTGACGACGATGGAAGCACTGGATAAAGTCCGCATGGGAGTCCAGAAGTTTACTAAACACCGTGACGTTTTCAGCACTAAGCATTGGTGGTGTTGTTATTTGTATTTTCGTCAAGTGTTTTACTGCTAGCTTAACTTTGTCACTCTGGCCGTCCCCTAGTCAGTTTAGCCACCGGCTGTTAGCTAACTTTAGCTGTCAGTTAGCCGCACAGCAGCGGTCAGGTCAAATGTAACGTTCCTTCGGCCGCAGTGTAAAAGGAGCTGTTTGCATCGTATGTCAGTGTGTATTGACCGCCGCACCAGATAGTCATTACCGTTTTCAAACCCACATCTGTAACATCTGGCTGTTGGTGCTGTCTGAGCGAAAATTGGCGGTACCCCTCTAATACTGCGGCACCAAGGAGAGAGAGCTCAGCGAGAACAAGCTGTACTACTAATCTCATAGCAAAGATATTTTACAGAAACAAGAGGGCTCACTCCTCCGCTGTTTTGTGTGAGAGACGTGTGCGAAAGAAAGAAAACATTCCTCTTGTCAATGTTATTATAATTATTATATTTACTAATAATTTTATCATTATAGACGGATGTTATTTCTGCCTACATGTGAGGAATACTAGCCAATCCTGACTGGATTAAGTAATAGTATTGCATTTCTAAAAGCTTAATTTTCTATAGCAGTGTTCTTTCACTGAATTTATTATGCTCATCTTTAGTGATTGTAATTTAAAAAAAAGGAAAGTTTTGGACTTTTGTATTTTGCACCAAACACCATTATAGTACACTATTGGAAAGAGGATATATATGCAGTATAGCAATGTAATAAGTGGAGTAGTAGTAGAAAGTATTATAACCAATTGATATTATCACCAAGTTCAAATAAAAAATATCACAGTGAAAAAGCTAATAGGCTCCCTTCTTGACTGACTGAATGAACAGCAATAGTCTGAAGACACCAATGGATATACCTCGAAAATGTTTGGTGTCCAATCAATTGTCACTGGATGCTTCAGTTTGACAAGACGCTGCTGGTAGTTAGTTCTCTTACTTTATTGTTTATTTACATTGTGTGCTGCTGTCTATCCCTTTTGTATTTTATGTAAATATGTATATAATGTAATATGTTCCTGAAGGGGAACTTGTAGTGCAGTCTGAAATCCCAACGGAAATCCCTAAAGGCGCAAATAATACGGGAGCAATAAGTTCCAATTTCCTAAAAAAACAATAATAATATCAAAATTGTGATGCCGCACTTAGAATACTTTCAGAAAATCATGTATCTGGCCCTTTAAGAATCCGACGGTGGCTTCGTAAATCTCGTTGCAGTCTCTTCTGTTTTTTATCATCTCGCGATAGCTTCACCTCAGTGGCGGCTGTGTGGCCCCCTGTCTTAGTCCGGACGGAGTTGTTTCTGACGTTTGAATGAAAAACAGTGCAAATTACCTCCACTTTGGACCCAGGAAATAATGGCTTCAGCCTTGGAGCAGTTTGTGAACAATGTGCGGCAGCTCTCCGCTCAAGGTAGGTTTGCTAAACTCATTCGAGTGGGAAGTATTAGCTAGTTAGCTAGCATATGCTATCCAATGCCTTGCCGATAGCTAGGCAAGCCAGACTGGTCAGAGCCCTCTTTTTGCTTTATCATGTAAACACACCACAAAAATGACTTTCTGGGGCTGCGAGAGTTCTGTAAAGTGGCACCGGGAGATGCGCTAGAAAACAGGGACGCCTCAGATAACCGCAAACTAGGTGGTTCATCAAACATCATGTCAGAATCATACTTTTTGTTTTTGATCGAGAAAATAATTTATCAGGACTGCCAGCCGGTAGTCCCGCCCTAGTCCCACATGATTGGCTGTCGAGCGGAATTAGCGAATATTATTGGTTACAAGTCAGCTGTCAATCCCACTTCCATTGCCTCTTGCAAGGCCTTGACAGGACACTTGACCGGCCTATTTATATTGAAATTCTCAACCACAGCACGATAGTTGTGAATAAATCTGACTTGAAATAAATAAGTTTGTTTCCTGCATTCGTTATAACGGCCCCATGATTGTCTTATACAACACAATTCCAAATATGATCACTAATTCGACCACTAAGACAATGAAGAAAATGCCTCTTGCGAGAAAAGTGTCGTTCTCTACCTCTTTGTGGATGTTACTAAATTAACCTTAAGGAAATTCCTTAATACCATGTTTAGTTTTACAGTGCAGTTATGTCTTTGTGAATGTGTCCATCACGTGTGCTACAACATGTGATAAGACATGAAATTTGCAATTTAATAATGTTACATTCCTGTATAACAAACTAATTAGTCCCTAAAATAATGTTAAATGTTCTAAAATGTGGTCCACCTCTTGTATTGTGATTGTAAAATGCCTTAGATGTGAGATATGTTTCGTGCCAAAGATCCAAAGGGCATGCAAGAAGGTCCAGGGTGGTTTAATTTGTCCCTGCTCTCCTGCTCCCTCACCCACAGGCCAGATGACTCAGCTGTGTGAGTTGATCAACAAGAGTGGGGAGCTACTGGCCAAAAATCTGTCCCACCTGGACACGGTGCTGGGAGCCCTGGACATCCAGGAGCACTCCCTAGGCGTGCTGGCTGTGTTGTAAGTAGTTCACTCCATCCTTAAGTCTGTCCAGGGTTGCCACTGTCTGTATATCTGTGTAGGTTCTCAGTCATCCAGTCGAGCTAAATCAAAAAGAGTTGACTATTTTTTAGAGAATCAAGAATTGATTAAACAGAAAATGTTCTGTTGTGTTGAAGAATGTTCAAGAAGTTACGCGATAAAAACACAGAAAAAAGTAAAGTTTAACAGTTTACTATAACGAAACAAAATAGTGTTGTTCCTTCCATTCTGCAGCACAATCTTCAAAAAGCCTGTATTAATGTCTTCTCTGTTCGCTGAAAGGTTTTTACTCATTTCCTACTTTTCCATTCCAGATTTGTGAAGTTTTCCATGCCAAACATCCCTGACTTTGAGACGCTCTTCTCCCAGGTCCAGCTTTTCATCAGTACTTGCAATGGGGAGCACATTAGATATGCAACAGACACTTGTAAGTCCAGATCAAACAATCAAACCACTAGATGTTTGGAAAGCATGTTTTCAGTTGAAATAAGCCGGACTAGAACAGCTGAACTGTTAGATGTTATGTAAATTATGCCCGCTCCTTCTCATGTAATTACTGTATTCTTTTTCCAGTAGTCTATCAATTAAACTGAGGCCATGCTGCATTGTTATGATGTGGCTTCTGTCATGTAGATTGCAGTGGTTAGGTATGTTGGTATTGTGTCAGCAGTATCTGCAAAAAAATTAAGTTGATTTCCATTTCTTCAAAGTCTTAATGTTAGAAACGCTATTACTACAAAGTAATTAAGCACACTGAGAATATAGTTGTGATGAACGAATTACCATAAACTTCAGGTGTGTCTTGTACACGTGAGCAGTGCTTTACACTTACCAGCCGCTAAAAGATTTAAACAATAATTGACCACCTTCTGTGTCCTCTCACAGTTGCTGGTCTTTGCCACCAGTTGACAAATGCCCTTGTAGAGCGGAAACAGGTAAGCCTGCTGAGTGAAATGTCCAAATGCTTCTCATCACAGAGCTTCACACCCTTGATCTTTGCATATTAAGTCAGTGGTAAAAGTCTTAACGCCATTCTCTACATTTTTGCAGGAAAAAAAGTGTTTTATTCAGTGGCTACTTCTTTATAGAGATAAATGAGAATACAGACTACAGAATGCAAATGGGGTCAATTTATTGACTCTAGAGCGGTGTCTATTTCCTTCCTTCCTTGTTCCTCTTTGGTTTGTGTGAGTCACACAAATCAAGCCTGCACCTGTACAGTCGAACATGGGGGTGTACAAAAGTATTGATACACTTGAATTTATTGCAATATTATGTTATCTGATACTGTATCAATTCTTAAGTGTCAATTTTTAATCAATGCATACAAACATTTGTGGCAAACCTTTTTTTACTCTCATTTTACTCAGATGGTGCTGTCATTATGATAGTTTTCCTGAGATTAGATGTAAACAAATCAGGAGTATATCACCCTGCTTACGTTATTTATTGAGATATATTGAATTTTAATCGTGATATGTATTGTACTGCCAGATTCATACCAATACACAGCCCTTGCTGAACAATGGACATAGTGTGTATGAACTGACTATATTGTTCAATGATGAGCCCTCGTTTACTTCCAGTGCATGTGCTGTATTTGCTCCACTGTACTTCTGTGGTGTCGAATCGAGACAACAGAAAACTTCTTTCTACCTGCATGGGTGTCAGTGTTCCTGCACGTACACTATATTGCCAAAAGTATTCGCTCACCTGCCTTCACTCGCATATGAATTTAAGTGACATCCCATTCCTAATCCGTAGGGTTCAATATGACGTTGGTCCACCCTTTGCAGCTATAAGAGCTTCAAATCTTCTGGGAAGGCTGTCCACAGGGTTTAGGAGTGTGTTTATGGGAAATTTTGACCATTCTTCCAGAGGTGTATTTGTGAGGTCACACACTGATGTTGGACGAGAAGGCCTGGCTCTCAGTCTCCGCTCTAATTCATCCCAAAGGTCCTGACCTCAAAGCGGGTTGAGGTCAGGACTATGTGCAGGCCAGTCAAGTTCATCCACACCAGACTCTGTCATCCATGTCTTTATGGACCTTGCTTTGTGCACTGGTGCACAGTCATGTTGGAAGAGGAAAGGGCCAGCTCCAAAATGTTCCCACAAAGTTGGGAGCATGGAATTGTCCAAAATGTCTTGGTATGCTGAAGCATTCAGAGTTCCTTTCACTGGAACTAAGGGGCCAAGCCCAGCTCCTGAAGAACAACCCCACACCATAATCCCCCCTCCACCAAACTTTACACTTGGCACAATGCAGTCCAACAAGTATCATTCTCCTGGCAAACGCCAAACCCAGACTCGTCCATCAGATTGCCAGATGGAGAAGCGTGATTTGTCACCCCAGAGAACACGTCTCCACTGCTCTAGAGTCCAGTGGTGGCGTGCTTTACACCACTGCATCCGACGCTTTGCATTGCACTTGGTGATGTATGGCTTGGATGCAGCTGCTCGGCCATGGAAACCCATTCCATGAAGCTCTCTGTGCACTGTTCTTGAGCTAATCTGAAGGCCACATGAAGTTTGGAGGTCTGTAGTGATTGACTCTGCAGAAAGTTGGCGACCTCTTCGCACTATGCGCCTCAGCATCCGCTGACCCCGCTCCGTCACTTTACGTGGTCTTCCACTTTGTGGCTGAGATGCTGTCGTTGCCAAACACTTCCACGTTCTTATAATACAGCTGACAGTTGACTGTGGAATATTTAGGAGCGAGGAAATTTCCCGACTGGATTTGTTGCACAGGTGGCATCCTATCACAGTTCCACGCTGGAATTCACTGAGCTCCTGAGAGCGGCCCATTCTTTCACAAATGTTTGTAAAAGCAGTCTGCATGCCTAGGTGCTTGATTTTATACACCTGTGGCCATGGAAGTGATTGGAACACCTGATTCTGATGATTTGGATGAGTGAGCAAATACTTTTGGCAATATAGTCTATTTTGTGATGTTTCTGACCTCTTTACTGTGTTGAGTCTCTGTCAACATCTTGTTATTAGTGGGTGAAACTATTACTACTTAATGTTGTTGCATGCACCTCGCTGCATCCCCTGGATGATGGTGAAATTACCAGTAAGACATTTTAATCTTATGTTTTGCCATTTTCCAACACAACAAGTCCCAAATGAGGCATCCAGGAGTTATGTGTTTTCATTTTCCTTCTTGATAACAATATTTTAATGCATTTCAAAGTGCGGTACAGGCACCCATTGTCAGAGGTTTCAGGAGAGCTACAGCTAAATAACTCAGTGATTCTTTTCTTTTTTTTTCTTCTCTGACAGCCATTGAGGGGTGTTGTCATCCTAAAACAGGCAATAGACAAAATGCAGATGAACACAAACCAACTTACCTCAGTTCATGCAGACCTGTGTCAGGTGAGTCACCTCTTCTCTTTTTTTTTTTTTTTTTTTTTTTTACTAAATGTGATCTACATAGCTGTATTATACATGATCGACATCCATGTTATGTCTGTTATTTCAGTTGTTTTCTTGTTATTTAAAAGGTTGTGTTCAATAATTCAAATGCATGCTTTCGTCTTTGCATAGCTCCTTTCCAATTGTTGTCCTCGCTGCTTACCTGTCTCCTTGCAGCTGTGCTTGTTAGCAAAGTGCTTCAAGCCCGCCCTGCCCTTCTTGGAATTGGACATGATGGACATCTGTAAGGAGAACGGAGCTTACGACGCAAAGCACTTTTTATGTTACTACTACTATGGCGGCATGATCTACACAGGCCTCAAAAACTTCGAAAGAGCACTGTATTTTTATGAACAGGTACTGTCACACTCCTGCAGTACTCAAATACATGTAACAGCATAGCAAGCTGATTTTGAAAATGTGAACATTCATTCTGTTCTCATGTCTGAAATGCAACAGCATGTCACTCTGGTATATTTGAAAATGATTATGTGTATCTCATTTTCTCTCGTCAGGCAATAACCACTCCAGCCATGGCAGTGAGCCACATCATGTTGGAAGCCTATAAGAAATACATCCTGGTGTCACTCATTCTCCATGGAAAAGTGCAGCCGCTGCCCAAATACACCTCACAAATAGTAGGGAGGTTCATCAAGGTAAGGACAACACAAAACATAAAGAAATGGACACCCAGCTAAAACTAATCATCCTCCCTTCATGACATTTTCAATTTGCAATTTTATATGAACTGGTTCGGGGAGGTGTTGATTCAACTTTAGGTTCATTGTGGGGGATGTAGTTTGTGGTGCTGTTGAAGTCTACTGCATTATACTGACAGGCATCTTGATTATTTTGCCCATCCTATTTATGTCAGTGGGAGTAAGCTGTCTCTGTAATGTTTAGTTTCCTAAATGTTTACTGCTTTTAGACAATGGATGAGCAAGACAACCCAATTAAAGACATTCTCTGTCATAAGTCTGTTCTCAATTTTAACACAAGGTTTATTTAAATATTTATCACTTTAATATTTTTTGAAATTCTAATGAGCCACTCTTCACATTGGCGTAAATTAGATCTATGTTCCATTATATTACTTCCAGCAAACTTCACAGACAGCAAAGCTGGCAAAACTGCATCGGCAGTCTGTTAAAACTGAATATTCACTGGTATTCACTCACTAAAAACACCAGTTTCTAACAAGGAGATTTCAGTGACTTTGTAATGGTCATGTGTGAACACGTAAAAAATACTGTTGAACACTTGTTGTATTAAATAATTGGTTTCCTCTCTGTTCTTATTTTTCTTTTATTTTACTCTTACCACTACCGTAGCCCCTGAGCAATGCATACCACGAGTTAGCTCAGGTTTACACCACCAACAACCCCGCTGAGTTGCGCGCAGTGGTCAACAAACACAGCGAGACCTTCACACGAGACAACAACACAGGCCTGGTCAAACAGTGCCTCTCTTCCCTCTACAAGAAGAACATTCAGAGGCTAACAAAGGTGGGTGTGCCCACATGTTTGTGTGTTATTGTGGTCCTACATTAATGCCAAGAAAAAGTTCAAAAATTCATGTTCCTTCATGTGGTAATGCTGTGGTCTGTACTGTACTGAGTAACTGTTGTTTTAATTTGGGTTAAGGATTGCATTTAAATCCAGTTTAGCCTGAGGGATAGGGAATGTATGTAGACCGTGAAAGAACCTTGGCAATATAGAATAAAGCAAAAGAGCACACTTAAAACAAGCAGCACTTTTTAGTGGGTTTGCACAAATACTGAAGCTGTTTAATCCAGTTTATCTGGCCAGATCTTTTTTCAGCTCTGATCTGAGACTCCCTCCTGCCCCACCATAGCTATGCTGCATCTTTAGAAGTGTCACTAATCCAAATGACAAGAAACACCCCAGAAACATGGGTGTGTGAAAGCAGGCAAAAACGAAGACATCTGATAGCCAGCTGTTCCACAAGCTGTGAAAGTGGAGTAAAGCCAGCTCGAGCTGGGTAACACATCACGTAGTATCTTTGACAAGACATGTTTTAATATCATGACTTTGCTTTCATTAATTGTCCTGTAATGCTTTGCTACAGTTAGATGCTGCAGTATTTTGCTTTTTATCCAGTGTACACTCTTCCAAAGAAAAGTAACCTCACATGAGGTTACACTCGTAGTTCGTGTAGTCGAACCTCTAATATCACATTCTGTTTCATGCACCTCCTGCAGACCTTTCTGACTCTGTCTTTGCAAGACATGGCGAGTCGAGTGCAGCTGTCAGGCCCCCTGGAAGCAGAGAAATACGTCTTACACATGGTGAGTTGGTCCAGAAAGACGAGACATTCTCAACAGGAGTTTTTGTTCAATATGTTGGCTTATATTAGTGAACTCATTGAGTGCCATTGACGTATATAGACGTCATTTAAAAGCCCACGCTATGAGTGCCAATGACGTATATACCTCAAAGTGTTTTCTGGGCAACTGGCACAAGGGGGAGCTCTCACGCACCTGTGAGTTATTTTGGTAGTCGTAGTCAGAACAAAAAGAGATGGTAAATCAAAGCCACAGAGATCGAAGGAGGAAGTGGTGACGTCTGGATCAGAGAGCAGAGCAATCAGTACTAGAAAAAAAACTTCAGATAAAACAAGAATGTTACAAGGTGCAAATAGTTTTTTTTTTCCCCACGATGAAATAGAGAGTCTCTTCTTTGATTTTACTATTCAGTGTTTTCAGAGTCATAGTACAAAATTTTCTGTGGTGGGTCTTGAAAGATGACTCAGAACTACTTTTCTGGAGCCTTGGTTCAAAACCCCAAACTGTGGTACGTACCAGATCAAGGCCCGAAAAAGGAGCCACAACAAGAGGAATGAAGTCATCAAATCAATGGAGGAACGTAGCCAAAAAACGCTGGCACAAGCCACTTTCCCTTTTAGAAAAGGGCTGACTCTCAGGGAGTTAATAAAACTTAAAGTGAAGTTCTTTGGCTGATAGAGCAGTTTTCTCTTGTATTTCCATATCTTTAATTTAATTTGTGGTTGAATTATCAGTTTTATGTGTGCCTTTGTGACAGCAGTTTACTATTTATCCACACTATAAATTTCCTGTTTTATTTTCATGATGCTTCTTCGCAGATTGAAGATGGTGAGATCTACGCTAGCATTAACCAAAAGGATGGCATGGTCTGCTTCCACGACAACCCTGAAAAATACAACAACCCAGCAATGCTCCACAAAATCGACCAAGAGGTGAGGATATCCTGTTGTGTTTACAGTGTTGTCTCGCTTTGCATGAAGCCAGCATTCATTTTGTTACTGAAAATTATGAGAAAACATGTTCATCAACAATACAGATGAGAGGTGGGGCGGCACCAACGTCATTAAACAGTGACAATATAAAACATACACTATCGCTGACTATAAAAAAATAATAACTTTACCAAAAGCTCCCTTTATATCACATTCCTCTCTCTCTATTTAAAACACATATGAACACACACTGTGCAATGCTGCAGCACCCAGCTCTTCAACTCCAGTCATTTTCAATAGATAATAAGACAAACTCTTCTGTGAAATTAGTTACACTAAAATGATTATATATGTATCATGTCGAAAAGGACATTTGACATCAAACAAAGACAAAAAATGTTGATGAGAACATATACAAAGAGATAACTTTAATGTTTTTGGGGACTACAACATTTGAACTGTTGTCAACTAAAACTCTGAAGGATAAAACAGACTGATGACTGATTCTGCATGAAGCCTTAACATGATGTTCTGTATGAGCCCTGATTGTGTCTGGTGATAACTGCTTTTAAAGTGAAGCTGTCCTTTTTTTTTTCTTTTTTTTTTTGCTCCTTTCAGATGTTGAAATGTATAGAGCTAGATGAGAAACTAAAGTCTATGGATCAAGAAATTACAGTAAACCCACAATTTGTGCAGAAGGTGAGACTTTTTTTTTTTAACATAACGCTTATATTTGCTCTGTGGATTCCTGACAAATGTCCTTGTGAATATTGTGCTCTGTTCCTTGTGCCTAAGTGCCAGAGTGACATGATTTTATTCATGGTGCAAAGACATTTCATATGAAGTAGAATTAAATTAAAAAAAAAAACACTTAAGAACAAATGATGAAAGGATTGTAAACAATGCATCGTACAGTGGTAACTACTGCTAAAAGAAAGTATTACAAAGCACTAGACATACATGATCAAAGACAGGAAGGAGTCACCGGCTATGTATTGTCCCAGCAAAGCTATGCAGATGTTTCAGTTTTAAACCTTCTTCCTTGAAACTCTATGCCATTGTTAATGGATTATGGCACAAACCGTTTTTTCTGCTTGTTGTCTGTTTCATGTAGCACTTTCAACATGTGAAAAAAAAACTTTATTTTTCTCAGAGTATGGGATCGCAGGAGGACGATGTTGGTAGCAAAACATCGAGTTATTCCTGAGGAGCCTTGGACAGGGGAGAGAACGATGCAGCCACTCGACACGTTCTTCCCAGGATGAGTTGGATTTTTTTTAAAAGAGGAAAACAAAACAAACATTCTATTGCATAAGGACATTGGTCAAGGAAAATCTAAATGTGTGGAATGATGACGATGATAAATTTGGTTATTCTTTCTTCACAGTGTCTTTAAGGATAAGAAATGATCCTTACAGAAAAGGAAAAAGATTGCAAATTTTGTCAGTGTTTTATTTATCAATGTTCAGGTTGGAGCGCCACTGCTGCATTAACAGAAACCACAATAATAAAAACTGGACTTCTTTGTTCCAAACATTATGTGTGAATAATCTCACTGTTTGTGTTAGTTTTGCTGCATGATGGCCGTAAGAAGAGGGCATTACATGAGATAAACATCTATGACTGATGAGGAATAAATCAGATATAATTCCACATTTGTAAAGACCACAATGAATTGTTCCCCTTCTCACTCCTTTTGGTTAGAATGTAGATATCATCGATAGCAAATCTTTACACATGGACATGCCCTTGACCAAACTCTGCACAATGGAGGAGTCGTTCACAATCTGGTGCACTGTTTTTTTTCTTTTCCCCCCTTTCCTTTTTTGTTTTTTAGGTTGGATCCACTAGAGGTCGCTAGAGCACTGTATAGAAACCGTTTTTGACAGCTTGTTTTTACAAGAGACGAAGTCAACAGATGAAACCAAACTGTCATGACATTTGGGAGCTTGAGCTTTGCGATTGTGGATCTGTTAATAATAAATTGTTTAAGAATGTAGCTCTGGGTTTCATGGCTTTGTTAAAATATTTGCCTTTGGTTCGACATGTAGGCTACAGTGTAACGTGTATTTGAATACCCAGCCCCTCTTGATTGTCACATTATAATGTTCTTGATTGATACAATGAAGCTGATTTATGTTTCAGCCAATCAACGTCCCTCTACGGGCGGATGTGGTCCGCCGGAAGAAAAGCACCAATCACGACACGGCTTCCACTTCATGGAGGCGGGACTTAAGCGCAAAATGAAAGTTAGCACACGCCAATCATGTGCGTCACTCGCTCCACATTGGTGGACCGTTATGAATGAGGTGGGTCTTGACGACACTCGCCGTGTAAGCTACTGTTGAAATTCCAGTGCTAACCAACTTTAGCCAGCTTGCTAACATGTAATTCAGCGAATGTGAAGATTTACCCGACATACACAGCGCCAGTGGGGATTTAAATGCGTAACTGCTAGTTTATTCCCAAAAGAGGAGTATTGGGAAAACACCGTCTTGATGTTTGCAACTGCTCGTACCTCTAATACTGCAACCATGTCCAGTTAGCCGAAGCGCAGCACTCGGTGGATAACGAACCTGGCGAGCTAACCAGCCAGCCCGCTTCGACTTGGTCTGTGTTGAGGGATTTGAACAGGTTTCATCGGCCAGAGGACAGGTAGAGTCGGGTGCTGTGACCACCATGAGTCCCGCAGGCTGCCCCCATGTCAACAGCTTCAAAGTGGACAACTGGAAGCAGAACCTGAGGGTTATTTATCAGTGTTTCGTGTGGAGCGGTTCGGCCGAGACAAGAAAACGCAAGGTAACAAGTGACAGGGGAACCTAAGCTAACTTATCGACCTATCGTACACCAGGCTCTCTCTCTCTTTTTCTGTGTGTGTGAGTGAGTGTGAGAGACAGAGTGTGTGTGTGTGTGTGTGTGTGTGTGTGTGTGTGTGTGAGAGTGTGAGAGAGAGTGAGTTGGCGTCGGGTGCGTGGACGGTCCCCCGCCCTTCCAAAACAACACAAACATCCGACTCTGGTTGTCAAAGTAGTTTATTCTCAGCTAAACACTACCCACGCTCACGGTCTACGCTTTCCTTCGAGTTAAGCCTGAAATACCGACCACAACACCTGACAGACCGGCCATAGCAGCCCTAAATGAGGCAAGCTGCCGGCAGTTAACCTCCGCACGGCTCACTTCGAAGCTACAGACCGCAGAACAGACTAGAAAGCTGCTGTGTGATGTGATGTGATGTGATCTGTTTGCATTGGCACTGCGCCTGCGGCGGCTCCTCTTCCACCCACCAGCAGACCGCAGGCCAGTATTACACGGTGGTGTTCCCTCGTTTAAGTGGGCATTGACTTAAAAATCAACCACTCTCTACCTGTTATCCCGCAAACCCCGAATTATAATGACCGTGGTGCATCATTACTGTCTCTGCACTGCATGACACAGTCAGTATTACTGGTATAGCAATAGTGTCACCAGTCAGTCAACTTCCCTTGGGTGCATTGTGTGTGTTCTTAAGAGAAGATAACATTTTTACACTGACAAAGATTAACAGTGCAGATATGCACAGTTACCATGATGAGCTTGTATCCTCAATGTGTGCTTGGCTGCATGCATCCTGCACTCAAATGTGCTCTGGGACTACCCCATGTCCCCTGTCATCTGCCATGGGATCAGTGGGAGCTGGTAGTCCAGGAGGCATGTTTACGGAAATAAATGGTGTAAATATTTGCAGGGTCTGCTCCTTACGTAGTTGCCCGATTCCCTGCCCCTCCACTCCCACCAACCCTGAAGAGCAGACAAGGCTGGCATAACTGCCTTTCCTGCGCATAACTTCCCTGTGGCATTACGTTTTGATTGATCATGGCTCAGTTTCCACACAGAGAGAGAGAGCGTGATTTGTCTCACAAAGAGCACTTACTTTGATACGTGGACTTGTGACTGAGGCAATCCTCGGGCTCATGAACTTGTTATTAGCGTCTGGGGGAATGCCATGGATGTACCCAGATATTCCCATCCCCTCTGGTTAACTGTAAGTTCTTTTTTTTGATAGTTTCCTCCCATCATTTTGAAGGAGAAACACCATCATTAACTCTCTACTCCATGCTGACTGTTACTGTCAGCCTCAGATGGTCAGGATCAGCACTCACCCTGTGTCAGTCTGACCTTCGGACACCCATTGAATTTTAAACGTTCTTTCACCTTGAGAATTCAGAGACGCTACTCTTTGTCTGGCCGCGGTGTCAATCAAGGAGGTGTCTAATCACAACTGAATGACTCTGGCCATGAAGCGGATGTCTTTTTCCAAGACACTGCAATGCACTGTAATGCATTCTAATTTCCTACCGTTATAACATGTGCACATTATATAGGCTAGGTTACGCCTTGGGGAAATTGATAATTGTCCATCTTCATTTTTAATTAACTATACATACCAAAAAAGTAATGCACTGTAATTTGTTTACATCCACATGTATGTATTTAATCCATGTAATCATGACCCAGGACATATATGAAACCAGACAATCACCATATATTTATATATCACATATTTTCTGTACTTTTACTTAACCCAGACCACCTTTTTTGTGTTTTATTTTGAAAATACTGTATGCTTTGAACAAGCAGAATCAAATATATTATGTCTTTTTCTATTTGTGTCAGGAATGTCTCATGTTATCTGAATACACTGCATCTGCTATAATGCCTTTGTTTAGGAAGGAATAGTCCTTTAATTCACCCATCCTAACACCTCTGGATGCATGACAGCAGGCTTTTATCTTCAATGGATGAGACAGATGTTGTTGTATTTGGCTGTCAGTGTGATAATGTCCTCACTTACACTTCTAACCAGGAACTTTCCAGCCCATTACCCTCTATTGCTCCTCTCCGTAACACCCTGCCGGCAGATGGCTCGTCACTGACATCGCTGCACTCACGGAGCGAAATATGACATGGACAGAGCTTGGGGTGTCACAAGACCTTGCTGAATGTGTGTAGTTAGTACATGGCCAGTGAGCTGAAGCAGAACGACTGTATGTCCATCAAAGGGACAGTTGTATGGGGTACTTCTCCATTGTCAGTGTATTATTACAGTAGATGATGGTGGGAGCATGCAGCTGTTACCACACAGAATCAAAGCAATGTACTGCTGTGGAGAGAGGACACCACAAAACATATTTCAGCCACCTAAAAGAATAACTAAAACATATCAAATTCAGTTCGAGAGTGTGCTATATTTAGAGTATTTTCATGGATTTACATTGCTGCCAGACAGCTCTTTCCAACAAGTAACTGAAGCTATTGTTATCCATCTATGCTCTCTTCAAAGCCAACAGACTCCACTGGAAAAGCTGTGATTTCACCTTGTAGAATGAGTGTTAGTGAATCAAAACAAGCTGATCAAGGCAGCAGTAGAGTCTGCTGCTTTAAATTGAGCCTACTGTAGAAATCGGGTTCAGTTGTCCATTAGAAACACAGACTGTATGACTGTCTCTCACAGCAACGTGAACTGGTGATAATGATCTAAATGCAGCGTAAACTGGTACTGATTTTTTTTTTTTTTCTCCCCTCAAATTGGGCCGCACTGATCATCATCTACTGTGGTAATACACTGATTGTGGAGTGGTACCTCATACAACCATACTTCAGAAACACCAGAACTATCTCTTTAACTGCTCATTGTGTGTGCTTTGACTCTTGCTGGCCCAACAGCAGAAGGTGTTTACAGACACAAATTCCTGAATACAGCCTTGTCAAGGACTAGATAAATACAATGCACATTCTAACACTGACAACTGGAAGAACGAGTGAGGAAAGGTGGGTGCATATGGGTGATGCATTGTCATAATTCATGTAGTGTCTAACCACTTCTGCATGAGAATCAATGTTTTGTGGTTTTCCTCTTTTTCCATTTTGCCTATATGTCCATGTTTATATGTTCGAATAATCAGCAACAGAGGTTGTTTTTGTATTAGTATTAGTTGTTTGACTTTTTTTGACATTTTCTTCCTTAGAGTTTAAAAAAAAAGCGATACCACTTACAGTATATCTGTCAATAGATTATGAAGCTGCAGCTAGCCAGGGGGAGATTAGCTTTGCTTAGAACAAAGTTTTGCTTAGAACAAAGTTCATTCCCCTTTCTGTGTATGGACGAAACAAGATATGTGTGAGCTTTAGATATGCTGGTACACTAAATTTGTTGTTTTATCAGTAATTCAATTAGCAGCTGTTCTAATAATTTATTTGTTTTTTTTTTTTGCTAAACAATCCCTCCATCCAGCTTCTCAATTGTGGAGATGTGCGTTCGCCTAAAAAAAATGTGAAATATTCCAAAGAATTTGACATTAAATCAACATTAAATCAAATTACTTTTCAAATATCTTGTCTTAGTTTCTCCTTTTGGTCTTTTACTTCTTTGCCCTCAACACTGTCTTCCAGCTCTCTTCCTCCTGTCTTCTCTTATTTCCACTCCTCTTCTCTTCCAGGCACTGCTCATTTCATCTCACCTCTTCATATTCATACCAGCTCCTGCATGCTTTTGAGCTGTTGCTATCAACCCCTCCATTCACAGTCAAGACCCCCCCATCGTCATTCAAACATAACTATCAAACAGAATATATAGGAATGTATTAATCATCAACAATCATGGGCTGACACATTAATAACATGAATATTACATGATCATCATTGGCTAAAGAAATCAAGACATAAGGGCTTGAGGGATTTTTTTTTTTTTCCTTTTAATTTTTCTCCCTCACTCCTTAACATGCACTCATTGTTAGATTGCTTTCCAGCCACCTTTTGTAATTCTGCAGGTACCAGTGGTTGCAGAAAACCTGTGTATGATGTTGTTTAACTTGAATGATTACTTAGATACCAGTTAATGCCAAGAGTTCTGAGACTGTGTCGGGGTCAGAGTTAACTAATGATTACATCTCAATTTAAGAGGCATTTTTCATTTTGGAAATGTCAAAGATAAAATGTGTCCACCACAACTCCCTATGCATGCCAGACCTGCTGTGGTTGTGGTAATAATCTGCTCCGTCTCCCTTCCTCCTTCGTCTCTTCCAGGCCAAGTCGTGTATCTGCCACATGTGCGGCGCCCACCTCAACAGACTCCACTCCTGCCTCTACTGCGTCTTCTTCGCCTGCTTTGCTAAAAAACACATCCACGAACACGCCAAGAGCAAAAGACATAACCTAGGTATGGAAAGACACACATTCACTCTCACACTCAAAGGCCATCACAGGTGCAGTTGCAGTAGGTGTGTTTTAAGGGCTTGGAGTACATATGGAGTAACACCAGCAGGCATCCATACCTGCAATTAGCCCCCTTTGATTAAATGAGTGGGTCCCTGCCTCCTAAAGACACACATAAATACACACACACACACACACACACACACACACGGCGTCAGTAATGCTTCTTCTATCTAAAGAAAGGCACTAAAAGGGCTAATTATACAGCTGAATGGCTAATGAAGAAGTAGCTTGGTGTGACTGCATAAAGCGCTGACAAGTCATTAACACCAGAGCATGTGCATTTGTGTGTCCAATATTATTATTATTATTGGTGTGTCTATCGCTTTAAATGTTCAATGTCATGCACAATTGCAGGTTCAGAATTGTACTTGAATATGTTTTTCATGCTTTAATGTTCAAATTCAGTTTTCTGCTACTGTCTGAACAAATTGTTTCCACCTGTGACAGAGGAATGGGAGCCAAATCTGAATGGTCTGTTGAAGTACGCACAAAACAAAATATACAGTGCGTGCAATGCACTGAAAAACCTTTTAAGACCTCCAGATTTTCAACTGCCAGTAGAATTACAACCACATAAGATAGAGTATACTCACATATCATGCGTTCAACATTTCCCAGTGCACTGGATGATACTGTTGGTTTTTTTTTTGGTGCGCTTTTTACTGTGCCATATGGACAAAATTGTATATCTTGTTATAGCTAATTTTATATCCTGATAACGAAATGTATACAATATAGCATTTTTTCTGTTTACCACTAATGTTATTTCCTCTTTCAGTTGCACTCTCCTCCTCTCTGCTGCTTTGCATCTGTTTACTCCCGAGCTATAAGTGCCATAAACGAGTCCTTGCAGGTGAAGTAAAAATGCTACCACAAAGCAGTAGCATTGCTGCAGTTATATTAGCTTCAGACCATTATGTCTATGATTCATACAATGAACATGTTTTGAACTCGCATTTGAACTCAATGTGGTCATTCGAACGTTGAGTAAAGCATTACGTGGCGTATATAAGCACAACATACAACCACAACTGGAGTAGGCCTAACTTCAGCGTTAGCAGCAGAGCTAACCAAGTAGACTACTTGTTAAAATTACAGTATAAACAACAGGCATATATCCTCATATTGCACTGTGATATATATCGTAGTATCGCACAGCTCTAAGGAAGACCTTATGTTGATTACATGAGTTTTTCTCCAATCAAGCTGTGACACAGCACACAGTGGCCTTGTGATGCATTTAATCAAAATTATCAAGACCAACAGAGAGCAGAATTATTACGCAACCTGTTGCAACCTAGTTGCAACACAGTCAAACGCTTGGCCTCATAGGGAATTTGAATGTCACCTGTGTTTTCAGCCCAGTAGAGTGAACATATACTTTAGTGAATGGACTAATGAGTAAGACCCATCTCCATTGCTGATTAAAATTAAGCACTTACATGGGCTAAGAATCTACTTTTGATTTCCTCCACAGCACGTTTTTATAGCAAACATTAAACATTTCATTTTCAGTGGTTTCAGTAATAATCAGAATTAAATTTGTCAGAATATTCTCCCTCAAAACAACAGAGGGAGCGTCCTCTAGCCTTGGGAACATTTGTTATATGTCATACCTCTCTCCCTCCCTAGTCTCTTCATTGTCAAATAAAGGCAAAGATGCAAAAATAATAATTATAAAAAAGTGACAGGAAGAGATTTCCACTTTCAGGGATGTAACAAGCGCACTGCGTTTCTCACCACAGCTCACACAGAGGTTGTGTTGTTGGTGAGCATTCCCCATGGGAAATGGAGGAAAGTTGTATTTCAAAAAGCTGAATAAAATATTTGCATCAAACAGACTACAGCAATCTGGATGGCTCCAGACTTCGAACAAAGGCGTGGGTGTGCTGAACGCCGAGAACAGTTGGCTGTTTTTCCCCATCCGCGCTACTCCCACAGGGATGCATGGCCTGTAATAATCACAACACTGCACTCAAATCGCTGAGTTATTGCAGGGATGATTGCTGTGTGTTACCTGATCCTGCACGGTGAAACAGCTGCTGACAGCGTGCAGGCTTCTGTCGTCACTCGTGACTGTGACGCTGTTCACCTGTGAATTGTTGTCCATTGTACTTTGCACAAAGAATGGATGATATTGACATTCAAATGGGTGACAAGCGAAACGACAGCAGAAGTGTCTCAGTTAGGTTTTGTCTGCCTCATGTTCAGGAACGGGTTTAGAGAACATTCAATGGGTAACAAAAGGGCGGCGTGTAGACACAGGCTGCTATAGTTCCTCTTTAGGATCCTGGGGAGTGAGAGTTTGCCTTATGTTGTGTTAACTGAATGTCGGAACTTGGAGCTTGGATCAACATAAGCCGAAAGTTGAGTTCTCCGAGCGCTTCCCAGTCTTACAGACATACAACAAAACATTTAGCTACTGTTTGTCAGTAGCAAATAGCATGAATTATCCGACTTTTTTGATTTGGAGATCTGACTTCACAGTTGTTTATGGTTTAATTTCTGATTTGGAGCGTGGAAATACCCACATTCATGTACAACTGGAATGCACCATGAGTCAAAGCATACAAATGCCGGGGTCCTAATGCTGCTGCAGTGATATTAGTCCTTTTTTACCTGTTTTATTTTTTTGCTCTGTAAAAAGCTGGGTTGGAGCTAAAGGGGCTGACCATCTACCACAGGTGGTGGATAGTTCTGTAGCGGTTGAGCACAGTCACAGTGACTCACTTTGGAGACTTTAAATTAAGTGGAGAAATTGGCAGCCACCTGAACTGATTTGAAGCGACATCCTACTACAAATGCAGCACAACATTGTTTTGGAGGTCTAAGCTGATGTAGATGTAGTTTATTGTGCACGCACATTGTATTTCTAAGAACACTGAACAATAGAGGCAAAAGATACACTAAATGGCATTTTATCTTTCAACACAACAGCATCATCCTATTAGAGTAAACATAGCGCTGCACCCTGTGGCATGTAGTGGAATTGTGGGCTTTCTAAATCTCCACATAATAGAATTAGGGCTGTTTTGAGTGATGTACGTTTCACTGCAGTGTTTGGAGGAGAGCGCTGCCGCAGCAACAAAGATACTAGGGGTGTCTGTGACAAAGGCTGCTTTTGGCAGATGTTGAGAAATTTTGTTTTTATGAAGCCGCCTTTGCTCAACGTTATCGCTCGTCTCAGGAAGACCCCCCTCTGGTTTGCGTTTGTGTGTGTTTCCCACAGTGTATGATTGCGAGTTTAATTAGGTTAGCTGCTGAATCAGACGTTACAAAAAAATAGAGAGAGAGAGAGAGAGAGTTCAGCAGACTGGTGAGGAGGTAATTAAGTCATCTTTAACAAACCCTGTGGAATTAGCCTCCGTTAAACCCCGGATCCTCCTCCTCCATCTCTTTTTATTTGCTGCTTTGTATAGGGCTTATCTCTGTCTATATTCTCTTCTCTTTCTGCCCTCCTGTTCCCTTGGTTACCCAGTGACCCTGTCGATATATTCAGGATTATAAAACGGATTTCATCTAATTGATCTTGTGCCATTAACCCTGTCCTCCTGCTATGGGTTCACTGAAGTTCTGCACTTAAGTGTACTTTCCTCCATCCTGTCCTCCTCTATATCTGGGAGGGAGCTAACAGGCAGGTTGTCATGGCAACAGCAAACAGGTAGCTGCAGGGTAATGGAGCAGGTGAGGGAAGGAAGTAGAAGGAATTTTGGTCTCCCTCTTCCTCCTCCTCCTCACTCTCCTTATTGCTCTCTCCGTTGTTACCAGACGGTGTTAAAGGATAGCCATTGTGTTGGCAGATAAGCTTGTCTACCTGGTGTCGCAGTGCCATGGCAACGTGGCCTGACTAGGAAAAAGACGAGAGATGATGGATGATGAAGCAGTTGGTGGTTCACAGAGCTTGTAGCCATGCACCGACCTTTCTCACCGTCTGACAAACAGGAGTGTCCCTAACAGCTTTCTCATGCATTATTTGTTTTCCTCGTCCTGTTCTGTCTTCGTCTGTCCTCCCAGCTATTGACCTGCTGTATGGAGGGATCTACTGTTTTATGTGCCAAGACTACATTTATGACAAAGACATGGAGCAGATTGCCAAAGAGGAGCAGAGGAAAGCTTGGAAAATGCAAGGTATGACGGCATTGAAAACCACAGTCTGTTGCATACGCGCCAGTGTTAAAGTGTGATGATGATGTCTCCCATGAGTGTTCCACAAAGTGTTACAGCTCTTGGTCCAAGGGTTAACATGACAGGTGTAATGCCTTGTTTGTTTGTGTGTGCGTGTGTGTGTGTGTGTGTGTGTGTGTGTGTGTGTGTGTGTGTGTGTGTGTGTGTGTTTCTCAGGCATAGGGGAGAAGTACTCGACCTGGGAGCCCACCAGGAGGGAGCTGGAGCTGCTCCGCCACAACCCCAAGAGGAGGAGAATCACCTCCAACTGCACTATTGGTTAGTATCCATTTGACATCCACACACAAACATGGTGGAGATGATGTGTATCTGCAAAGAGATGTATGTCAATCTGGGCCAAACAGTGGAGATGTCAGAGGGAGAAAAAGATAAGTGTACTATCACCACCATTGACTAAAAGATATCTTGGGTTAGGGAAGGCAGGAGGGTCAAAAAGTGACAAAGTAGCATTCCCTTACTGTCCCTTTCTAAAACACACATACGAGCAGCACAGCTTGAGTCCTACTATAATACGCACACTTTTTTTTTCCAAGATTGCAGGTTTTGGGGGAAAAAAAATTGACCCATACCTTGTTACTATGCAGTGACCTACATTTGTCTATGATAGCTGGTCAATTAGGCAAAATACAAGAGGGCTGATTTTCCATCTTGAAAGAACAGCAGCAGAGCATTTGTGAAGCAGTGGTGGGGGTTGACAGTGTGGGGGAGCGAGTAGAGCTGGCATACGTTTAACACCTTGTAGCAGCCTGCAGCGATGTGTTCAAGAACCATTAACATCCCTGGCTCTGTCTTCGGTGAGGGAAATCACAGGCGTGGTTGCTCTTCCACTCTTCCTTCCTTCCTTCCTTCTTCTCTCTGACCTCTTTCCTTTTTCCTCCTTTCTTTCCACAGTCTGTTCTGCTTCTCTTGTCCTCCCTCTCCCCTCGCCTGTTTCTGTGTGTGTGGTTTAGTTCTGCTGTAATCCGACAAGGGTTTCCCTGCATGCAGGCCAGCACTGCCTCAGGGGCATCACGGTATTACTGTGTGTGTTTTAGCTGTCTACTGTTAACAGCACTGCAGCTTGGATGCCCTGCTGCAGCAGCCACGATAAATGATCTCTCTCTCTTCAGCTCTTTCTCTCTCGCCTCCGTTTTTCTTCCACCCAGGATGAATGTCTCTTCTTTTGCCACCTGCTTCTTATACCTATTCTTTCTCTCAATCCTCAGGCCTGAGAGGTCTAATAAACCTGGGCAACACGTGCTTCATGAACTGCATCGTCCAGGCGCTCACGCACACTCCGCTGTTGCGTGATTTCTTCCTGTCCGACCGACACAAATGCGAGATGCAGAGCAACTCCTGTTTGGTGTGTGAGATGTCACAACTCTTCCAAGAGGTAACTCTCTCTTTAATTTTGTTGTTCAAATGGATAGAAGACTAAGAGACACAGAAAGGAAAGTTGCTCTTCTTATATACATGTTTGTCCTCTCCAGTTCTACTCAGGCCATCGATCACCACACATCCCCTTCCGTCTGCTTCACCTGGTGTGGACACACGCTCGTCACCTGGCCGGCTACGAGCAGCAGGATGCCCATGAGTTCCTCATCGCTGCGCTGGACGTCCTGCACAGACACTGCAAAGGTGGGACACACAAGCCTGAAAACACCCAAAAAATGAGAGTGATAGGTGTAACATATAAACACTGGAAAGAATTTAAAAAAAAAAAAAGTAAAACAAAAATCATAAGAAAATGAACATGCTGGATTGCCATGCCTCTACAGTTTGTTCCTGTGAAAATGTCAGTTTGATAATCCTTATCCTGTCGTTGATGTGTGGACAGTCCATTTCTCCCACTTTTCTTGACATTGTACCTCTTGAGTTCTTATCTTATGGGTCAGCTGCTCCATAACATGTATTTCATTCACAATTTTCAGCCAGTCATCTTGTGTTGGTGGCTCAGGTTTGTACCATTTTCAAAATTTTTCACAAATATCTGTCCTCTTTCAACAACATTCGCTGTCATATTGCCAAATTAGAGTAGAACACGTGACTTGGGTACGTCATAATCCAGAATTCTGTCTGTAATCAGGTGGACATCTTTTGAAAATTTAATGATTTTAGGGCAAAGCCAAAAAACATGGGAATGATCTACATTTGTAGCCCCACACTTTCTCCAGCATGGCTGTGGTAGCGACAGATATTTGTTCTAGATTTTAGGTGTGATAAAGAATCTAATTAAGTTCTTCCAACATAATATTCTCCAAGCACATGATGATGATGTGGATGACTGTTGCGCTCTCCAAATATGTAAGAGAGGAGGCTTTTAGCTGAGTGTAGGCGAGACTGGAGGAGAGCTGGTTGGATGGAGCTGTGAGGATGAAAAGAGAAGAGAGAGATAGACTGACTAACGGAGAGACGGAGAATCGCGGTGCTGATCTCGCTTGGATCTGCATTCCCGCAGTGCAGAAGCAGAGTGGCTGTGAAGTTCCACAGCATTGCTTTTTAGTGACTGTGTGTGTGTGTGTGTGTGTGTGTGTGTGTGTGTGTGTGTGTGTGTGTGTGTGTGCGTGTGTGTGTGCGTGCGTGTGTGTGTGTGTGTGTGTGTGTGTGTGTGTGTTTATGTCCATGCAGACGACAACGGGAAGAAAGCCAACAACCCCAATCACTGTAACTGCATCATCGACCAAATCTTCACAGGGGGCCTGCAGTCTGACGTCACCTGTCAAGTCTGCCAGTAAGTGTGCCAGTGTGTGAGGTTGTTCCAAAGAGAAACCAAAAAAAATGCCTCGCTAGAGACTCAAGAAAAAGATTAAATAGTACAATGCCACAGCCTTGTATGCAGCAGCATACGACAATACAGTTGCGTTGTGTCACAATATGTCTGACTTGTACTGTTTTGACCAAGCAGCTGCTCAAAGTGACTCACTTGACTCTTCTGTCACTATCCTGGATCTGAGTTCTATTCCCTGCCTCAGTCTCGCAGTGCACCATCAATCTCACACACACCGAACTGCTTCACTGCAGCAACAGTAAAAACTCTTTTATGGCACAATCTATAAAGTTGATCTCCAGTTCCACCTGGTGGACAAAGAAAGCAGCAGCTCTTCAAGCTCTGAGATGAATTTTAGATATTGAGAAGTAGGAACAAGTTCAGAACCAAGTGTCAAGTGAGTTTGCACAAACAAGGAATTTAACTTGGTATCTTGGCGTGTGACATACAGACATATAAACATATAATCGCAGTGCAGAGATAGGATGGATAAAAGATAATAAAGTGACCAAGAATAAATATGGGGTATGTGATGCACACAATAAAATACAATGAAAAACTGTACAATATGGGAGCTAAATCTAGACAAACACTGTCTCTTTTTCTAGACTAGCTTTAGGTGAACCAGGTATCAGCAGATTTTGACACAGTGGTGTTCACACCTCCTAGAGTTTCAGTGTGACTTGGATTTACTTGGGCACATGAAAACACCGTGTGCTACTGATAGTTAGAATTTTAAGTGGGGTTGCATCAGTGTATTGCTACAGTAGATGACGATCAACGCAGCCTCAGTTTGGATTAACAGACAGGAATTAGTACACAGGAACAAAGCGGTGTACTGCTGTGGACGGGTGTAGCAGAACAATAAAAACAGGAAATGAGAGGCCACCGAAAAGCGTACTCTATATTTAGAGTACTTTCACCTCTTTATCTTGCCAACAGACAACCATTGCCACCATAATCTTTAAGCACACTTATTCTGTATTATTTTAGTTAAGGACAAAAGCAGGTGCAGGAAAAGCTTCACTGCAAATTCAGTGCTCATCCACACATTTGGTTTAAAATGCTTTGTTTTTGTTTATATTAGAAAAACACCAGAAAGTTAAGAAAGAAAAAGCTGTTGCCATAAAGTTTTTTACTGATTCATGATTTATTCACTTTGCAGTCTCCATTTAAAATGTAAGCCATGACCTGGTGCCATGGAAATGGACTGCAGATATTCTACAAAGCACAGAGCAGCTTGTACCACACTAGTCATAGACAGAGAATGAGTTGAGTCACTTAATCTAGGTCATTCGGTGAGTATTCACAGGCTGAATCATACCGAAGTTCCCTTTTTTTGCTCCATGAAATGAAAGTCTCTTTCTACCTTTTGTGGAAACCATGGAGCTAGTTCATGATTCTTGCTTTTATCAACCTTTCTTTAACAAAGACACAAACGTGTACTGATTTTGTCCAGTAAACATGTTCTCCATATCATTAACAATAAAATGCAGAGGAGAATAAATCAGTCTTTGGGTGACATTCAAGGACATGTAGGATTACAGGCTGCAAATCAGCCAGTATGGTTTTTTTAGATGCTTAACTGCCAGCACTGAGGTGCTGTGCACATCTCTGAATGATGTTCAGTAGAGTTATCGTCGTAACGCAGATAAACTGCTGACAACATTATCAATGGTCTGAGCAACAGTCTGTATCTAACTCTGCCTCCTATGAAGTGGCTAACACACTACAGCACCTCAAATCTGCTTGAGATATGCGCAGCACTTTTCATCTTCTCATACAGACTCTCCATCCTGTGTGTGCTCTTCTTAGCGGTGTCTCAACAACGATAGATCCATTCTGGGACATCAGCCTGGACCTGCCGGGCTCCTCCACCCCTTTCTGGCCCCTCAGCCCCGGAGGAGACGGATCAGCACTTAACGGAGAGAGCCACACCACTGGAGCGACAACGCTCACGGACTGTCTGCGCAGGTAACTGACATTATAACAATTGGTGCTGCCAAAATGTGTTGCCAGAGATTATATATAAATGATGCGCTTTGGTGGATTATTTGTTTGCTGAATTACAGGAGAAGCTTGGACAGATTCAGAAAAGATGGTTAATCTAATTTTATCGGCACGTTTGATCCTTAGTTAAGACTGCGTTGTTAGTTTCCTTGATTTTTTTTTTTTTGAATGGAGTTCTGCTTCATGACCTGCCAGTACATCTCCAACAACCATTTTGGGCAGTTTATCCAAGTGGAGTTACTGTCATGCAAGTTAATTTCAACAGCTCGAGTGACATCAAAATACACACACAAAAAATTTTAGCGATTTATTGAATCAACTTTATTTAAGAAAAGAAAAAAAACACTTAGAAAAGAAAAAAAAACTTTTAAATAACAGGAACTGCTCAGTTGTGCAAATTAGCACGGTAATGCTGATGTAATAGCATTAAAGTGATAATTTTGACAGCCCTATGTGCCATATAATAACCTTTTAAGCTTCATTCGAAAACCTCAATAGAACCTTTCAATGTACATGAGGTATAAACTCGTAATTTTTGTCATACATCTTTTGTGTATAAAATTGTCTTTTTCTCTGCCATGCTATTCCCAAAAGGGAGCAACCAATGCTGCGTTTTCTCCATCTACATAGAAATAAACACATGCGGTTCCCAGGAAACTATTTCCAGTTCTTCCCAAATTTAACAGCGCTAAACACACAGGCACTAAATCTCTTCCTCTCTCTTCTAGGTTCACCAGGCCAGAACACCTCGGCAGCAGTGCCAAGATCAAATGCAGTGGTTGCCATAGTTACCAGGAGTCCACCAAGCAGCTGACCATGAAGAAGCTGCCCATCGTGGCCTGTTTTCATCTTAAAGTACGGCTCCTCATCCAGGTCGTATTTGTTATCAAAGCATTGTTCTAACACTCAGTAATTTGTTTTCATTCAGAGGTTTGAGCATTCAGCCAAACTGCGGCGGAAGATAACAACTTATGTGTCCTTCCCTTTGGAGCTGGACATGACGCCCTTCATGGCCTCCAGGTGAGCTCAAAACTACATGGCACTAAGCCCTTTGACTACCATTGCTAGGCCTGTCCAGCTTTCACTTCCAGCATGTCACTATGTTGTTTTCAAAGACGGTTGGAGACACTCCAGATTCATAATATGAGTTGTCGGTTCAATATTGTGAATAAAAAGGCCATTAAAAGACTGTTAAAGTCAAGGTAAGCCCACCGGTCCCAATGCAAGTACCAGATAGCCAGAGTCCTGACAACCCATGTGAAGTACAGACATATATATCAATATTTTATTGTTGTTTTTAGCTGAGTGAAGTGAATGTGTCATTATGACTCCCTATAGATGTAATTATCTAATATAAAATTAACGTATCCTGCATTTCCATTTGTGTAAAGTGTGCTGAATTGCAGTTGATCACACAAATTGATAATAATTAATATTCAGCCCTCTAACATCATATCAGTGCAATGCAAAACCTTTATAGCAGCATTATATTGCATTCATCTTTTAATTTTAATACTTATTGAATATATGATGATACGTGATAAATGTCCAGCTTTAGAGCGTGTTATCTGTCTGTATCCATAAAATCAGTTTTTATTTTTTCACATCTGCACTGACCAAACCAACATCGATACAGAATTAAAAGGACTATGAAGAGCTCAAAAACAAATATGTTTTATGGGGGGAAAAAAAGCAGACTGCTGACTGTGTGAGACCAGTTGTTGACACTGTGTGTCGTACTGCGTGTTTCAGTAAAGAAAGCAGAATGAACGGGCAGTACCAGCAGACTGTGGACCCCTTCAACAACGACAACAAGTAAGGCAAATATTTGGAATAAACAGGTATCAGATGTTACAAAAAGAATAGGTTTAGCGTCACTCATCATCTGACTCCTTAAAGTCACATCAGCACACCAGCAAGACAAATATCTGCTCTTGTCTCTTGGTAAAGTTACATTTCAAATACTTCTTTTATTTTTGATTTCATCTTTATTGTGTGCATTTTAAAATAAGGGATGTTTTCCCAACTGTGTCAGTTGTTTGTAGTTGCAGCATTAAGCCTCTTCTTTTCTCCCTCTTCCTGTTTCAGGTACAGTCTGTTTGCAGTGGTGAACCACCAGGGGACACTAGAGAGCGGCCATTACACCACCTTCATCCGTCAGCACAAGGACCAGTGGTTCAAGTGTGACGACGCCATCATCACCAAGGCCAGCATCAAGGATGTCCTGGACAGTGAAGGGTGAGCACATCATTGACCAAGTACAGCTTACCTGTGTGTTTGTAACAGTTGTTTAAAAGTTGCTGTTCTTTTTTTTCTCTCAGTGATGCTGCAGTGTGACCTCATCACATGTACTTCTCTCTCCTCAGGTACCTTTTGTTTTACCACAAACAGTTTCTCGAGTACGAGTAGCTCCCTCCACCCTCCATCGGCGCAGGCTGCAGCACAAGATGAAGCATGATGCAAGGACTGGATGCATGGGGAAAGGTAACGGGAATGATGGTAGAGGCATGGAAACTGAAAAACAAGCCTACCTGAGTCACTCAGAAGTCGCAACTCTCACTCTTAACATGGAACCACCCCGTACTACATGCTAATATAGTGCCACTGTACGGCGTTCAAGACGGATCTGTTTGCCGTGCAGGATAGTGCAAAAGAAGTGCAAGATGTGAGATTTGTGATAGTGCACTTTTTATTGTATTCAGGGGAATCAGATCAGCAAGGAATCAGAAAGCAGCCGTGATAACCTGCTGTAAGGACTGCAGAGTCGTCATATCCCTACTTTTTTCTCCTTGTCAAACACAGAAGGTAATTTTAAACCTTAATTTATCTGAGGAAAGGTTTACTTGATCACAAATGCTGTTCTCCGCCATGTTTCATGCTCTTGCGCCTGCATTTGGTAACACGCCAAGGTGCAGTTCGAGGCTCTGCTTCAGCGAAGAATTCTTCAATTCTTCATCCGCTTTTACCTAAACCGGGCAACTTCCTGGACACAAGCACACTTGTCTTACATACCCCACACTCCTCCAAATGACCAAATATTTCTAGGATGGAAGTTGTCTTATTATGCATTTTTGTTCAGAATGCAAAAAGTGGACAAAAAAAAAATAACGAACATTGTACAGAAAGACCGTTAATTTCATCTCATGAGTTCGTTGTCGTCGTCGTTGTCGTCAGATACTTTTGGGAAACGTCTTTTGACAAGGAAAGGATCTGATATTTTCTGCCTCTCATGCTGCTTCCAACAGTCACAGTGAGGGAAATAAATTACAGAGTGAATATTATATTTTTATACATACTGTAATTAAATTGTTTGTTTACAGTTTCGCATTCTCCCTAAATTCTCACATTGTATATCTGTGTTACACTGTGCTGTCAATCATGTTTTGTTTGTTACACACAAAATAGTGCTGATAACGTTCATGAAACTGCTGCTATGGCGGCTTTGTTTTATTGATTTTTTTTTTTTTTTCCTGGTTTAATTTTTACAACAATTTGTCACGTTTTGGCATTAAAGACGCATAATATCTGTGTTCAAGATACATTGTTGATGCTGTTTCAGGTAAACAGCCACAAAAAACCCATTAAGCTATGGAGTATGTATATCGGGGTACGAAGCTCGATCCTGCAGTGTTAACCGTCGGCCGCATGTTGCTCTAATTCGGTGTGTTTGTGTGTGTGTGTGTGTGTGTGTCCAAGAAAGGGGAAGAAGAAAAAAGAAGCTCACTGTAGGTGTGTTTGCATAAAAATGTGTTATTGTGCGTAATGGGGTGAGGAGAAAAAATAAAAATGACTGCGTGTTCCTGTTTGTATGCACACGTGTGTCGTGCGTATGTACCGTTATGTTCGTGTACTGAATCAGTACTTGCATTCAGCATGCCGTCTGAGCTGGGTATCACAGTTTGATGGGATTTTTTTTTCCACATGGTGATGTATGTGTAAGTATATATGTACAGTTTGTATGTAAGAGACAAACCTCAAAAAGTCGTTTTTGTTCTTCGATATCGACTGATCCGGACACGACCTGGGGGGGGGGTCGCCATCGGAAGAAACTTTGTCTCGATCAGTCATTCCTCGCACACATATGTAACTGCTGCAAGAACTGCACATAGTGACGGAAAGACACTCAAATAAAGAAAATCTATATCTATTCTTAAGATTTTGGTTGCCTCTTATTTATTGTCATTGTTTGTATTGAATTATTACCTCTTGGTTTGTTTTGTCTCTTTTTGTCTGGAAGGATTTTTCATGGATCAAAGAAGAACCTATTCCAGTTTGGAGCAGATGCAAATCACAGGAAATAATTTATCATTTATGGAAACGGCTGTGGTGGAGGTCTGCGCTGTCCAAGTGCTCTTCTAGTTTTAGGATTTAGTGTGTTATTGACTGTGATGGTTTTATGACCTCGTCATCACCTAATGTGAAGAAGAAACTTGTGACTTTCTTGTACTTGAGTCTTTTTACCTCAAAATAATTACCTTCCCCCAAGACCAATGAATACTTCATTTCCTGACTCAACTAACAGGGTCAGTCTTTATTCTCAGATGGACTTTGTTTGAACCAATACAGCAGCATCCATTTTATTATTCCATGGGCAAAGCGAGTACATAGCAATTCTAAATAATGATATAAACCACCACCTCATCCTTGACTTTGTTGCACAATAAAAGGATCATTGGCTGAAATGTCTGACACAACAGTGTCAGTTTGCATATGACATGATACGTTCATGAGAATTGCAGTGTGATGTAAGTGGTTAGCTAATTTGTTGTGAAGCGTTTCTGTTTGATTCGTTGTTTCTTTGGATTATGAGTACTACGAGACCAGTCAGCTGCAGTCTTTGTGACGTGTGGAAATTCTAACAGCCCTCAGGCAACATGAAGCAAATCATGAAGCATCAGTTGATCTTTATCAGGGCTTTGCTGTTCAGTTAATCAGCAAAGAACTGTGTCAAGGCCCTAAAACTGGTTCCATCCAAGCCCCAAAAACCTTCTAAATGGGCTCCTGTTCCTTAGGTTAAGACACTCATTTTCAGTGATTCTCAAACTAAACTTTTATCTCCATTCCAGTTGTCCTGTGTGACAACCAGTGAGCCTCATCCCACAGTAGCCTCCGCCTGCACATTGGGTTCAGTGGTGTGCAGGTTCTCCTCAGTCCAGACAGGCCTTCCCTTTTGGGTCTGGACTCTGTGGAGGCCAGCATGCTGGTAGAGTGAGAAAGGGGTTCTCTGCAGCCTGTCGCTGCCCTGGCCCAGTGCTTTTAGGTCAGGGAAACAGTGGACACAAACACAAGTCTCAGTAGGGCTGGAGTCGTACGATAGCTCCCGGTCTGTGGTGTGTGTTGAATCTGTTAGGAAATCTGTGGAAATACGGGTTGTCATTTATAGCAAAACTTCTCATTCATTACACTGATGCCTGTGATCTGTATCTGTACCACACTAACCTCTGCTCCCTTGTTGGCCAACCTCCTGTCCCTGCTGGACCACCCTCTCTTGGTTGTGTTTGGCATCATTGGGTCCTGGGATGGAAGTTTTGTCCCTTGCCTTCCTTACTAAGACTGCCAAGGCTAGAGACAAGCTTGAGAAGAGCAGGAACAAGCAGAGGGCCAGCAGGGAGTAGAGCAGGACAGTGGTGTCTTCCAGGGCCGTTGGGGCTGAGACTTCTCTGGAATTCAGCACATGCGAAGTAACTTGAACCAGGAGCTTTTTAGTGGTCACTAGAGGAGGCGGAGCTGGGGGCATAGATGGGAAGAATATCTCTGCAACAACTTCAAGACAAAATATATTTTTGGGGGTATTTATTCTTTTATCAGGCAGCACAAATGTTACAGGGATCTGAAAAATAAAGCTTAACTTGCATTCTTTCTAATAGCCAAAATATGTCAAATTTAATTGAAATTTGAGTCTGTAGAGCTTTATGAAAAAACAATCCTTCTCATTTGGTTTATTACCCCAGTAAACATTGTAAACAGGAGTTTATGGGCTCTGATCTCTAGTTTCAAGTCTTCAATACAGCATGATGATTTGTTAATTGTTGTCCATGTAGAGTCAAACAGACCATAATGGAGAGGATGATTTAGGGTGTGGGGCTGTCTTGCGTTTAGCATGTCACTACGAGTTTGTGAGTTCTCTGCATTTTTGTCTCACAAATTAAACCCTTTCATATAAGTAAAAACATTTCATAAAAACATCGTCCTCTGAGGCCTAATTCATCAGAACATCCATGCTTCCAGGAAGCTCTAAATTATTAAAGCTGTATCCAGAAGGGGGTCAGTACTCACTCTGACAGTGCTGGTAACACTCTGCTGGATGTCCACCACAAACCTCAGAACACTTCATACATTTCTTCAACAGCCCATCATAGTAGTGGCCAGGCTGTTCTTTACAATATGCAGACTCTAATATGCAGGAGAAGGTCATTATTATTATTCCAGGGATAATTTTAGTGCTACTGTTTTTCATCTTTTACTGTTACTGGTTAATCACCTACAGAAAACAATGCAGATCTTGTTGGATTAAGTAAGGGTGACAAGTTTTTGAGCAAATGGAAATTTGGTTTTAGTATAGGTGGAAAAATAAAGGTGAAGTCAATCCCACATGTTGCCTGTTATCCAGTCGGCAATGAAAATGTCGCCCTTTAGGACAGTCAGGGTAGTTTAAAACTGAGCACTCACCACAGTAACTGGTGCATCTGGGGATGACACGTGGTTGCTTGCATACCATACGACAGCCCATACATCTGTTGAGCAAAAAGTCCCAGTACTGACCAGAACGGCAGCTTCCACCCATCAGCCCTGATGACCCTCACACTGACAAACAACAACACAAGCATATAGAAAGATGAACCACAAGAAAATAGACATCACAGGTGACCGAGTAACTTTATATACGTGATACTATATAGCTATCCACTCATCCGCCCATCCATCCATCATGAGGCTTCGCATGTGATTGGCTGGAAGGCACTGATGGTCTCCTGGAGACGTCATGACATCATTTATTTGCCTTACAGGGACCATGCTGTGCTATATAAGGTATAGTTTGTTGGCCACCCTCACAGCCTATGAGGAAATATAACTGTTCAGACAGTGTTGTGGTTCTGGTAGAGAGGTTGCTGGATCTTTTTCCAGACAGCCCTGATGTGGACTGTTGATTTGAGGGGCGAGAGGAGTCTTCGGTAACGTTGATGGCCCTGCTGGTGCAGTGTGATTGTTCAGATTGGAAGGATGGAGGAAGCCGTCTGCTGCAGGGAGTTTGCAAGTTGTGACCAGCTTTGATTACTTGTGATATAAAACCCCAGAAATTTGGGGTTTCTGGGTTTTAAAACTCCACAGAGCCATTTTGAATGATTATCTTTGGTCTTATTAACATTAAGAGACTGATTATTGTCAACTGAGCAAACCTAATGCCATGATTTAAGCCATGTTTTTGGGCCATCATCAGAATGAAAATTACGAGATTAAGATTAGGGGTGTTCACACTCAGCTGAGTTGCAAAGCTAAAGCTAAAATTAGTAAACATCAGCCTCACATAGGTGTTTTCACGTTCCAGGTGAGGGTGACGTGGCCTGCAGAGGATATGGCATCTTCACTAGTTCTGCAGGGATGCAAAGCTAAATGATGTCAGCTCAGGGTTCATACGGTTCATGACCAGCCTCTCTTGATAAATGAGGTGAGTGCAACAGGGCCGTCATCAGGATGCCACATACTTTTAAACAGCTGGTTTAAAATGAATGGCTGCCTCAGGGAGGTGTTAAAAATGCCTCTCAACACGCAGCCTGCTATATCATCAGTTCAGCTATCTTGAGTTGTGTTGGTCTGTGTGAGAGAGTCCAGGACAGGACAGCAGGCTTCTTTACAGGGACGTAACTTTATCCCTCCATCAGTCCTTATTCAGAGCACAGGTGAGGCAGTTATCACTGTGACAGGTTGGTCGGGTGATGTTCTCAGTGGCCTTTCAGACAGCTGGTGGTGTCACTTCTGCGTTGAAACTAACCCTGAACTCTTTGTGCACACCTGCGTTTACATCTCTGATGATGTAGCACTATTACTACTATACACTGTGCTTCAGTAGATTATACTCCACTAGAATATTAAGATTTCTAACAGTACTAAATTCTAATATATTGCACTATACTGTACTACTTCTATACTATGTACTACTATACTTAGTGCTATACAGTATATTGCGCTATGATCACACTGTATTGTACTTTATTTCATCCCACTAGAGGAAATATGACTTTTTGCTAATATGATACAGTAATCATTGGGTAAAAGGTGCTTTAAAAGCAAAGCAGAGACGTTTCCTTTTGGCGGCTTTCAACGCTTCTAGAGCAAACCACACTAAATAAAAGTCCAGAGACTCTTGCAAAAATCCTTAAAGTTGACCTCTTTCATTCCACTGACCACTTTTAAAAAACTTATTACATCCCATAACTTAGCTTATCTTTGCACTTGCTTGTAGCTGTTGTCACATTCTATGTTGTACTATGTTGTTCTGGTCTCTGTATGTGTTTTTTTTAATCCTTTTATTTTTATTATGTGTTGCCTTTTCACCCATGTCGTTATTGGAAATGAGAATTAGTTCTCAGCTGACTTACCTGGTAGAAATAAGGTTAAATAAATAATTAAGAAAATTACAGACTGGCAGCAATGCACCAGCCTTATTGTTGCTGCAAAGCGTATTATTAAACGTCCATCCTTTCAGAAACCATGTCTTTGTTCTCAAACACTGTCCTCTTCGCTCCGCTGAGCACTGAGTCAGCGGACTGTGAAAGACACAGATTTAAACCTCCTCCACCCTCCACTGCAGCACAGTACAGTTCATTAGTCACACCCTGATAATCAGCTGCAGTCAATGTCTCACTCATGTCCCCTTTTTAGACTTCATGTGAAGCTGTTAAATGTGTCATTATCACAGACATAAACTATAATATATGTCAAAAATGTTCTTTACAAAACAAAAGCATCATTTACGGTTAGTGGCTTCTTTCTTGAGTTTTATTGTTGCCCTTTTATGATATATCTTATTTTCCTTTTTTTAAGACTTTTATATCTGGCATTACTCTACATTGCCTGTAAGTGTTATTAGTGTGTAAAAGTGTGCATGTAAACGTTTCTAGTATCCGAAGAGGGCTCATTATGAGTCGCCACAAACTCTTGTGTTCATCACGGTCATCGTAGTTATAAACTGGGTCCCAGTCCCACCTGAACCACAAATATTGACCCCAAATACAGAAAAACACAGTATTTAGTTGAGCTGAGGAATCACTCACCTGGTGAGATGTCGAAGCGGTGGAGTATCCTCGGTTTGAAGATGAGAGTGAGATGTGAGGCCCGTATTTCAGCATGGGGGCTCATTTGAGTAAAAACTCACTGGCTGATCAGGGACTCCCCCCTGAGTGTGAGGAGAATCCCCCACCCAAGAAAAAAGACACAGTGTCATACATTGTCTATAAAATGTAATAACACCATGTCCAAACCCATGGACCTTTTTATATAAAATTGAACTACAGCATTTTTTGACAGTGATGAAAAGAAAGTAAACTGTTTACAAAGGACTTAAATAAACACAACTATTCTTTGACTGGGCATCTACAGAGCATTAGCAAAGTTGAGCAGGTTCACTTTTAACCTTGGAAATTCCACGAACTTATTTTCCCTAAACAGAAATACTGTGAAATACTCCCCCTAATATATTACATTATTATCAATAGAATACTTATATGTAATAGAAAGATTCTCCAAGAAGCAGTTTTTGTCCAGACTGCAGCAGGTTTCATGTGTTTTATTGCATTTTATTCTTTTCTTGGCTTGATTTACTATACATGACACTCTTTTTTATTTTCTTTTTGGTAAGATATTCCATGGAAGCGTATTGCATTGGGGTAATTTATTTTTTGGGTTGTTTTTTGATTTAGAGTATTTTCTGTTTTCTAACTATTTTTCCCCTGTTTTTCTGACTAATATTTTCTTGATTTTTGGAGTATTTTTGTGTTTTTCAGAGTGATTTTTTCCTGTTTTTCAAGATAATTTTTTTTCTGAATTATCGACATACTTTGAAGTCCCACGAGAACATCGAAACTACAAGTGATAAAGTCTTCAGGTGCCTGCATGATGTCGACTAACAGTAATATCACGTATATACCTTAAAGACAGGACTATCTCCTAGTGTATTAAAATTAGATCAAAGTAACGCTTAATTAAACTAAACAAGTCGTTCGTGTCTGCTTCCATTAAATTGAACTCTCAATAAAGGTATGAATGTGTCTATTGTTTCAAACGCTCTTTAAACTCAGAAAAAAATAGTCCAAAAAAAACATAACAGGAAATTCTTCTGGAAAAAACAAAACAGAAAAAAATAATCTGAAAAAAAATACCCCCAAAAACCAACCGTAAAAATACAATTACTCTGAAAAACAGACAAAATACAAAAAAAACAGACAAAAAAAATTGCTTTTTTTTTTTTTTTTCAAGTGAATGCAATGCTCTTCCGTAATAGTCATTTGCAATCATATAACAAATCATTCCAGCCTAAGTAACTTATTCTGCTGTCCAAAATACCTGTTTACTGTTCCACATCCTACATGTCTAGATTTTATAATAAAAATAAATATTCAATATAAAAGGTAGCTTCTAAAACCATCAATGTTTGTATCAGTAAAGTATTTGTAAAGTCACTCTGGTGACTCTTTATCCACAGATTGACCTCAGTGATTCAGTGTTAACATCATGCAGCTGACTGTGCAGAAATACTGTGAATAAATCCACTGTCTCGGCTCAGTGTGAAACTGTTTGACAGTTTTACTCTCACACATGAACACAAGACCACAGTTCAGTTTCATCTGTGCTTCTGTTCTTATGTAATCCACGGTCTCTCTGTCTGCCTGTGTGTAGCTTAATTTGTTTAATTTGTTGTCATGTTAGAGTCGAGAACACATGTATTTTCATTCCTTTAATCAGTTCAAATCGCTCAGCTTAGCACTCAGACAGCCTCGCAGTGTCTGTTTGCTCAACTATGGCCTCCAGTAATTATGCACTTTGAATTTATCCAAATCAAAGTGTGTCGAGTAAATAGGGAAAATCAGGAAAGAGCAGAATGTAAACATTCATTAAGCTGTAATTGTAGATCACAGCAAATCAGGAGGAGAGCAAGAGCAAAAAGCAATGATTTTCAGAGGATTTGCTGTGCACCTGTGAGAAGATACCGGAAATTCTGGGGTGACAAGTCATTGAAGGTGTTAGTTTTGTTTTACAACACATGAATTTGGTTCTGCATTGTGACTTTTAAAACAATTAGTAGTGTAGTAGCAGTGCTGGTACATGTGTGAGTGTTGGATAGTCACAGTTATGGACATTAATGATGGACCCTGCACTAAAATGAATTATTGGACACTGTTTATGGTTATTAAATGTTGTTTCTCTTATGCTGGGTGTCTAGTGCGTATGAGTGCAGTAACCACCCATGCACATGCAAACACTACATTCATCACTCTTTGGCTTTTACAATGAATCAGTACCAGTCACTAATGCTTTGGCAGGGACATGATCCTTACATTTAAATAGAAGTGTGTTTTTCCTAGATTATGGTTGTATCTGAAAAATAAAAATGTGGTTAATGTTGTATATTGATACAAAAATGTAACAAATGTACAAGAGTAAAAAGTAAATTTTGAATTAAAATAAATGTTTGTCATGTTAAATAACATTAAAAGGGTTGACACAACCAGCTGGGTAAAAGCTGTGTTTGTTTGACCCATCCCTCATCGTCCTTAAAAATCTAGAAATAAGGTGTATTTAGAAGGCTTACAATAAGCAGAAAATGCTGATTGTAATAATAATAGTCAGCTTTATTGGTCATATTCACAAATTTTGTCTATTGGATCCTCGAGTTCAGGGACAATCATTCTACCAACTGAGCTACAGCCATTTTGGATTTAAGATTATAGTGTAAAGTTGAACTTAAAATAAGAAATTAACTATTAAAACGAGAGAAATTATTTAACAAATCTATCCAACCATCCATTTTCTGCAGATTATCCTCATAGGGTCGCGGGTCTAACAATTAAAACATAAAACAGTATTAGCTCCAAACACCTAGCTTCTATCATTCAAGATTATATTTTTTTTTTACCTGAACAAGTATGGGTTAAATAAGTGAGACTTCCACATCTGTATGTAAATCATCAGGATGCAACTTTGAGTCAGAAAACAAGTCAAGAAGAAAACCAAGAAGTTGAATTTAAGGAAGCTCAGATAAAATATGACTCGGCATGTTGAGTCACAGTGAAACCAAAAGCCTCTTCACATTTTACATATATTCTAATCTGTGCTGCAAGTCTGTATAAGATCAAACTGTTGGAGGAACAAATGTATCCTTTAAATGCACAGAACATTTAAAAAGAATGTATTTCATCCAAATGAACACAGGGAAAAATGTATCATATAGCCCATATACACAAATGTGTGCTTTCATAATAAAGAGTACCATGTGAAAAAAACACATACAGTATATGACATGTCATAACAACAGTAGACAGTCATTAAAACTAAAAACCCTGTAAAGGGGAAGGATTGTTTATTTCAGCCAGAATAGACTCAGAACAGATGGGTAGTCAAATTCAGGAAAAGAAAAAACGAACCAGTCCACATGAGTGAGAAAACAGAACAGACTAAATCAGTCATTTGACAACTGATGGAAAACATTTTTTTTTTTAAATTACGCAGAAATATTTGCATAGACAAGGAGCAACAGTCACACTTTTTACACCAAATGACACCTTCATGGGGAGTTAGTTTGTTGCTTTTGTATTTTTTTTTAGAAACCCAAGCCATATTTTGGGTAAAATTGGAACGATTTTTAGGCTTCATGTGACAAATTGGAACGACTTTCCTGTCACACTACAATCCACAGAGCAGCATATTCACTCCAACAACACCAGAATTATACCAGTAGATGGAGACAGACAGCTATATTTGAAAAGACAGTGCATGATCTACAATAATTTCCTCATCTCTGTGTGCTTTTTGATTAACGGAAGTTTGCATTATTACATGTTACACTATTTCCACTACAGAAAGGTTTTCCTATGCAGCGAGACAGAGAGAGGCAATAGTAAAAATGTTCCAACTTTGGTGAGGTGAAGATGAAGTGAGAAAGATGAGGATGCTGGGGCTGAAAGTAGTCCCAGTAAAGGATTGGGAGGGGATGAAGTGAACATGTTTGATCAAAGGATGAGAGCCCACATGTGGTGCAGATTTCCCCTGAAATCTCTACTAGAACCCTGAATAACTTTTCCACCCACAAAGGGAATCCATCCTCATAAGATCAAACGCATCACGTTGCACCTCATCAGCGTTAGAGTGCCTACACAGAATCTGCTTTCACGCCTGCAATGCATGCAAAAACCTATCCAAGGAGCCCTAATATGATAGAGTATAATTTACTCCAAATGTTAATTATTGTATGAAAATTAAAAAAAATAGTTGTTCACATTCACTTCAACTACTTCAAACTACAGGCTCTGTCAATACATTTTTCTCTTCTTAAAATAAAAAGTAGCTTAACAGGAAATTATCAGTCTGGAACTGAGGGAAAACTGAACTGATTATACTGTCAGTGTACTCTTGATGTAAGTTTGCAGAACAATGCAGCAACATATAAGTAGGCCTGTGTTGGTATAAGCTTTTTATTACTATACTTTTTATCAATCAGTGTGCCCACACGGACTGTTTGTCTGCATTCAGACTCAGATGACAGGATCCAGAATTCTTCAGATGCCAGAATCTCGTCTCGTTGCCTGTAAATGACTGTAGAATCTGTTCATAGAGATTACTTTGCTGCCATAGAAACTAAATCCATTGTTATGCTAAACCATATGCATGGGAGTTTGCTGTTATATTTAAAGTGATAGTTCAGAGTTTTGGACATAGGGCCTCATTTCCAAATGAGCCGGAGTGTTGCAGACGTGTGGAGACAGAGTTAAAAAAAAAAAAAAATCGTTCAGTTCCAGTTGCAGAGTTCACTGGTGCTAGGCTAGTGCAAGTCAGTGGTTTTAGTTTAGCCTGCCATTAAAAACAGCCTTACCCATTCCACAGTGCACCCGAGGCAAATCAGTTATAACACCAGACTATCGATCTAAATGTCTGTGGTGACAGAATAATTTTAGACATAAAACTAACCTTCAACACTCCAGCTCACTTGGAAATGAGGCCCTATGTCCAAAATTCTGAACTAACACTTTAATTTCATTACACGCAAGAAAATTCCACCTTCCCAAAATCTTCAAGGATTTTATTAACTCTAATGTCTCCAGGATTTCCATGAGCGTGGGAATCCTGTAAATAGTTGAATAACCACCATAGTGTGTTCCATCGCTGCGGGTGGAGAGTATGAAATAGAAAAATGTGCTGTACTGGTTCTAGTTTTGGTGTTCTCATCTTGACCCGATGGCTGTGAACCACTTGATCACCATAAGAGGTATCTGTTTGTTCCTTTTCATGCATTTGTTGTTCTTTCTGCAGTGTACTGATTCTGTCCTCAGGGATAGTAGCAGCCAAATGAAATCAGTAGAGTGTAATCCAAAACTCAATGATAGTTAAGCACTTTACCATTTTGTCACCGGAGTATTGAAAATATTCCTGCAACAGCTTCGTCTGACCAAACTGATCTAACTGCTCCAAGTAGATAAGTCTGATTCTCTGATTGAAACCCACATATTAAGTCAGTGCTTTGGGTTTTATTTTAAAATAATAGTAATTAAAGGTGCTAATGTCCTTTGCTCACTGTCTCACTGTTTGGGGTTAATGCACAGCGTCACAATGCAGCTGGCTGCCATTTTAGGGAAAAAAAACTTCTTGATAAATCATTGTACACGTGGATTGGCAAAGTTAGCATCTAGCTGGTGAACGTAATGGAGAATTTATATGAGGGCCAAAACAGAAGTGACAGAAGAGTAAATATCAGGTTATAAATTAAAGGACCGTATGTACGTCTGTGGCCAAAACTGGTACTGCAACCACTTTCAAATTACTGTAGAGTGGTGTCTCCCCTCCCCCTCTCCCCTGACTAGAGGTTGCCAGTTAGGCTGCAGTATCCAACAGGAACAGAAAGTGTTACAGTGAATGAAAAGCAGCCACCTTGGGCATCACCATGGACACTTAGAAGGAATAAATTGGAGTGGGGGGAGAGCTGTGGATGGCTGGGATAAAGTGAGTGGAGCTCCGGGCAGGGAGCCGGGGGTCCGCGGTGACGAAGTTATTTTGGACTTTGTCACGACATATTTCGTATTCATAACAAGGTTTTTTAGGTTTTGTAACATTAGACATTATTTATCTGACACGTTCGTAGCTGCAGCTGTGGTAACTAGAGCAGAGCTGGCAACCTGGATGCTGACACACTACTGACTTGGTGATTTGGAGATAGGTGGAGGGTGGCGCATCGGACCAAAACACAAATATGACAACATAAACATCAGTTGAGGGCTGCAACTTGGCCTTTTAATGAGAATATCCTGGCAGGACTACTGTTATCAGTTATATAAGTATTTTAAATGAACATGATTTCTTAATGTCTGGTGACATATCAGGGCCATTTTATGATTAATTTTAATACATTAAGGTTGCTTTAATTACAGTGTCGCTCTGTATCTGCTGAATGTGTAGATACAACAATGACAACTGTGGGCTGACACTTTAGCTGCTGCTTAACATCCGTTATGTAAAAAATGGACGCCTACATTGCTAAAATGATTATTAGTGGGAGAAAAACGTTAGCTTTAACAGGTTGATCTCTCTAAGTGCTGCATAATGAGGATCAATTGTAGTCAGGAGACCTGAGTCTTGTAACACTGGTGGCATTTTGTGCTTTAGCTGTCTCAAGATCTTGATGGTTCAGCATGACAGATTCTTTGGGCTTTGCTTTCCTGCTCAGTACAGACTCCATGTAAACTGTGCTGCATGAAGTATTTCATACCCAGATATTCTGGTTGGCCTACTTCGCTTTGTTCTAGTTTAGGTCCAAGTTACGCAACAGAACTTTTCCAAAGGTTTTTCAGAAGTAGTTTTGACTCAGTCATTTTTCAGTCAGGTTATTGGAAAGGTCATACTGAGGCTTAATCACCAAGGCTATGCCGCAGCGCTGACCTCTTATAATAAATGTATCGCTGGCCGCACCGAGGGAACGAGGGCTGCGTTCACTTCCATTTTTTAGAGTGACATTTAAACTTAACTCTCCCAAAACTCATTTTTATTTTCACTGGTTAGAGGTGAGTGAGCAGATTCTCTTGTTACTTTGTGAATATAATCCTCATGAGCATCCTCTCACCTGCCACCACCAAAAAAACACCCCCAAGCACGACATTCATTACAGGACGAGTCTCTGTTCTAACAGTGAGAAGTGAATCCGTAGCAGGACACATTGGCACAGCGTTCATGGTCGTGAGTCATATGGAGGCGAGAGAAAATAAGAGATGATACGAGATATTGCTGCAAGTAGGCTCACTTGTGTGTGGACGGTATTGAATTGATCCTTCTGCACTTCTATAATTACCACATTAAACCAAAAGAAAATATATATTTCATAGGATTTTGTCACATTTTTTTCATGGGTGATTTAAATTTTCAGCTACAGCTTGATACAAAATGGTGGTTTTGAGATAAAAGGACATTTGATGACAATTCGGGTTTTACAGTCATTCTCATCAATGGGGCCGTTCTGATTCATATGTTATAATAACTATTAGTTTCTGTTATACCGATCTAGGATATAGCAACTCCAGGAAAACATGTAGTAGCCTCCCAAAGGCTTCCAAAGAAAACTATTTTTATTTAAATCTTTTTCAGTATATTTTTTCTGAGTACATCAGAAAATAGACCTCTGGATTAGCTGTTATTATAGCCAGAATGTCCACCGATATGAGTAGATATGCCTTACAAATTAGCAAAATCATAACATCAGCATGCTAATATGCCCACATGGTAATGTTTAGCAGTTTAACATTTGCTCATTCAACATTTTTTTACTCCTAACTCTGGTTAGGTTTTGGCAACAACAGTAATTAGCAGTGTTGGGCAGTAACACTGTTACTTTTAGCAGTAACTAACACTTTAACACATTACTTTTAAAATTAATTAAAGTAGTTCATTACAATATGGTGCATTTATCTATTACTTGATGAGTGATTTCCTGATTAATGAATTCAAACTACTTTCATTCATGCACAAAGATGGCACAATGGACAGGGGGGGACATAAGTATTATGTGATACCTATCCGTCCCAACACTTTCCCAGCATAAGGCGACCAACATTGCTTGCAAAACAGAGGATTAATGTCATTGTAGCAGCTTTGGGAGCCCAGTGTTTGCCTGATCATGCTTTCTATTTGTACACGATTGTCAGAATTTCCAAGCTCCCAGTCAGAATTTCAAATTAGAATCCTCCGTGAAGTTAGCTCTCCAACTCAGAAAGTCAGATTAATCTCACTAACCCGACATAGAATTCATGCTATCTGCTACTGACGTAAACAGTAGCTACATGTTTTGTTGTACGTCTGTAAGGCTGGTAGAGCTGGGAGCATTAAACTTTGGGGTTACGACGATCTCATCTCCAAGTTCAGACTTCCAGTGAACACATCATCAGGCAAACTCTCACTCCTCAGGGTCCTAAAGAGTAACTAATATGTTATTATTAACAGTAACAGGTTACTTTTTGGAGTCAACAACTCTCAACTTTTTGAATTAAGTAACTAGTAACTGTAACTGGTTACTATTTTCATTAACTAGCACAACACTGGTAATTAGTTATGTGTAATAAAACATGGTTCGGATGTAAATAAGTAAGTTTGTTTCAAAAAATGTGTGTTTTTGTTTTAAAAAATGTTATTAAGTAAACTATGGTGATATAAGTTTCCGAGGAGACATTAACAATGGTGAAAGATAGAGTTTGACCATCCATCCTTCCATCCAGTCCGTCCTAAGCAGACATTGCTTTTCATTTTACGTCAGTTGTTTTGACCATCTAACATCCGGTCTGTGCCAAAGCTGTGTACCAACAGTCTGACGTTACCGTTTCTGGAGCTGCTACTTTTGTTTCAGACCTTAACTAAAGGAAATGTCAAAATGCAGTCCTTTAACTTTTCAACCAAATTAGCCTAAACTAGACCAGCACATTTTTATTTTATGAAATTGGCTAGAATTTGTCTGAACACGAGTTCCCCCTAGGCCTTCACCCTTCACCCTTAATCTTTCCTTAAGGCTTATATTGTCTTACTTAAATGTATCATTTGGTGCATTCATGTATGGTTGCCCCTGTTTGTCCAGCCTTGAGCTATGTTGTTACAGAATAATTGATGACTATGTTTGGGAGTCCCCAGCCCCCTGAGAAATACTGGAATTCACTGAATCCCATTGAATCCCATCTGTATACAACATAGTGTATACTGTATGATGTGTTCAGGGATCATGGGAAAACTTGGAGTTCCTCCAAGGGTTTTACTCCCAAGGGAACTCGTAGAAAGACACTTTGTGTTGCCAGGAACTTTCAAAGATATAAGGTAGTCTTGGGATGTTCAGCAGTCAATACCAAAACTAACAAATTCAAAAAACAAAGAAAATAAATCTGATGAACTTGTGACATGCCCACAGTAGTCATCATACAAATATGCACAGACAGTGATGCACAAACACACCTTTTGACCACTGAAGCAGAAACAGGCCTGTATTTTAATTGCAGAGACGAGGACATTGGCTTGTCCATCACAATCAATGATCACATTGTATTCTGTGCAACAATAAAGAGTCACAAATAAACATGTGCTTCAGACATTATATCACACAAACATAAGCTATATAAGCTGTGGAAATATAGCACTAAAAATGATATACAGCAGGTTAGCTCTGTGATGTTTTGGTTACCAACATGTCTGCACAGTTCAAAGGCCTTTGGTTATTTGGCTTTTGGGAGAAACTGGTAACAATATTGTTTTGCCGTACATTGATGTCATCACATGATTTCATAGTAAGTTCTGACAAAGTAACGGCACAGTAAAGTAAAGTAAAGGATGGTCACCCAGTTAGCGTCTAACACTGGTTTTGATCAATGAGGAGACAGATGGTGAGATCTGCAACTCTCCCCATGCAAGAGCAAGCAGAGGATAGTACAAATACATTGAGTTCATATTGAACGGTGCAGCCTCAGCAGTGCACCGTTCTAGCCCTTCGCAAATGAGCTTGTGTTTCTGGATTAAAGAATCCGAGCACAAGATGGCAGAGGTTTCCCCGTTCCTCTGCTTCCTTCTCTCATCTGTACACTATACAGTGGCAGGAACCTGACAAAAATGTAAAAGTGTCCTTTTGACGCCGAAGTGTGCCCATCGAACAGAGCAGTGTCACACCACATGACTTTTATTCAGAACATGACCTGATTCCACAGAAATAAGTAGTTCTTGATTTCATGAAATGACAAAGGAAGCAACAACTACAGGCACCGTCTCATTGCCTCGGCTGTGCTTCAGCGCTACATTTACACTGCTTTTGGCACAAATTGTCTTATCAACCTCTATTTAACATCAGAGTCCATTAAGTATGTCCAAACAGCCAGCGTCGATGACAGGCGTAGTGTGTTCTCTTCAGGATGGTTCAGTTCATTTCAGCTCCGTTTGAGTTTGGGAGGGTGTAAAATGTGCCGACTCGTATTATTCTTCACCAGCTGTGCATGCGAATGAAGGCGTGAAAGAGAGAGAGGATAGGTAGAAGGACAGAGCACAAGTAATTAACTGTGATGGAGGAATATATCTCTCACTTTAGACTTAGTGTGCTTCAGGGGCATTGGCAGGTTTTCTACACGTGATAATCCATACGTGTTTCTGCATTTGGTATTAGGATTTTTGACGTTATTACAAAGATTCACTGCCAACAAATATCTGTGTCTTCTTATTTTGACCTGTGAGTGAAGATGGGACTGACCCTGCAACAAACACTGCTGCTAGTGGAGACAGTGCCATGACAAATGATGTTCCACAGTAACCTCCAGGGGAAAGCCCTGTCTGGCCCCTCAGCTCTTTTGATTACACTGACTGATGGCTTCTAACCTGACCGTTATAATGGGAACGAAGTGAATCTGACACGGCAGCATATGGCGAACGACCTCATTACTATTGAGGTTTCGCAGTATTTTGACAGATCACTGAGCATCCAGGCGTAACTGACTCCATCATGGAGGTATGGTGGAAAAGTCAGTGTGTGCTCAAACAGCCTGATGGCATCGATGGAAACGGACAAAGTAGCCCATTCAATTAGCTTTAATGGAGTGATAAGGTTTCTAAATTCTGGTTATTGCGACAAGGTGGCTAACTGTTGTTTTAGGTAGCTAAGTGAGCAGTTGATAATAATGTTGAATTGTAGAAGTTCAGGTTAGAAGTTGTTCATCACCATCCAAATATGAATAAAAGCGGTGAACTGACTGAGGTTGTCACTGTGAGCCACATCACTAGCGTGGCTAAAAAAAAACATGCGAACCTCCATGATGTCCCACAGATTGATTGATTGATTAATCCATTAATACATCTGACATCCTGACAGTTTTGCATCTCTCAAGAAGTTGCTAATTATCAAGACTGCAAGGATGTACTGTAATTGTTTGCACATATAACTTATAGCTGCTCTCTGTTTATTCATAGTGCAGGGGGTGTGCAACCTTTTTCTTCCTCTTCCACCAAATAACATTATAAGGAACCACAAACAAAAAGTTATACTGCATATACAAAGCTTGTATTCATGAGAATATACAACTGCAATAATGAAAACGGATTATATTTTTCGTTAGATTTTTATCTGTTATAACAGACAACTCTTAAGAAGAAAAAATGTGAAGTGTGCGTGTGTAGGTCTAATAAATTCAACACACAATTATGCAGGCCTATTTCAGTGCTCTTCATGTTTGTGGAAAATTAATGAAATCAAATTTAACTCACTTTGTGCTAAATTGTTGCCACATATCAAGCATAAAATCAAGCCATCATTGGCAGTGAAGGTAAATAGATCTGTCCATGCAGAATTAAACTCTATTTTCCTCTGAAACATTCCTTTCTTTGAATTTATCCATGGTTAGTTTACTGAGGACTCAAGACTCAGGATTAACCATAAAGTAAAGTAAACCTAAATAATGCACAAAAATGGAATGTGGCATTAAGCTGAAGAGCCGCAGGTTGCCGACTCCTGATCTAGTGTAAAGAGAGATGTGAGATGCATTGAGTCAAGGTCACTTGCAAGGTTAACAAGCTGCGAGGCTTTTGTGGTGTTTGGTGTACAATTATGAGCATACAATTCATATTTCACCCACAGGTGGTCTTGATGGGAACATACTATCTGACTAGCCTGTGTTAATAATGTATTAACATGTACCATGTACCATGGGTAGGGCCCAGTATGTGCATGTACATACAGGATTAATAAGATATCTTACAAGACCTCACCCTAGGCAACAAAACTACTTTGTTAGGCTGTACTTATGTGCAGAAATTGCATGACAATGGTGTCAATGTGTGGGTTAAAATGACTAAATAAGGAGCTATTGAAATAATTTAACACCTGTCTCCTGATTTTGTAGCACCTTAACCTCCCCCCATGCTGCATTTCTCGCTCACTGTACTTCGTAGTTTGTGATTATGTGAATATGATTTACTGTGCATTGCTTTTCATACCTATGTGTGAGGATAGCCTGCTGCATGCTATTTTGATTTATTTTTAAAATTTCTAAAAAATATATGATCTGTATGTCTGATCTATTAACTCTTTCAGTGCCAGCCGTTTTTTAAAACTGAAAGTGCCTTGTGGCAGGGTTTTTGCCAATTTTAAGTCATATTTCAAGACCCACAGAATATTTTGTACTAAAGAGATTCTATTTCATCATGGAAAAAAATGTTTGATTTTACTTTGTTCCATTCTTGTTTTGTCTGGAGGAGAGTAGAGGCCACTTTCACCAAAATCTGCCCTTTTTTGTCCAGAATCCGTCTGTTTTGCGCTCTAATCACGATTGTCTCCACTTCCTGCTTTGAGCTTTGTGGTGTATACTAACTCTTTATGTCCCAACTACAAATCACAGAAGCCCCGAAATTACCCACAGGCTGCTGGAGACCGCAATCGGCGACCCGCTGCAGAAAAAAAAAACAAAACACTTTGACGGCAAAAGTCGTCAATGGCACTCAGGCGTGGGATTTTGAACGACAGCGAAAACCATCAGTGGCACTCAAAAGAGTTAATACAGTTATGTTATATCTGAGGAAATATGATCATTCTTTCTGTACCACTGGCGTCAAAGACCCGGCAGTTTACAGAATGGCCATTAGGAGGTTTTGGAACAACAGTTAATAATTATACAGGTGTTTCAAGTTTTGTCTCACTGACCTGAGACATATTGCCCTCTTCTGTCCGCTGTATCCAGTCAGCCTGCTACAATATCTGAAGCTTTTGTGTGTTATGTTATCACTAAATGCAATACATACACAAGTTTTTCTGTCTCCTAAATTCTTTATCTCCCCCCACCAGCTTCTGTGCAGGCATTATTTGTGAGCACGCACTTGCTGAACCAATTGAGGAGCTGCCAGTGGCCATATTTTAACATGAGCTCAAGAGGAAATCTTACATTGTCAAAATACAGAACTTTGCAAGTAGAAACATACTCTTTACAATGGCACCGCTGGCACAGGGAGAAACAACTGTTGAGACCAGGACACAGGTATAAAGTATATATGATGGGTTTCACAAACATAGTTTCAGAACTGCCCTTAATGCAGAATACAGAGTTATTTTACAACAGGAAATGTCTTTGAAATTCAGTTTGGTCTGGATTTTCCCCCAGAGGTTGACAGGAAACCATTTTGCCGGCTATATACAAAGTTAAGCTGTTTTAAACGGAGCAAGGTCAGAGCGGCCACTGAGATGCTTTCCCATCCTTCCGCTTAATCAATAATCCAGGATGTTCAATTCGAGAGTTTACGGATCAATGCAGCTCCCCCTGTGGAGATGCCAGCAAGGGAGAGGAAAAAGAGCATCCTTGGTTTGTTGTGTTGGGAGGGCTTTGCAATTATGTCGCCTGGTTGATCATATTAGACCGTGCTAATCAGCTGGTATGAATAAAACATGACCGTGATGATTTTCACCTTTGGTTTCTGATTTTTATCATTCAAAGTCTTCATAGCATTACAGTGCTGGCCATTTCCCACAGCAATGTTTGGCTGAATTCTTCAGCACTATTTCCACATTCGGAGAAATCAATACCAACACTTTGTAGCTCTCAAAAACACCAATTCTCAAAAACCGATCCTGCATCCTGTTTTGATTTTGGTTCAGACGACGTAAATACTGGCTACTCGATAGAGACCTTGAGCTGGAAAAGCAGGAACAGCGTTTGCTTTCTACATCACTTGAAAGCAGTGCTGCAGAAGCACTTTAGTCAAGAGGTGTTTTGCTCCACATTAGATCGAGCCAGCTCAAGAGTTCGCATTCCATGACCTCTGGAAAAACCCTTATGAAATTGTTTATTTTTCACTTAGACTTTGTTCATGTGTCCATGAGCTATTACGTCATCCTCCTGCCTCTGCATCTGTGAACAAGGGTCACTAGCAGTGTGATGGCGGCACATCAGTCTGCAAGCCTCAAGTGCCACTGCTCAGCCTGATCAGATACAACCGGCACTCCTCAGATGCTGGTCTGCAGCTCGCCATTTAGCAGGGCAGCATTGTGAGTCTCTAAGTTGGTCACAGCATCATGAACCATCCTGCTCCTGTCTGCCCTGCTGTCACTGCGCTCTATCTCGTCCAGGCCAGCCACCTTTTTCAGGCACAGGACGTTCTGAAAGCTCTTCTTGAAGTTGTCCGACAGGAAGGCGTACAAGATGGGGTTGGCGCAGCTGTTGGCGTAGCCAAGTACCACCACAAAATCGAAGGTGCTCTTCATGGCGGATGTGGGATTGATGGAGCTGGTGACGGACGTGACGTTGAAGATGTAGAAAGGCAGCCAACAGAGGACAAACACCGCCACCACGATGGACACCATCCTCGTCACCTTGCGCTCAGAGCGCTTGCGCTTGGTGGAACCCACCCGCATGCCAGACGACTTTACCTGACAAAACAATGGACTGTCAGCGGCTTAAAATATAGAAGCACATTTTCACACCATGGGACATATATATTAAAATAAAACTTTTGGTTTTGTGCTTGTATGTGCTTGTTACATATGTGCTTGTTGTGCTTGTTTGACAAAAGTTAGATAAGAAGATCAATATCACTCTAATATCTGTCTGTTGCATATAAGGCTACGCTTGTTTGAGTTAGCAATATTTATACTGCTAACTGTAATCACACTCAGTAAATCATGTTTGTGTTCCTTTAAGCCCACCTGACACAAACTGCTTTTTATTTGAGTTGTCAACAGCGACAATTTTAGAATGAACCATTCATCTAGTAAATATGACTCAAAGGGCCAAAATACTTCTGTAATCTTGAGGTAGGATGTTTGTTCAACACTCATCCTACAGACAGTAATAAAGATATACTGATTTAGTATCTGATGTTAACGCCCCACAAGGCAGGTTCTCACCTTGACAATAATGAGCAGGTAGCACAGACATATCACTGCCAACGGCAAGAAGAATCCAATGAAGAAGGTATAGATTATGAATGCTGTGTAATAGACATCCTGGGGCTCCGGCCACACGATCCCACATACTGGCACCTTGTTGAGGCCACTAAAGATCATAGTAGGCAGGATGACCAATAGGGACACACCCCACACTGTCAGGTTAATAAGCTTGGCTATGCGGGGCTTCCGCCATTTCGTGGACTTAATAGGATGGACCACAGCCAAGTACCGATCAATGCTCATCACCATCAGACAGAAGATGCTGGTGAACTGATTGAGAGAGTCTGGGAGGGAAGAAAGAAGGGTAAAATGAGGACATGTATCAAGTAACTGTATCATTAAGTGCTATATTTATTATGTGCTATAGAAAATCTGTTAGAAAGACAGCTATAGAATGAAACATTAATATAGTTTGAATCACAACTAAAAGTCTCTTTAACTCTTTGAGTGCCAAAGACATGTATGTACATCTTTTAAAATAGAACGCTTGAGTGCCATAGATATCTAGATACGTCTTTCCTTTTTTTTGGCAGCAGGGACAAACGAGCGTTGTCACACAGCCTGTGAGTAATTTTGGGGTTTCTGGGATTTGTTGTCGGGACATAAAAAGATGGTTTATGCCACAGCAATCAAAGCAGGAAGTGGAGATGATCACGATTAGAGAGCAAAACAATCGGAATTCCATACAAAAAGTGGTGATTTTGGTGAAACTGGCCTCTCTTCTCCTCCAGATAAAACAAGAAAACTTTTTTTCCACGATGAAATAGAGTCTCTTTTTTTATTTGAGCTATTTTGTGTTTTCAGAGTCATAGTACAAAATATTCAGTGCATCATGAAGTATGACTCAAAATGGACAAAAATACTGGCACAAGGCACTTTCATTTTTTAAAAAAGGGCTGGCACTCAATGAGTTAATATACTAAAACACTTATTAATTACGGTTTGGCGAAAACATATTTAAACGTTCATACTTGTATTTTGGTTTTCTACAAGATCATGTTTACATATTTGAATGTTCAGAAAACACATGATTTGTGTCACAATGTCTAAATATACCTGGAGTAACCGTCTGTCTGAAAGCTCAGTTTTAGCACCTGTCTCTTTATGGCCCTGTCCCAATCAAGCCCAGTTTGCTCTGATTGCTCAGTGTTTTACCACATACTAAATGATATATAGAGCATTCATATAGCAGCAAACAAGGATGTGAAGATATAGTGGAATAATGTCTACTGATACTCTGGTTCCCCCCCAGGTTTACACTGTTAGCTCTATCAGTAGTGTTGCTGTTGTTTTCTCTGTTAGCGCTGTTCGCACCATTAGCTGCAACCGCCATGTTAAGAACCTTACAGAGGAAACAGAAATGCTCCCAATCACACATTTTAAAAGGGTAACTTTCTGAATACTGGCTGTGTGAGTTTCTCCTCCGATTGAGTATTTTGATACTTTCACACTCTTTGCACAGCAACTTTAGCTCATTGAGTGCCATTGACCTACCGATACATCATTTAAAATCCGACGCTTGAGTAGTATAGACGTATACAGTCATGGAAAAAATTATTAGACCACCCTTGTTTTCTTCAATTTCTTGTTAATTTTAATGCCTGGCTCAACTAAAGGTACATTTGTTTGGACAATTATAATGATAACAACAAAAATAGCTCATGAGAGTTTAATTTAAGAACTAAGGATTATTCATTTTCCATGGTTTTCTTGATAATCACCAAAATTACTTACTTAATTACTTACTTAAAATTACTAATTCTTACATCAATAGCTATGGCATTGTACCGCCAAAAACACTACTTTTAAGCATTCCATGTTTTCTTTTCTGTTTGCTTTAAACACATGATACACACAAGAGTTAATACTTGATTGCATAACCATTGTTTTTGATGACTGCAGCCATGCGTCTTGGCATGCTCTCCACCAGCTTCTGACATTGTTCTGCTGTCACAGCAGCCCATTCCTGTTGGACAAATTCAAACAAATTTTCTTTGTTTTTGGGCTTGTGGTTCTCCATTTTGAGTTTGATGATTTTCCACAGGTTTTCAATTGGATTAAGATCTGGTGATTGAGCAGGCCAAGGCATGGTGCGAATGTTGTGGTTCTCCATCCAGGCTTTAACTGACCTTGCCGTGTGGCAAGGGGCATTGTCTTGTTGGAAAATCCAGTCATTCGAGGCAGGAAAGAGTTTTCCAGCTGATGGAAGAAGACTGTTTTCAAGGGTAGTCCTGTACTTGACCTGGTTCATTCGGCCTTCACACAATTGCATTTGCCCTGTTCCACTCAGACTGAAACAACCCCAGATCATGACTGATCCACGCCCATGTTTTACTGTAGGGGCAAGACAGTCTGGGTTGTAAGCTTCTCCAGGCTTCCTCCTAACCAGTAAGTTGGCTGGAGTGGGCATCAATTCAAAATTGGATTCATCACTGAAGAGAACCTTAGCCCCATCATCAACAGTCCAATCCTTGTGGTCTCGAGCAAAGAGTAACCGGGCCTTCCTCTGCCTTTCATTGATGAAGGGCTTCTTGCGTGCTCTGTGTGACTTCAAACCAGCTTCAACAAGTCGGTTTCGAACTGTCCTTGCCGAGCAAGTCACATTTCTCGACAGTGCCCACTCATTTTTAAGGTCCCTGGAGGTCTGACGACGATTCCTGACACAGGAACGGATGAGTGCACGGTCATCTCGTGGGGTAGAAAGACGTTTCCTGCCACGGCCAGGTAGCAATTTGGTAGTGCCATGTTCAGCTTGTTTTTTTTTGTTGGAATGAACGGCTGTCTTGGAGATCTTCAGTTTTTTCGCTACCTGTCTCTCACTCATGCCAATTTCCAGCAGTGCCAAGATGGCTGCCTTTGTTGCTTCACATAATTCTTTTGTTTTAGGCATTATGTGAGAGCTGACAACTTCTGAGTTGTGCTACAGCTTGAATGTAAGCAGGAAACCACTCTAGGTCTTTGCATGTGCAGTGCTGCTTGTGACATGAAATGGCCTCTTATATACCCTGGGAATCAATTAAGCTTAAGAATGTCAAATAGGACATAAAGTATTATGTGACCAGCTGCATTTTTTGTTGTGTTCTTGTTTGTGTTTGTGTTCTTGTTTGTGTTCTTGTTGTGTTCTTGTTCTTGTTTGTGTTTTTGTTTAGTGGTACCAGATATTAGAATGAACAAGAAATTGAAGAAAACAAGGGTGGTCTAATAATTTTTTCCATGACTGTATATACGTAAAAGTGTTTTTTTTGACGATCGCGGTCTCCCGCAGTCTGTGAGTAATGTTGGGGCTTCTGGGAAATTTAGTTAGAGCATAAAAAGACAGTATACGCCACAGAGTTCAAAGGGGGAAGTGGAGTTTTGGGGGAAAGTGGCCTTGACTCCCTCTGATAAAACAAGAACGGAACAAAGTAAAAACAAACTTTTTTTTTCTTTCATTTGAGCTATTGAGTGTTTTCAGAGACAGTACAAAATATTCTGTGGGTTTTGAAATATGACTCAAAATGGGGGGAAAAAAATGCAGATACAAGGCACTTTCTGTTTTATAAAACGGCTGGCACTCAATGAGTTATGATGAAGCTACAGCTAGGACCATTCTCTTAGCAGAAGAGGAATGTGAAAATATTCCTTGAGGAATTTGATCAAATCCTGAGGTGTCAGTATTCTAAAAAGTAGCTACAGATGATTTTTTTTTTTCTTTAAAACATGATTGAGAAAGTGTTTAAAATAAACTGCTGCTGCTGCTGTCTCTAATGCATTTAGCTCCTCTGCTCTGCACCTACCAACAGTCATGATGACCCTGCACAGCACCTCTCCAAAGGGCCAGTGCACCAGAGCCAGCTGCAGGGCAATGAACGGCAGGCTCATCATGCACAGGACATCAGCCACGGCCAGGTTCAGGATGTAGATGTTGGTCACCGTCTTCATTTTGGCGTAGCGCAGAATGACATAAATGACCAGGGCGTTGCCGCACAACCCCACAGCGCACACTATGAAGTAGATGAAGGTGATGACCACAGAGCTGGTCTTGTCCTGATGAGGCTCCCTGGTCTTGGTGATGTTCAGGTCCAGATCGGACTCGTTGCCCTGGATGTAGCTGTCGTACAGGAGGGGCTCGGGGATGGAGATGTTGGGGGGAGTTGGGAGAAAGGGCCACTGATCGAAAGCCATTGTAGTGAAAGGAGTTTTAGTATTGGTGGGTTTCAAGTGTTCAATGATGGCAAGGACTAACAATGTAATCATAGAGTAATCAACAATGTAATCAACAATGTAATCATAGAGTAGATGCTATATATTTTTGGATTTGAGGTTTATTGCTCAAAAGCCTTGAATTTGCCATGCAAGACTGTTGAAATTAGGAAGCTTCAAGTTCGAAGATAAGCCTGAGAATTTGACACTTTGGGGTCTTGGGGTTGAGGGCTCAGGGGATTGGGTTGTCTGGAGATTTTTGTTAATGAGGGACCACAAGTCTCACATCCCAGCTGAAGAGAAACCGAAAAAGACCAAGGATATGTCTATGGAGAGAGAGAGAGAGAGAGAGAGAGAGAGAGACAACAACAAAGTAAAAGAAAAGTACTTAAGGCTGAGAACAAGAATATGCCTCTGACAAACAGTAATAGCCCTTCAATTTCCATGGCAACAGTTGCAAGCTTTCATGTCTCAGATATAATGTCTGGGGAATGCCCCAGATGTGTCCTTGTTACATGTTTAGTTGGTATTATCCTCAAAACTTATTCCCCTCTCAGCAAGCTTTTGGCAGACAGAGACATGCAGAAGATGTAAATTGAGCGGAGTGCAAATTTGACATTGATATGAAAAATTCTAAAAATGCATTTTCACTATTTTCTCACACAGCAAAGAGAGACAGGAGACTAGGAGAGACAATATGTCATCTTACATTACTCAAACCAACACACGCACAACTTGTATGTCGTGACTCTCGTTTGAATGCTTTTGCAGGGACGACAATGTTGAAGTGCCTAAAACAGCCAACTTGGGGCGACTTCTCTGGTTGTAAAGAAGTCAATGAGAAAATGACGGTACTTCTCACTTCATGTTCTTCGATCCAGTACTATGTTCATGTAATAAATTATGTCTCCATTCCATTGAGTCAAACAGATCATAAAGCTGGGGATGGCTACCTTGTTATTGACAGGATTTGTGTCACAACTTCAGTCTTTTCACTTGTGTTTTCAGTTCACAAAAGTTAATTGTGACTTTTTGAGTGCTTGAAAAACCAAGATGGACGACCAAAATATGGATATTTAGTCCACAAACCAGTGGGTGATATCACATTGACGACATCCACTTCATACACACAGTCTCTGATTTCCTCTAAGGAAGATATCTAGTTGCAGGCATGGGTGACACTCATGACAGCCTGACTGTGTTTGTAATATCAGCTGGATCTCAGCTGGCCTAATGCTCTTTTCTCCCAGTAATCCAGCTCAGGTGTGTGTGGTTGTGTGTATATCTCCCCCACATATGCATACATGAAAAAGAGAAGGTACACCAGATCGAAATCACGATGAGGGCAGTGCGCTGCAGAAAGCAAATGTTTATTCAATTGATTTCAGGGACAAACAGCTCTGGGTCTGTGGCAGCATCACTCACTCTTCCCCTGCAGTGACAGCATCAAGGATGTCCGTCCAGTTCTTGCTTTCAGAATTTAACTGAATTACATTCGACTGTGGGACCACAAAACACTTTGTGCTAATTAGGGGTATTTGGAAATTAGACCAACAACGTTGCTGTGTCCATGTGTGGTGAACGTGTGTGCATGTGAAGCTGAGACTATTGAGCATTGGTGCCATTTTGATTAATTAGGTCTTTTCCTTCAAAATTAATTCTCATTTTGTAAATTAGCCACAAATGCCCATCAGTGATTGTCAGGGTCAAAGGGGATGTGTCTAAATGTTGTTTCATCTGCTTATCATTAGAAATAACACCAAAGGTACTCATTGGAAATACTAAAACAATCAAATAATTGTCACTGATGAGGTTTGCCAGCCATCTTCAGCACTGTTAATGACATTTTAATACTGCACACATTAAGTGTGAGTTTGCTGTGTGAGAATCTTGCAATCTACAAAATCTGCAACCCGAATTGATGAGCTGTTAACCAAACTAAAACTGGGTTAGTCTAAGATTCCGTGCAGAATATTAGAAGCTGTGAGAGCAATCATGTAGCAGACTAAATCAATTTAATTGGATCCATATAATTTTAGAATTTAGAGCGATCCTCATCACATCACCACTGGTTGACTTGGCTCTCACTCCAACTCTAACACTGAAAACTGCTCTATAGACTGAATGTAATTACACTGAATCGTTATTGCTGAGGAAGAAATGGTGACCATAAATGTTCATCTCCATTGTAAACACACTGTAGGTGTGTGAGAGAGTGAGAGCTGCAGACAGACAGTGCAGGCTGCACTAATAATACATCCACTGATGAAATGGCTTTAGTGGTCTTTCAGGAGACAGGTTAATTACTATGTGAGTGCCACTGTCTGTATTATTTTGGAACATTGTGGTTTAATTATCAAGCAGAGTAATAGTATTATTATAGGTAAAGGGAATTAAAATCCTTGCAATGGAAAAGTCTAATGGGCTCACAGAGACTCACATACGAAACATAAAGTGCAGCAGGAATGGTTGTCAGAAGCTCAGCACTGATTGTGTGAGCAGATGAGGCTTCATGCAGCCTCTCACACACCTGCAGGCTGTGCGTGATAGATGTCCAACTCAACGGGAGACGGGCTCTCACTCAGAGTAAAGTGGAAAGTCTCCAATAATGAGCAGCTCGTTTTATGCACACTTTGACATCAACCTTTACCCTAACTCTAACACCTAGGGCGCATGCACAGAACCATAAAGTAGCAATGGGTAGCAAAAAATGACTGAACACCTGACCTCTTAACTGAAACACAAGCCCCCTTCATTGCAAACCACCTCTCCCTGTTAACCTGCATGGATCTCCACCGTGGTTATGTTCCAATTATTTTTTTTTCTGTGCTTGGATGAAGGATCAACTCTCCTGTTTAAATGCGCGCACAAAACACGTGCTGTGGGGCTGAATTCATTTGAATCCAAATTACATTTTTGACTAAAATCGAAATAACCAACACTTCATTGCAAATTCAACTTTTAGCAGACAAATAACACCTAAATATGGAAGGTTACATGTGCGCAAAAGCAAGCAAAAATCCACACATATATCTATACCAAAATCAAATCTGCACAAAATTTAAATAGAGCATCACTTACCTTTCAATTGACAGTTTAAAACGTCCCTTTCATATCAAATCCATCGTGACAAAGTGTCCTTCAGCAGAGAACATGAACATGGAATCCAGCCGCTCTGAAAGCGACGCTGACTTGCTGGAAAGCTGCATCCCTCCAGCCTCTCCATCCACCTGCTCTCCGAGTATTACGCACGGCGCCAGGCGCTCCACCGCCCACTTGACTTCACCTTCACCAGAGCTGCTGGTTACATACGCGTCTCTCAAGTCATATTAAGAAATATTTTGCATTTGTAAACTTACACTTCATCGGATCCCATCTTAGAAATGGAGAAAGAAGCCGGAGTGGGAGCAGAAAGACTTGGCACCGAATCCCCGGCGACAGAGAGACAGGACGCACGGTTTAACACGAGAGAGAGCGAGAGAGCGAGAGAGAGAGAGAGAGACCCTCCTGTGTGCGTCAGTAATTGAAGCTCAATTGTTTTTTTCTTATTCTTTGTGTCATCAAGAGATTTGTTGCTCTAAACGCGTTTAGAAGTGAAATATGTGAAAGAGGTTGTTTAGATGAATACCAAAAACAAATGCCTGTATGTCTGCACAGCAATGCAGCAGTTCAGCCTCATGCCCCTAATGTGTGGTCTCTGCAGCCAGCTTCCTATGAAATGAATTCAAGTGTCATGCTTGCACATCACAGTCAGTGGTGCACGTTCCTGTCAGCCTCCCTTCTTATCCATCTTTATTAAGGAGGAGTAATGAAGCAAGTGCAGATGGCATTGGTCGTCTTCCACGACCCCTCCATGAGAAAATAATGCCCTGCCACTTCTCTCAAAGTGCTGCTATTATTACATTCAGCTTGTGTCCCATCAAAGATTAATAGTTCTGTTTACATCCTAAATGATAGGAAGGAAATGACGCTGCTCAGAGGGGGGCAGAGCATGATGTTTTCACTTGTTCTGTGCAGAAAAAAAAGGTCCATGTGAATCAGTGAACAGGAGGGAGGGTTCAGGTGTGTTTGCTGGGCTGTGGGTTGAGGTCAGCAAGTTCTCTGGGTGAGTTCACTGTTTGTTTGTCACTGAAGACCACGTCTGACCTGCAAGTGTTTCAATTCCTTTTGAAATGAGCAGCAAGGCCAAAGTAACCTGACCTGCCCATGGTTTGTTACACAGAAACCATCAGAAAAGACGTCATTGGAAACTGGAAAAGAATACTTGACAGGTGATTGGATGAACCATCTGTCAATCAAATTCTGACAAAGCCGGTTGGGGAAAAGAGTGGAAACCTGTTTTCCCAGAAAAGCCTTAAAGTGATAGTTCAGAATTTTGGACATAGGGTCTCATTTCCAAGTGAGCCAGAGTGTTGAAGATGCAGAGAAGGATTTAAAAAAAAAAAAAATCATTCAGTCTTTTTAGTTGCAGAGTTCACTGGTACTAGGCTAACACAAGTCAATGGTTCAAGTTTAGCCTGCCATTAAAAACAGTCTTACCCACTCCACAGTGCACTCAATGCAAATGAATTATAACGCTAGACTATCGATATAAATGTCTTTGTCTTTTTTTCAGTACAAATTTGCATATATTATCTGACTATTTTTTTCACTTTGACCAACCGTATCAACATTTTAGGCCCACAAACACACAAAACATAAAATCCGATTTTGTACCATAGGTGTCCTGTACTATGTGGAGCATCTTTTTTTTTTTCACGCACCTGACTATAATATTGGATCAAATGGAAAATACAATATCTCCATTTTTTTCTTACTTTATCAACTTCAAACCAAAACAAGGACTAAGTTTCATGTCCGTACCTTCTAGAAGGTACGGACGCATAAACATCATTAAGGGGTTAGTTTTATTTGTCTTTTGATGAGAGCTGAATGAGAAGATTGAAACCCCTCTCTACTCTGATATGCTGAATATGAAGATCACTGCAGGTTACATTTAGCTTAGCATGATGACTTTAATGCAAATTTTCACCTTGCATCTTGCTTCTGTCCATATGCAATGACACCGCTCCTAAAAATATCATATTATGATGAAATGATGAAAATCTCATTTGGCAGCCAGTGAATAGTCAGAAGAAGAATCACTTCCTGCAGCCTCAAAAGTAAAAACATGACATGATGTCAGGCAGGAGGAGGAGAGATGGGAAGCAAGCTCTGGCTTTTGAGAAACAGCTGCACTGACAGCAGCACAATCGCTTTCATCATTGATCTCGCAGAGTTGATGGTGTAAAACTAATTTTCCAGTGTCTAAAATTGCACAACATCACATAAATGACGTTATGTTATCAGCAGAGCATGATTCAATAAAATTTTAAAATCAATTTTAAAAATTGATTGTACTTATCAAAGTGAATTAGCACACTGTGTCATTTAAATAACTGATACATAGTATAATGAATCTCAGACACTGTGCTTTCTGTTCAACACAGCCTCGAACGTCACTGGTGAACAACTCTCAACTTGGCCTTCAACTCTGACACACGTCTAAACCAACATGAAACCTAGTTTCAGGGTAAAGGTCCATTTAAGATAAGGCTTAAATATTCTTTCCATTCTTACTCCTCATCGATGCTAGAGTCCAGCTGCCTAAGCCTCTCAGCTGCCAACAACATGGACTTTTTTCTTATTTAAGTGTTTATGTCCATGATTGTGTACTTTTGGCTGTGAGGCCTTTCAAATCTGTTGGAACAGATCTAGGGCAGCTACTGACTGACTGCAGCTGCAGATGTTTGACAAGGTGTTACTGGAAAGAGGGAAGCAGCTGGAAAAAAGTGTCAAGCCTTGTATCCCTCTTTCTTCTTCTGCACCAAAAAACTTCTTCCCTGTCATGGTGTCAGGTGCTATTCTTCTGCCTTTTTCTCAGTCGGCTCCACATTTCATGGCCCCCGGCTTAGGCTACCAAACACACAGACAACTCCTCCATAGTGTGACTGACTTGATGCTGCTGAAAAACGCAGAACCTTGAAGTTACGGGGGGGGGGGGAGGCCAGCATATATGTGACATGATTTATCTGCCGTTCATCACCTTGACTCTTGGTGATAACACACTACTGCAATACAAGTATGTGACACCTTTTGTCGCTGCATTGCCTCACCGTAGACTCATTTTATATCCCTTTGTAGTTGTATCGTGTCACTCTGGTCATTTTACCTCCCTTTGTGGTACAGCCCAATATCACAAATTACAAATTTGCTTTACAATCTGTACAGGATATGACACCCTCTGTCTTTTGCATTGAATCACTTTATTGTCATTGTAGTTGCATTGTGTTAGTTTATTAAGTTCCTTTCAGTCATTTTATGTAATTCTGTAGTCATTTTCAGTCCCATTATATTGCATTGCATCGCTTTAAAGTTATTCATGTCTCTTTGTAGTTACATTATGTCACTTTTAATCACATTAAGACGGTCTTCGGCAGTTGGTTGCAATCTGCAACCACACAACGAGTCCTATAGGCAGTCCCTTTAAGTGATAGTTTAAACAGATATTAAAAAAAAAATGGATGTCTGAAAATGTTTAGACAAAAACCTTGGTCTGATGTTTGATTACATCCTCAATTTAGAATTTCATATCAGTAGCAAGGTCATCCAAGCTTGCCTCTACCACCCCCCAGGAATATTGCTAGAATTTGTTCAATTTCCGATAACACATCTGGTCATTTCCTCATGCTTGGACTATAGTGTAATTGTATTTTAACAGACTTTATGACTCTTAACCAAACTCAACTCAAAAAGGACATATCAGTCCCTTTTTCATATCATGATGGTTGAAAACAACTATATCTTGTTTTCTGTCAGATCTCTTCTCTTTCTGTCTGCTCCCTTTGATGCTGTAAAAATTTCCTTCTTTTCTCTAGCCTGGTGCATTGGCATCTGAAAAGAGTGGTATGGGTTTTCAGCCTGTGGAGGGGGAACTGGGGAAGTGACACAGCTGTCTTGTTTCCAGTGGAGAGTTCATTCACCCAGAATAGAGAAGAGCCTTGACCAAGATCGGTGACCACAGGGACCTCGGGGTGAGGGTTTGACCATAGCTTGGAGGCAGGAGCTCCACTTTACAATAATAATGCAATATAAAATCAGAAAACAGAAAAGCAAATAATCTTGTTTCTGTATTGCAGCATGCGGAGAGGGAACAGTAAGATACAGATGATGAGCTAGAATTATTCATAATATATTTGGTGTGCACATCAGTTGCCAGGTGCCTGAATTAAACTTTCAACATTCATGTCTCCGCACCCCATGAGTAAATTGTAAGCTTATAGATGAAATCACTCACCTGGACAACATATCATGATATCATCACTACTAGTGCTGTATCAGTGCAGTGGTCGTACTGTCAGGGGACACCACCAGCATGGTGCGTAGATGATGAATCATCAGCATATGCTATCATTATGATGGAGCGCTTTGATCAAGGTTGTCAAGAATCACCCAACCATCCTGTGTTAATGACTGAATAGCAGATCAAAAGAAGGATTTTAAAGCCTTTTATCAAATTGAATTTTGCAACTGTGTTGGATCTGTGTGGAAATTACAGTGATATTCTGCCTTTGACTTTTATTTTCTTTGTTTCACTTCATCATCAATATGGCAATACATCAGTGTAGAATTGTAGACCAAACCATTTGTTCCCACAATGCAGGAATTAATATAACTGAATTGTTACGAGGAAATAGTTATTAATCTTTTCAGCTCATATGTTCTTGCTGTATTATATTGCAGAAAGAAAACTGGGATAGTCAATTGTTGCTGTTCTTGTCTGCTTGCTTTTTTCTCTGTTGGTGGATAGTCAAAGTAATGTTACATTAAAGCCATAGTTGGTAATCCTGTTCAGTAGCACTTTTTTTTATACTAGGTGAAATGGTCCTTTCATCCTAAGAGCAGTCAATACATTATGTGTTCAGTAAAAGAAAGGAAAAGAATCAGAGCTCTGTGTCAACTATAGAACTGTAAGAACTCCGACCAATCACTGCCTTTAGGTCCAAATGGAAAGAACCAATCACCCTGTCCTGCCATGCCCCCCTCTGTCTGGCATCACATTTCATCGTTGCTGGAAATATTCAGCAGGGGGTAGTAGGGGCGGCAACCTTCAGGAGGGGGTGGAGCTTTCACTCACTTTCAAATCTTGCTAGCTCTCCAGGATTACCAACTACAGCTTCAGCTGTACAATAGTGAATCTGATGACTCAGGTCTTGACAAAATTAATTGAAATTTTGGTCTTTTCGTGAAAGCTGTCTGATGACCTGTTTAGGACTCAAAGCAAGACTTAGATGACAACGCAAATGTGCTTCAAAAGTCAAATCTTATGTTACTAAATGCAGGCTGGGAGCAGTGAGCTGACACTAGCGCCACTCCGAGCAGCAAAGAGCTCGTTGACATAACATTTGCATCAGCAAAAACACCTGCAGCTACTGGCATTGCTACGGCATAGCTAACAACAAAATATGAATGGCACATTTAAAAAAAGAAAAGAAAAAAAAACGACTGTCCAACTTCCTTTAAATTCGTGGCACTGGGTTGCAGTCTGAGCAGTCAAAGCACTCTGATTGTTAAGTACTTTTTGCTCCCATAACTGAATACTGGCACTTGTGTTTTTTCCACTTCAAGCTGCTTGTAACCACATCGATTTTATTTAAAATGATGTTACTTTACTTGGCTGATTCAACTTGATTATTTGATGAAATAATGAGAGAAGATTATGAAGTACAAGTATGCTCTAACTTGCAAAGAAAAAAAATACAGAAAGGGAAATAAAGGACTTAAAGTACTTGATCATACTACAAGTGATAATGGTCGCCATGCCAGCATATAGTCACCCACAGTTATATCCTTTTCCATTGTCTTTGGGGCTATTGTAAGCAGCTCTTACCAACGAAAAACAACATATGTCCTGAGAATCTACAGCTCTTTCATATAAATCAACGTGGCTGTTTCAAAGCTCAGCCAGGTCTCAGAGTCATCTTTCTTAACTTTAGATTATGCACAGCCACAATGCAAGACTGTGCAACATAAATCATTCTGGCTGTCCCATTATACCGTTATTTGTCACTGTTTTTTGTCTTTTTAACACCAGGGCTGTGAAATAAGAGCAACATAACCCAGTGCCTCCATAACTGCATCCATAAAATGATCCAATCTTGCACGCTGATGTTGGTAAAAACATTTTACCATGTTGGCCCAAACACAATTTCATTCATCTTACATTAATTTACAAGTATGCTATGCTGCATGTTTTCATTCATCCATCCATTTTCTACCACTTATCCTCATAGGGTTGTGGGGGGGGCTGGAGCCTATCCCAGCTGTCTTAGGGTGGAAGGCAGGGTACACCCTGGACAAGTCGCCACCTCATCACAGGACACATAGAGACAGACAACCATTCACACTCACGGTCAATTTAAATTAACCTAATCCCCATACATGATTTTGGATGGTGGGAGGAAGCCGGAGTACCCAGAGAGAACCCACACAGACATGGGGAGAGCACGCTCCACACAGAAAGGCCCCGGGCCGGGAATCAAACCCCATACCTTCTTGCTGTGAGGCAACAGTGCTAACCACTACACCACCATGCCGCCCTTCGACCTCCAATTTGTTCAGTTAGTCACATACCAGGATTTGTAAAGTTATTGAAGTTGTTTATATATTTATTTAATTTGGTTTGTTAGCACTTTATAATATAATTTATATTTGTGCATGGTCTTTATTTTGCACCTATCTTAAAAATAAAGCACTAATATTACACTTCTATCGTCCCATTCAGTTGTGTCATGATTATGAGTTCTATTTACATTTCAGTTCATATTAACACTTAAGATTTACAGTTAATTTTAGTCATCACATTAATCATGAAAGACAAAAAAATGATGAACTGAAGACATGTTGATGGAGGAGCATGTATATCCATGCGCACTGACTGACATATGATTTAATCCTGTCACCCCTGCATGACTTAGTGCCCCACTTGGGCCACTCCTGTGAAAAAAGTCTGGACACGCCAATGTGCGCAACTGGTCAATGGCACACAAAGAGTTAAACAGTAATGAACAACACAGTCACAGGATGTAAAAATCAAATGTTTAAAATAATCAGCCACAAGGAAAGCACACAGAGCCCTGCTAAATTATACTAACAGGCTGACAGAGCAGCTGGTAATTTATAAAATTTCCATTTATCAAAGATCAGAGGAGAGTCATCAAAGTTCATAAACCTCTCCAATCCACTCAAGTCTTTTCATGACAAGCCTTGAATCACAAAGAACTAGAGACAGTACATTATGTACTGTCTGTCCCAGCTAACTGAACAGAAGGTAAATCAAATTTAACATACACACACATTGGCAACCCATCCAGAAAAGTCACAACCATAATTCAACGCACAAAAGACTGCTGTCCATCAGTCACTACTGACTTGAAACACTGAGAAATCATTGACAATGTATTGATCCAGTGGAGAGCACCTGGCTGACACAGGAAGGTCAGGATGTACTCATTTTGTAAAGTGGGCCTACACTCTCTGACTGCACTGTAAAAATATGAACACAAAACTTTGACAAAAATATACCACGAGAGAACAACTTAAGCTCCTGTGTTTAAATTCTGTCACCCAGTGGATGCAAATAACACTTCAACCAGTATGAGTGTCATTTTCACTGCTGTGAAGACTGTATAAATATCTTTGTCACACTCTGCTCTGATTACGTAGGTGTAACTGACAGGTACAAGTGTTGGTCAATGTCAAATCCAGCCAAACTATGGCAGTATCTACTCATTGCTATCTTTTTTTACAGTTTAATCAATAGCTGAGATCTTTCCCATGCCCTCTCAAAGTTCCCGGCAAATATTTAGATGTTGAAATGATGGCCAGAACCAACATGCAATACATGTGTAGATACCATGCAATAACAATCAAAGTCAGCCCTTTCTCTCTACTCACAACTGACTGGGGCTCTCATTTAACTCTATCACCTTTCAGATTACTCAATTTGAAGGAAAATTAAAAACCAGTGAAAATTGGTGAACATTAAGCATGTGGCAGGGTAATGACTGAGTTACTTTAGCCAATCATATAATGTATGTAGACAGCAAGACCCTTTTACAGGTTTCTCATTGTACAACATTTTTCAACCAAGACACAAAGTTTCTTAGCTAGCAGCAGCCAACAAAAGCCACAATAACTGGCAAAAGAGGCCTGCTTTTCTTCTTTTCCTCTGTGTAAAATCCATTGGCCCACTGTTTCAGAGGTTACTGCTAATTTTGAGTGGTAAATCTGTCACCATGGTGATTGTAAATACATGTAATGTGCTATGTTGTAGCGACAGTAACTAAGTATGAGTTTCCTTTGGCACTTTTGGCTCCGCCGAGTCAAACCATTCCATGTTGATATGCATTTCTATGGCCTGTTAAAGTTTCATGTTTCATGTTTCATGTCCACTTTCAGCTGTATTGGAGTCTTGTGAAATGACAACAGCAGAGAGAGAGAGATAAAAGTACCATCTCACCATTATATTTAACATGTTATCTGGCCAGTTTCTGATGGCTGAAGTAACTTTTTGTGTAGCAAAATATATTTTTGCAGCTATATTTAGCACAGACTGAAGAGCTTAAGGAGTCATATGGGGCCAAGCTAGACAAAACAGAACCTTATCACTGTGAGAGTCAGTCCATCGCTGGATCCCCATAGCACTTAAAAACAGCTCATTGATGAACCTCATTTGGTCTTATGAACTGGTTGTGAACTGTCCTTTGCGGGCGTGGTGTAGTGATTAGCACTGTTGCCTCACAGCAAGAAGGTACTGGGTTCAATTCCCGGCCCGGGGCTTTTCTGTGTGGAGTTTTCATGTTCTCCCTGTGTCTGCGTGGGTTCTCTCCAGGTACTCTGGCTTTCTCCCACCATCCGAAAACATGCATGGAATTAGGTTTGTCATAATTTAGATTGTCTGTAGGTGTGAATGCGAGTGTGAGTGGTTGTTTGTCTCTATGTGTCCTGTGATGAACTGTAGACTTGTCCAGGGTGTACCCTGCCTTTCACCCTAAGACAGCTGGGATAGGCTCCAGCTCCCCGCGACCATATGAGGATAAGCGGTAGAAAATGGATGGATGGATGGAACTGTCCTTTGCATGATCTTGGGACAATTTCCAATGGGACTCTAGATGATGTCATTTAATGAGAAGCACATTAATTGAGATGGATGGTTGAAGATACACAATAAAGTGGAGAGATACATTTTTAGATTATATACACAGAAAGCAACAGCATCTGCACAGCGTCCTTGGGCGCTGAATCTGTCTCATCTGTACTGAGTAGTACACACTGCAAAACAGAGCAAGGAAGACACACACATTCATATAATGTGGCACTGAAAAAGGATATGTGTAATGAAACTGAAAGGGCAGATTCTGCACAGATTTACTGTAAATATTTTAAGGTAAATAAAATAAATGTAAACATGAACATTACATGTTTACGTTACAAGTATATTCTTCACAAATTATATTATTATAATGCCTTAATTAACTTGTAGAATTAATTTGTAAACTTTACATTTGTATTCACTTTCTTGTAGCTCTGTTTTTGGTCTCCTCCAACTCCTGAGAGAAATAACTGTTAATCGCTCAATATCATCAACGGATGGTTTTTACAGTTTCAGACCCAAAGTAATAAAATTGCACTTGCTGTTATGTTGCCAATATAACTGCCTTTAAGAACAACCCATTAATAAATAGAAGGCAACAAATATGATGAGCAAATTAGATTTCAGAAACGGTCATGGTTACTGAACTTTAGTTAAGTACATAAATCATGTTATGTCCAGGTGAGGTGTTGATGTATACTCACCTATGTACAGTATGTACATTACGATTACTAGTTAATTAGCTAGTTATAATTGAGTGTTTTTCTTTCTATATTGTGCATGCTCTTCACTGAAGGCTGAGCCTCAGAGGCAGCCTCTGCAGATCACCATCATCATGCACTCACTCGCCTTCTATTGCATTAGTGCTGCAGATAATTCTATTATCACTACATCCTTTACATTAATGAGTCACAAACAAATTAGTGCATCATAAGACAGGACTTTGGTTTCTCTCAATCGACTAACTGAATTCCCAAAGCTTCATTTTTTTTTTATCTCAAGCGATTTTTAATGTTAGATGGCAACCTGTAGAAGCCTTAGTGTGACAAAGCCATGTAGGTAGGAGGTCAGCTCGATGTACCAGTCAAACAAAAACATGATTTTCCCCCAGGAGACCTTTGTTTGTGTCCTGAGAGTCACTCAACACAAAAATCAGACCCCTGTGGCAACTGCAGGACTGTAAAAACTGACCAATCCCTGCCTTTCTGTCCGAATGGAAAGAACCAATGAGATGTCATCATGTCTCGACCTGCCTATGCCACCCTCTGTCTCGCATCACGTTTCACCATTGCCGGAAATATTCAGCACACTCCTCTGCAGAAATACAGAGTTAGCAGGAGAGGGGGTGTGGCTTTGGACAGAGTGCTGATGGGAGAGGGTGGAGAGTGCAAAAAGCACACTTGAAAGCATCATTGGATGCGGGACGTCCGATTGGACTGTAAAAGGCAAAAACAACTCGACTCCGCCATTTTTAAAACCGGCAACTGCTTCGCAGTTTTTACACTTCCTGGCGTCTTCTCTGCCTCTCTTCTTTCACTTTGTGCGTGACAGAAAGTCACAGAGCGAGCAACAAATACATGATCACTTCAGTGTCTTCCATTGTTTGTGTTGTTGTTGTTCTTCTTCCCGGTTTTCTGTGTCGCATGCAAATGAAGTTACAGCAGTTTCGCGCTGCCCTTTGTCGACCCCGCCCACGCCGAGGAGGTACTCAGTTGTAATGGAAAAGCAACAAAACTGGGCCGTACCGTGCCGTGCTGTACCGTGCCGCGCCGTTACTGTGTAGTGGAAAAGCGCCATTAGAGGAGGTACCACTTTCAAATCTTGCTTTAAAGGGGACATATCATGCTCATTTTCAGCATACTTGAGTTATGTAAGTACTTGTAAACAAACATACTTATTTTAACCCAAACAATGATCTTTTCCTCAACCTAACCAAGTCATTTTATTTCTGTTCACTCTGTTAACCATGTGTTTGAAACTACAACCACTTTACAATGTGCTCCTGTCAACTCGTACTCTGCACCAGTCACGTGTCGTTTTGGGAGTTACTGGCAACCTATTCTGCTGTTAAAGTATGAGGACGTGCTGCAATAAAACGAAGCTCCATCTGTCCTTTCGTTTGGGCAAATGTCAAAGTAATTGGAACGCTTGCAAAACTCTGTTCATATTTCACATTTTTGTGCCTTCCAAGAACACAGTAAAGTGATAATAATTCCTGGCAGGCTCTGTTTGCTGTCTGTCCCCTGAAATCCCGCAACTCTGGCTCAGTGGTGTCTTGTTTTTGTCATAAACATGTTTAATTTTCCAATTTTCAGCCCTGTTGGACAATCTGAATGAAATGGGGAGGAGAGATTTAAAGAGATAATTCCATTGTTGGGTAATGAGGTGAGGGAATGACAGGAATGGAGGAGGAGGAAATCGAAAACGAAATTAAGAAATGTCTGACAGGGAAATTGACTATGAAAATTGCGTAATTAACCTTTATCAATCTGTTCCTTTAATCATGCCATGGACACATGTACATACACGCGCACACATACACACACACACACTCTCTCAGGGGTCCCATCAATATTCTTTACTGAAAAACCTCTCAGGCAGTTTGCATCTGGTTTCAATCACATAGAGGGTTAGGGTGGGATCAGTCAGAGTGAAGAGGACCAATGAAAATAACTGCTGTCTGCCAGTGCATTAATTAAGACCAACACACACATAAAATACTAACGCACACTCCTCTTAATTAGTGTGACCTATTGGACTATGGCGTAACAATATATTGTAAATTTCAATCGATTGACTGATGGTAAATTGAACAGTTTGCCACATGTGTGGTTTTTGCTTTTGGTTTTTCCTGCTTTTGTCACTACAGCTATTTGTTTTTATGGCATTAAAAAAGTGGATTTTTGTTTTGCGAAATACCAGAGCTGGTCAGCTGGTCCTGACCTCCATGGGGCCCCAAGCAAGGGGCCATTCTGCTCAGGGCCATCCTAGGTAAACCACACTTGAAACCTCTCTGTGTTCAAATATATCTATCTATCTATCTATCTATCTATCTATATATATGGCTACTTGATGATCATTATTTACTGAGAGATGTTCATAGTTAGTGTCAAACTGTGACTTCCCATAGAGTTGGAACTGATTCTTATGTCACATGTACGTTCAAAAGAATATCTCCAAAAAAGCTGAAAATGAGCATGATATGTCCCCTATATTCAATGATGTTGACGAGCTAGCAAGTGAGCTAGCAAAATTTGAAAGAAACACCTCCTCTAAGCTCCACCCCTTCCAAAGCCACGCCCCTCTCCCACTAACTCTGTATTTCTTCAGAGGAATATTTCCGGCAAAGGTGAAACACGATGCGAGACAGAGGGAGGCATGGGCAAGATGAGACATGAAGGCATCTGATTGGTTCTTTCCATTCGGACCGAAAGGCAGGGATTGGTCAGAGTTTTTACAGTTCTACAGCTGCCTCAGAGATCTGATTCTTTTCCTTCCTTTTTCTGAACACATAATGTATTGACCATTTTCTACTGCACTCCACACAAGGCCCCAGGCTCTTCTCAATGGAAAACATAATACGTAAGACCAAGGCACATATTAGACCAAAAGCTAGCATCTAGTGGCCATCGCAAGAACTGTTTCTCAAGGCACATCTTCTTTAGTGGTAAAAATCTGTGGTGTGGTACACATGCTCTAAACTGTCCCCTCCTGAACTCCACCACCTACTTCGATGTTCACAGACAGATAACATGACCAAGAACAGTGACACCCTCAGGTAAACCTGAACACCTGGTAACTCAGGATTTTTCTTTAATTCAACAGCTTAGAAAAGAAAAGCATACAAGCCTGTGTTGTGACTTATTACTGTTTTAGTTTTTTTTTTTTTTTTTTTTTGAACTATCCATTAACAATGAGGACAGACTACTCCTGGGACACATTGAAGTTGTTAATTTTTCAGGCAAATTAGTAGCCTGAAATGACACAAATATGAAATTATTAGCCGGCAAACATTTAGATGCTTAGTAGATGTTGTGAAACCCCTGTAAGCATATCAAAACTTGAGATGACACTTTAATCAAATAATTAGGCCCTATAATATCACATCAAAGCTGTTTTCATATGACATGTTTTAGCTGTGCAAAAGGGTGTTTTGTGCTTTTGGGCCAACACTGTTCCTTACTGTCTGTCGTATCCTTCCTTGCCGTTGGGACATGAGTGTCTTTAAAAGCTCCTGGAGGATGTGGCAGACGTTCATTAGCTCTTTTAAAAACAAGCCGGAAGACACAAGTGGGTCTCAGCAAGCAGGCTTGACATTTCACAGTCTTTCTAGTTTTCTAGTTCCCCATCAGGGAAAGTAGGCTGGAAAAGGAGGTTCTAGGAGTTTGCTTGTTCATCTTAAAAAATTCACCAGAGAATTTCAGTATTTTACCAGCATAGTTTTACCAATGCAGCAATGTGAAAATATTGTGTTGAAATAAGTCCACGATCTTAGATTGTCATCCAAATTTAGCCAAAGTAAAAGTATTAATTTTGCATATATATACGTATATATATATATATATATACGTATATATATATACGTATATATATATACGTATATATACGTATATATACGTATATACGTATATATACGTATATATATGTATATATATATATATATATATATATATATATACATAACGTATGTCTCAATAGTCAGAAATAAGTAAGAATCTTCTGTTTGTAAGAAAACAGACATCATGTACATGGTCATAAAACACAAGCAAATATGTTTATTTACAATCCATATAGCAATAACATCTGATAAATGCTCCTACAGTATACAGAGTAACTATATGATCAATATAAATGGAATGCCAGTCTCATGTCTTGATCAGAAGCCTCAATAAAACTCATGTCACATCTGCCATTCTGCCTTTACAAAACCTGTATTTTTGTGTGTTTGGATTGGATTACATTGCAATTTAAAATGAGACATTCATATTTCTGGCATGCATTCTAACACACTTTTGTTTCAGTGCTCAAATTACAGATTGTCTCACACACACATAACTTTCTCATTTATACATATTTACATCACTGATAATTGACAGCCAGCAATGATTCTTTGCATCTGTGCATTGAAACGTGTTTCTGTTCATGTATCTCCTGTGATAGGATCTATTTTGAGCATATTTATGCAAGTGTGGAGCTGCTCCGTAGACAATGGTTTGGGAAAGATGTTCTAGATGACACAGAGAGCACCCAGAGGACTGTTCTGAGTATATATCAACTGAGAATACAATAGAACAAAAATAACATCAGAATAGAGCTCATTTGGTTTGAACACAGAAAACAAACAAAATCAGTCTCCTATTCATTGTCTATGAAGCAGATCGACTCTTCATACTTTGGTTGACTCTGGTTTCTGTCTTTGAGAGAAAGAGGAGCTTGTGTTCACAAAAACTAATTGAACTGTGAAAATACCATATTGGAATGCATTGTAACTGCAATTATGCCTCTGTGTGACTGGATTTCGTCAGAATTCAATTTCATGAAGTTAAATCCAGTTTCTAAATTGGTGGCATTTTATAGTGTTTTTTCAGCTCATGGAAGAAAAATGAAGCCAAATGTGTTGTCAAATGTGTCACCTTTCCTTAAAAGTATCTTTTGAAAATTCTCTAAAGGAAATCAGACTGAGAATGCCACAGTATGCTCGTGGCACACAGGCCCAGCATGAAGGCGCGTGCATATGGCCACCCACCCAGGCACAAACTTACACTCTTAAAGCCACTCTGACATAATCCAGCTGTGGGAATTGAAGCGCTGTCTGAGCATTTCTTTGTGGTGGTGTTTGGCCTCAGGCACGTGACCCATGTTATTCTGTTTCCACTCCACCCGTCCACACTTCATCCCTCTTGTGCCTCATTTCATTAGTTCTGGTGAAATGCTGTATAACAGGAGGCGCAGTGGAGCGGGTTGCCTCAGCGCTCTGAGTTATTGGAAGACAAATTGTACAACAGGTCCGAGTCAGAGCGAGAGTGGGGCTTGTACTCTGTCAACACAGGGGATTTGTGTTATGGAAAGTCAATTTAAATGATACTGTTTGATGCATATTTTTCTTCCTTTTTGGCTCATCTGTGCATGTAAAGTACAAAAGACATCAATTTCCACAGGGAGAAGAAGGTAAACTTAAAGATTCACAGTCAGTATACTCAAACAGTGAACTGTCTACTATTTCCTCAAACTAAGCAAACGTGACCGCATAGGAAAAGAAAATATGTACAACTTTAATACATTCAAAATCAGCATATATCTGTGACCCACAAATGAGTAAATACTTAGTGAAAGGTATCACGGAATTGGAATGAAATGGTGAATCACATTCCCACAGTCCCTCTATGCCACAATGGTCACATCCGGCACACTTGTGTCATTTAAATCATCCCATTCTGTGTTGCACTGCAGGCCAGGTGATGACTTGACGGCGGGGCAGAGGAGTGTACGGAAGTGCCTTCTGAAAGTGTCAGAGAGGCAGGCGTAAAGGATAGGGTTGGCGCAGCTCCACGAATATGACAGCAAGACCATAAACTCAAAAGCTCTGGCGAAGTTCAGCACCAGACCGGTTTGATACAGGGAGCAGAAGTTGAAGGTGTAAAATGGCAGCCAGCACATACCAAACACAACCACCACTGCGACCACCATCCTGGTGACCTGGCGCTCCAGCTGATGGCTGTCAGGGTTCACTGTTACTGCCCGGAGCCGCTGGGACCTCAGGGTGAGCAGCAGTGCCGTGTAAGAGGCCGTCATGACCGTGAATGGCAAGGCAAACCCCATGACAAAGGTGTAAGACAGGATACCGAGCCACCAGCTGTCTGAAACAAGGTCCGGTATGCACAGGCCTCGATCGGCCGAGAAATGGAGCGCCATCGGGAGGATGGTGAGGAGCGAGAAGAGCCACAGGAATGCTGAAACAATCTTGGCCCAGCGCGGCGTCCTCCAACGAGCGAACCGGAGCGGGTCTGCCAGCGCCAAGTAGCGGTCAATGCTCATCGCCGTCAGGCAGAAGACGCTGGTGAACTGGTTGATGCCGTCCAGCACCATGATCACTTTGCACAGGGTGTCTCCGAACATCCAATGATTCTGGAAGTTCTGGCTCGCTATGAAGGGAAGACCCACCATGAAAAGTCCGTCAGCCAGTGCCAGGTTGAAAATATACACAGTTGTGGAAGATGCCATTTTGTCCAATTTCAAAATTGCAATAATGACAAGGGAGTTTCCAGCTAGTCCCAGAATGCAAACCACCAAGTAGAGTATCGCCATGGTGATGCCAAAGCCATCAATACTGTCCTCTGAGAAAAAATGCCCATCCACATATGTCTGATTGTAGTCTATATCTGATAAAAATGAGGCGTCCATTATGTCTGAAATGATTGATCAAAAAAAGAATAAAAAAGACAAAATTACAGCTCCTTCCTCTGCAAGCAGCTCAACAGTCACCTCTTGACTCCCTGATGTGTAAGTAAAAAGTATTCAGAGGGAGAAGTCAACAACTCCAGTGGAAAACTTGACAATCAAACACCTCTCTCAGGTTCAAGAGCAGCTAGGCTTCAGCAACTCTTCAACTTCCCCCATCCAGTCAAGTCCTTTATCTTGTGAAAAAAACAGTTTTATTCCTTTGAGGTGGAGTAGCCAGCACACTTCTCTCTGATGCACAAACACACTCACTGACGCACAGCAGTGTGGAAATGAGCAGGATAGCCACTCAGATGCTTGCCTGACCGCTCTTTCTCCCTGGGAGTCCTTTTATATCTCTTCCCCCCACAGTGTGAGAGGAGTGTGTCTGCTGCTGTCTGTGGACCCCCCCACCCCTTCATCGCTCTCCAGAGATTGTGATAAACTCCAGCTTGGCTCACGCCCCTCCTCAGTGCTTCCCCAGTCCTTTTGCCGTAGTGCCGTTTCCAAAGTAAACCCCGGCCCCATCTGCTACATTACTTCTGTTTTCATAACTTTTTCTCGCTGCTCTTTCTTCTCTTTCCCCTGCTTCTGTTTACATCACCCCACCCTCCCTGCCATCCATTTTGTCTCACCACACTCTACCCCCATACTCCTCCATAGTTCAGTGGGGGGTCATAGAACTAAACCTAAACACACACACACAGATAATAACACTATCTCATTGCACAGGCCACCCACCTTTACTACCCAGACTGAGTAAATCTGCCCGCAGGAAGTCTGTAGTGTGTTTTTTCAGGGCTTTTGTTTTTTGACATTTGACATAGGATGCTGTTGTTGCTTCCTTAACTCCTTTCACCCTCTAACCCATCCACCTTGTTTCTCCACTCCATGAAAGGAGGAGGTGAAAGGGGGAAAACAAAAGGTGAAAAGGAGATGAGAGATCAAGATGGACAAGAGGAGAAGGAGAGAGATGGGTTGATTGAAATGAGTGTGTGGGGGAGTGGCAGCAAGATTAAAGACCATGGATGAGCGATGACCTCTGTCCTGTTGCCACTCTGACACGCATAGCTGGAATACCCCGGGAACGTCTCCCAGAAAACCTGCGACGTTCTGCCACCCGCTGTTGACGCTTAGAGCAAATCTCAGTAAAAGCTCGTCAATTCTTTCTATGACTTCAACCTTTAGCCAGTGATTTTATCTAATTTCAAAGACCATATCTGAGAGCTCATTCATCAGATGCCACAGATTTCTCTGAGACATCTCAAGACATACCTTCACTCTGGCTTTTAACTGGTTTCAATTGGCAGGAAAAATGCCTTTGTAGTCTAAACTTCTGATTAGCTTGAGGTTTAACGTCCCCCTGGAGACTAACACTTCATTCGGCCCTGCCTACCTCTCCAGCCCCCCTCAGCCCCGTAAAAACATCACTGGAAACACTGTTTCATGGTGCTAAATTTGGAGATGTTTGACAGTTTCGTATTTCACAGCCAGTATCTCACTGTGTCCAGACGGACATGCTGGTGTCCGTATCCATGTGCACTGCAGCAAAAAGGATGAGCCATGTGGAATCAAACAGATGACATATTTCACACTGCCAAACACAAAGCTAAGGCTTCAGAGGTCTTATATTTCTCCGGTGGCTCTTCTTTTCTTTTTTCTTCAATATCTCACAGGATTTTTACTTCCCTCTGTCAGAAAGTTGTGGCTCCTTTCTAGTGAACCAGATTTTATACTTTTATTCTTGTCTTACAGAGATCAGATGAGCATGAGATGATGACTGCCTGAATCACAAAAGAGAAATGGAAACCATACTACCTGCATTGATTGAAGATTAATAGTGATTAATGGGCATTATCAGCACTTATCAGCCCCATAGATATGGGTCATGGGAGGTCTGATACATTCACTGGTAGGTTCAGAAGGCTGTAATCAGTTATTCATGACAGATAAACAACATGGACACAGGAAGATGATGCCGACCTCTAGTGGCCATTGTTATTGTGACAGGAGCGAAGGAGGAAGTCAGGTGATGTATTTTGAAGAATGATAAAGTCCACGTGCCGCACGGTGGTGTAGTGGTTAGCACAGTTGCCTCACGGGGTTCGAATCCCAGGCCCGGAGCCTTTCTGTGTGGAGTTTGCCGTGTCTGTGTGGGTTCTCTCCGGGTACTCCGGCTTCCTCCCACCATCCAAAAACATGCATGGGGATTAGGTTAATTGGCTAATGTAAATTGACCGTAGGTGTGAATGTGAGTGTGAGTGGTTGTCTGTCTCTGTGTGCCCTGCGATGAGGTGACGACTTGTCCTGGCGACTTGTCCTGACGACTTGCCTTCCGCCCTAAGATAGCTGGGATAGGCTCCAGCCCCCCCGCGACCCTATGAGGATAAGCGGAAGATAATGGATAGATGGATGGATAAAGTCCACGTGAGAATTAAGCTTTTTCACTGTATGATCATTTTGATATGCTGATGTTTGAATGATGATGTGTGAATTTGAGACTCACTGTGTGACATGGACAAGCATAATCTTATAATAAAGGTATTAAATTCATGTGCACAGGCTAAGGATCATACAGGGACTGGATTCACAAATACGATAGGAACCCCTGGTTTAAGAAGTTGTTAATCTGCTTTGTGAACAAGATTGTATTGTATTCGCATCCTGCACATGTTTGAGAATTTCCGCCGGGGATTTCACCCGCAAGTGGAAGGAGACGCTGACACTGTAATGTTGTTGCTGGAAAAGTCAAACGATACCATGGCTTTGAAGAAATCAACAACTCACATTTGGACAGACGAGGAGACAGAGTTCATCCAGATAGTTCATTGTCGTTGTAAAGTAGCCATCAACCGGAAGTAGTTCTATATAGTGGCATACTGGCAACATCAAGGGATCACCATCATCTGTAGAATTTATCCTCTGGGGATCAAGACTTAAACTTCAATCCATTAAATGGCAACCCATCCATTGGACCAAAGTAGTGGAGCAACTAACTAATCAACTTTGGCTTCCATAGAGCTATGCTGAATCAAAATAGCTCTTAATTATACAGAGACACCATCTGCAGCTTGCATGCAACAATTTGTTGTTGTGGCTTTGACAAAATTCCCTCATAAGAGGGCATTTTTGGCCAAAGATGTTGCACAGAATAGCTGTACCAAATTCTGCCAGCATATTTGGATGTGAGTGCACACCACAAAAGGAATCTGCTAAACCTGTGTCTTATTATCTTGTTTATTGCGTCTTGCTATGAGCTAATTTTCATCTTTTTTTGTTTCCCAGCAGCACTGCCTATAAATCCCACTCACTCATGAGTAATATAAATCGGACTTCTTGCAGTTACAACACAGAAATGTGAAATATTTAATCCCAACCCCTCTGTCACCTGTGTTTCATTAAGGCCCCTAACATTATCTAAATTTATGAGTGGATAGATTTATTGTATCATGGATGGCATATTAACATGTTCCCTAATGGTTGGCGATTTCAGCAAATATTTTAAACCAAGACGCCAAATGGAAAAAACACTCAAAAATGTGTTAACACTGTAAAAAGAAATTTGGTACCATTGTCGGTGAATTTGTAATTTGAATTTGGTGAATTTGTATTATGATGCAAAATGGATCCCAAAAATATGCAGCATGATGTCATGTTGGGATCTTTTGAAGTTGCATTAGCATAAAACAGCAGGGGTCGAACACATCAGTGGTAAACATCAGTCAGTTCCACCGAATCAAAGAATCTGCTTCTTTCTTGTGCCGCCATTATCCATAACTGTTCTGCAAGGACAGAAATCCATTGAAGAAAGAGCAAAAAGATCAACTCCTCTTCATAGTGATCATAGTGCAAATGGTTACAATATTGCATTGTGAGTCATGGACATGACTTCTGTTGTTTACTTTTCTTAACAAAACCCTTTTCAAAATCAGTCAGCTTTCATTTGAACAAAATAAAGAAAAGGCACAGTATCTTCAACTCTGCCAAAATTGATTCATGTGGTACAAAAATATATTGGATGTTTGTATGGTGAGTGTTTTTGATTCTGTGCAACAAGGGTATTGCAACAGTGCTTTACAAGAAAAGACATCTGAGCAGAAGCTTGAAAACAGGAAATTTATTATTTAGTGGAAGAATCGAATCGCTTACTGATAATCAGTTGAGGGGTGAAAGAGAACAGTAATCCTGGAACATCCAAAGAAATTCCCCATAATCTGTTTTGCCCAGCGTTTGTATGTTTTTCGACTCATGGTGCATAGTTGTACACGAATGTCAGAATTTCCATGCCCCAAGTCAAAGCCCCCCCCCACGAAGTTGGATCTCCAACTCTGAAAGTCGGATTAATCTCATCAACCAGACATAGAATTCATGCTATCTGCTATCTGTTTTGTTGTATGTCTGTAAGACTGGGAAGTGGTGGGAACACTAAACTTTGGGGTTATATTGATCTGAGCTCCAAGTTCTGACTTCTAGTGAACAAACAATGAGGCAAACTACTCTCACTCCCCTGGGACCTAAAGAGGACCTGGTAGCACCCCTGAATGCAGTGGGTTAATAAGGACAATCTTTTTCTCTGGATTATACATGTAGCACTATCTAAATTCCCCACTACTGTCCAAACCCTATATATTTTTAATTTTTCTGTCTTTATTTGCCATCTTTTTTCCTGTATATTCTCATATTTTAACCAACTGGGCTTGATTCAATTATCAAAACATTTTTCTGCACTATATTATTAATTCAGAGGGAAATTCAAGTATGATTCTTCTATGCATAAAAGTACTCAACTGCCTCAGTTTCCCAAACTCTTTTGTGGAGTTTTTCGCTCATGTTTGGATGAATTAACTTACCTATAGTGCTGCTGAAGCTGCTGTCATGTGATTGGCCAAGAGACTGCAAAGGGAGGCGGGATTTCCTGTCATAGACACGTTACCGGGAAGCAGGAAGTAAATACAGAAGAGGCGAGGTGCCGCTGGAGACAAGTGAGTTAACATAAAATAATGCCATAAATTACCGGTAATATAGACTTCGGGGGAAATTAAAACCCTGCCGAATGAATGCATGGTGTTTTATGATTCCACAGAAAGGCTTTGTGTTACACATGACGACACTATTTTTTAATATAAGGCGAGCAAACGTGTAAAGTTAGTCGTTGTCTCATATTTACAAGTTTACAAGCGTCAGGTACTGTATGTCTGTGACTGTGTTTGTGTTTGCAACTCATTTACACGAAGTTGGACCACACACAGCGGTGCTAATGACGGACTTCAAGCGGTTTATGCAGCATAAAAATGTTAATGCGAACGTCAACGTGAGCTGTTTATGTAACAGGAGCACCAAAGACATTCTATCTGTGGAAGCACATTCAACTTTTCATTAGAAATTCATTCATCGTATTTATGAGCTGTGTATCAATTTATCAGTCTTAGAGCTGTCAATAGTCAATGCATTATGTAAGTAGCTTTCCCTGCTACTGTGTGATAAATGACATGTTTATTTAATTTGTGCTCCCATGAAAAGCACTTTCTACAGGTCGCATTGGTAAATACTTAGCCACATATACATATTAGCCACAGACTAGTTAGAGCCACTTCGAGCTACTACGCTTTAGTTTTATGCGCAGGTGAGTTTTGAAGAGAAATAACACTTCTAAAAAACGCAAAAAGCTGAATCTATAACAATCTTTTCAGTTCTCACAGGTGTTTTACTGCATCTGTGTCTGGTATGACCAGATGCTCGTGGTAGCTAATGTTAGCAAACTTTACTCACTACTCCTCTCTTTTGTGCTACTGTTACTTTAAGTTTTTTTTATCTGTCAGTATGTCCAATAAAAGTCATTTGCAGTGGTGATTAATGATGGGAGTGCTACCAGGAGGAAGTGGATATAACTAACGATGCACTGATATGAAAATTTTGGCCGATACCGAAATCTGATATTAATATTGCTGTCATGGCTGATAACCGACACTGCTTGTTTGATTGTTTGTTACGACTGTTGTTAGTTTCTTGGATTTTTTTGCTGTATATTGCCATATATGGCCCGCCCGTGGTTTGTCCATGTCTGCTTTAGAGGAACAGTGTAATTCCTTTAACTGATATCGATATATTTAAAAAAAAAAAAAAAAAAAAAAAGCTTTCTGTGATAACAACATTTTGTACAGACTGAAAAACATGCAAACTTTTCTTTTTTTTTTTGCGAAACTTGTTTTACTTTCAAATAACAAGGTTACAGGGCGACCATAAAACACAAGTAACCACCAGTGTAACTTTTTAGCAACCTTTACCACTTGAAGCAAGTGTGTAACTAAATTAAAGTTAACATACGATGAGAATGTTTGGATCATAAATTAAGGTAACCATATTTCTGAACATTTCCAGCTCAGTCAGGGACATTTTGGGGACAGCTTTAACTGGGCACTGGTTATCCAAAATGGGAATTGTCCCTGGAAATCAGAGATGTCTGGTCACCTTATCATAAGTTAAGACAAGTGAAAACACCAGTTTAATACCCACAATCCAAACCCCTTCCCCTCTCTCTCCCCCTTTCCTTCTCCTGACACACAAACAGCAACTAGATGGATATAAACATTACTTAATATTGGCTCAGTTTTACTCATTGGGCCAATGCCCATACGAACACACAGCTGATACCGATATTAATGCAGATATAGCATGTCCTCCTCCCTATATATAATATACAGTTACACTCAGTGCCGCCCCTCCCCAAACGCAGATCACGCAGTTTGCGTAGGGCTTCATCCTTCATGAGGGACCACATTTTTGCACGAGGGGAGACATTTGCACATATGCGCAATGGATGCGCATATGTGCTATTGCGAGACGCGCGGCGCTTACAGCATCAAATCAGCTCAAGGAGGGAGAGAAGAGAGCTGCAATCAGTTGCAATGATTGACAGCACTCAACATCTGACCAATGAGAGAGGAGGTCTGGCACACACTTACAGAGCGAGTTGTCATTAGTTCTTGTTTGCATTAATTACATTTTAATTTAATTGGGGATGCACATATGCAAGGCGTGTGGCTCATACAGCATGCGCAGAGAATTGATGGCTTCTGAAGCCTCCAAATAAAATTTCGCTTAGGGTCCCAATTCGGTCAGGGACGCGGCACTGGTTACACTGTGTATTCCTGTGCTGTTGTGGCTGCCAGGTGGACTATAAACTGCCAGAATAACGGATCAGTTTTGTTCATGTCCTAGTTATAGTCAAAGTTATGTATTAATAAGTATGTGATCTTTAGCATATAATCACCTTAAAATAATGCAACCCATCTGTTAGATGCCGCCAAATTCTACACATTGCACCTTTGAAACAGTGAATAATTTATTTTCCTTTCTCGATGTGAGGGCTGTTTGTAAAGGACAGAGGGAGTCATCTTGTACAGATTATAAAGCCCTCTGAGGTAACTTTGTAATTTGTGATATTGGGCTATACAAATAAAATTGACTTGACTTGAGTTAGTGTCCGGGCAAACAGGATTTGACTTATTTGTTCTGTTGAGTGCTGAAACAAACACTGAGGGTGTGTCATGCTCCTAATGTGAGGGCTTAAAGGTGCAAGTTTAACATGAGTCAGCTTCAGCACATTATAGATGTGGACAATATTTACCTTGAGTCTTGTATTTAAAGGTGGGGTGGTTACAGGAAGATTTCAATCCATCCATTGATGCTCCTCTAGGTTTTAAAGTCTTTCTGGAAATTTGAGCTCAAGATATCGTCTGTCACTTCTTCCACTATAATGTGAATGTGCTGTGGGGATAGATAGATAGATAGATAGATAGATTTTTATTCATCTTACTGAGAAAGTCACAGAAATTAGTTTGGATTAGGATTAGTTTGAAATGGTGTGTGTCGTTTGTCCAGGTCTGGCACCATGCTGGAAGGCTACAGCTCTGTGACCCAGGCCCTGCTGGGGACTCTGTTCACCTGGGGGCTGACTGCTGCCGGAGCTGCGCTGGTGTTTGTCTTCTCCAGCCGTCAGGTATAGTATGAACCCAGAATTAACATACCACTTTCGCACTGAAATTAGTTAATTAGTTCCTCTTCTTCTCCACGGGTGCTGAGCAGCTCTCAGACCTCGTGATCTTGCCAGTGCGCTGCCATGATCGATAAAAAAAGGTGCCAGATCACTATGCAAGCTGTATATAAACACGGTCTCGCAAGCGCAGTTCACATCGGGATTCCTCAGTCTGTGGGATTTCCAGAGAATGACTTAGGGCTAATTCACGTATGGGCTTCCATTAACTCACTGAGTGCCAGCTGTTTTATAAAATAGAAAGTGCCTTGTGCCAGCGTTTTTGCCCATTTTGAGTCATATTTCAAGACCTACAGAATATTTTGTACTATGACTGTGAAAACACAGACTAGCTCAAATGAAAGAAGAGACTTGCTGTTTCATCATAAAAAAGTTTTTACCTCGTTCCATTCTTATTTTATCAGAGGTGAAGTAGATGCCACTTTCACCAAAAATGCCACTTTTTGTCCAGAATCCGTCCGTTTTTCTCTCTAATCGTGGTCGTCTCCACTTCCTGCTTTGATCTCCATGGCACATCCCGTCTCTTTATGCCCTGGCTACATCTGCCAGAAGCCCCAACATTACTCACAGGCTGCGGGAGACCTCGATCGGCGACCCACGGCCGAAAAAACACTTTGACATATTATTACATCGATGGCACTCAAGCGTGGGATTTTAAATGATGAAATATGTCAATGGCACTCAAATAGTTAAATATTGTTTAGCTACACATTTGATTTGTTTGGTTGAAAAAAATCTTTGCCCCCCAGAGATTGGTCTGTGGGAGATCAGCTGGAAGATGGATCTTATGAGAGTGGATCAAAATTTTTGTTCTGTTCACAGTCAGTACGTTAACATGTACATCTCAGCCAAGCTGTCGGCAATAACCGAGCTAAGGATTTAACTGGAGTTTCTGAGAAATCCGAGTGGACGTGCGTGGCAAGAGAATCGAATTATTGAGTGAGGTACATTCGCCTCCGAGACACTAAGTGGCGCTACACGCCCTTTCGTGTTGGCATTCTTCTGGTCCTTCTGCTACTGTGTTGTTGTCATCCCACTTTCGTGGTCTCGTCACTTCCAGAAGGGGGAGTGCCACTCGTCAGTAGTCCGGCTAATCGTGGTTTGCATATACATGCTGGAAAAGCTCGATTTAGAACCGCATTATCTGGCGCGAATAGTCTGATTATAAAAATTCCGGTTCGGTCCGACTACAGTCCGACTAAGGCGTACATATGGCTTTTAAAACTTAGATATTAGCCGGACTAAGGCAATACATCACAATTCTCAAAGTACATGTAAACACCCTGAATGACAGCCTGACATGCTACTCAGGGATTAAATCAGAATGGCATTGGGTAATTAAGCTTGTCGACGTGGGATGCTTTTCATGCTGCTGGCGAGCCGAGCCAATAAATTCAGGTCGACTGGAGGGTCATTTGACCCGGGTCAAAATCCTGTGACAACCCTTTCACACTGCACGCAAATGCTGCGTTGTGCAATATGAAATGGGCTACGGGCATGCAGCACTTGATGAAGGACTTTACATACAGTAAATACAGTGTTGTAAAGTAATTGTTAGCTAGTCGCTCATCTAGGCAAAGTCAAATGAGAATATACCACTCCTTTTACCTGTACAGGAAGGATCTGACCTGCAGCTGGTTAGCTGAACTTAACATTAAGACTGAAAACTGGAGAAAAGCAAAAAAGTGAAACAATTTGCAGACCGTACCAGAACCTCTTTGAACCACTTTAAACACATTGTTTCCTGTTTGTTTTATGTACAAACCAGGGCTGTTGAAATTAGATCATCAACGTGATTAATCAGAGTTAACAAGCTAATTTGCGTAATGGTAACTCTGAACTGAAAATGCGTTGTCAGAAACATGCTGACAGGTCATGAAGCGGAACTCAGAATGCAGAACTGCATTTCTGCCAGTAAAGGCTGCAATAACAGATCTACTGAAAAGATTAAGAGCATTGATTTGACCGACTCACACTACCATCTTTTCTGCTCTGCCCTTTTCAGAAGCGCATCTTGGATGGAAGTCTAGGCTTTGCAGCTGGGGTGAGTAAGAACAGAAACACACACACCCATAGCCAATTACAATGTGTATACTGTATGTTACAAGAGATAGTGTTGAATTAATGTATTGAACATTGAATGTTTCTTGCATGGATCAAACTAGAGAAGCTGCCAAATTTAATTGTTTATAGGGTGTACATTGCAAGGCTGCATCACATGTAAACTATTTGTAGCAGCCCATTGCATTACACTTATTTAGCTGATGCCATTCTCCAAAGTCACAGTAATGTTAATTTTTTTTTTTTTTTTTTTAACATTTTTTAATATTTAGACCAAATCAAAGTGTGTTCTTGGTTTTCAAATCCAAGGGAAACCATTTATCAGAGCACCATGTGTACTAATTATCTCCCGTCTCTACACTGTAAAATTTTGTAATCAGTTGTCTTAAATCTCTTCCTTTTTATATCAACTTAGTGTGGTTAATATTCATTAGTCAAAGCATTTGATTCACTTCACTTTGTTTTCATTGATAATGTGCAGTATATTTCCATCTGTACTGTGTAAGGGAGCGCTTTAGGACACAGTTTATTGAAACACACATTTGATTTGACAACGGCTTTTTGTGTCTTTTAATAATTGACCCTTAGAACTGATCGTCAATAAAAAAAAGTGTATTTTAATATTTCATGGCACTGAAAGGGGGCGGTTGATCATTAGTAGCAGTAAAGGAAATCATGTATGTTGTTTATAGTTGTTAATAACAGTAAATGTCAAAATTCCTCCACATCCCAAAGCCACTCGTCTAGCCTGTTAGCAACTCATATGTAGCTCGACTCAGGGCTCATGTGTTCTGGAGCCAAGACAAACATGCAGAGGGTATACTCAGATTCTACTCAGTGTGTCTGTAATGCTTGTGCAGTTGTGCATTGTGTGCATTATGTGGTGATGTGTGTGGCAAGTAATTGTCAAAAGAGCAAGAGCGGAGGTTTTAGTATCTAAAACCTTGCTCTCAAATCCCCTCCAACACACACATACTGTGTACACACACACACACACACACACACACACACACACACACACACAGTACAAGTAGGAAGATGCTACAATATTATGTTTTTTTTTTCACTTTTCACTGTGGTAGGCTGACACAAAGTCTGACACTTCCAGACTTCATTCATAAATGTTTGAGATAATTATCCCTCAAAAGAATTCTTGGCTATATCATGGCTTAAGACGCATTATGCTGCAACAGAAAATACACCGTTGAAACCCCGCTATCTGACTCATGCAATTACATTTCTTGATTTCCTGAGAGGGAAGAGGTTAACAGACGTTTTTATCAAGTGTCTCAGAGAAGGAAATCATCTGCAGCACTGACAGAGAAGTGGGCAGGCTGGGTGTAATGCAGATTACAACAATACAATCACTTTGCCAGCCTTTTAAATGCATTACATCTTGTACAATATCTCTGCTGGGATTTTGGGGAGCTGCAAAGCTGTTTTTCTCATCAAGTCCAGAAAAGAGAAATGACAGGACACACACATTGCGTTAGGTGTGTTAAGTACAGAACGTAGAACATTTATCTGATTTTTAAATAACAAGGAGGTAATTTAAACCTCAGAAGAGGGACCAAGTGTGCCCACATCCAGACAAAGATGCCCAGGTTTTTTCCTTTTTTTTCTGGAAAGAAGTGGCGTTTTTGGTGCATAATATCTAGTGTGCAGTGTAAGTTTGAAAATACGCTCACATCATTCATCATACGCCACAAAAAATAAGAATTATTTTGCTCTAACATCAAGATTCACTTAATAGCTGCCTTTTAGTTTACTGAGAAAACACCATGTATTTGATTTGACTGTTGTAGCACTTTATTTTCAGACACCTGTCTCTGCATGGCAGCTTCGTAAATATACATTTTTTTTAATCGTGTTACTTTACCATTCCTTCCAGTGATTTTGAGACTGATGATAACTACATACCCAGATGAGTGAGCTGATAAGACTAAAGCAAAATGAAAAGAGATTGCAGGAATTATAGATCTAATCACAATCATCTCTTATCACAGATATCTAGACTTCCTAACAGTTTTTCAATTATGTCCTAGGAAATTCTAAAGCTCTTAATCATTCCAATGAAATGAAGAGAGAAGAGCCGTGGGGCTTTCTGGCCAACATGTGCTTAACGTTTTTCCAATTTTGTGAGTAGCATATCCCTGTGAAATATATCTTTTATGAACTTATCTACTCAGCATGAGCATTGTAAATTATTGATGTAAATTGCCAGTCTCTCCAATTTTATAGCCTCTTGTTGGCATAATATAATTTTCCAGTTATTCATTTTAAGTAAATGTTTCATTCTCTTCCTGCATATTTGTATTTTTAGCATTTTTAGCTGCAAAAATCCTGCATATAGTCTGATTTATTATGAGCCAGTGGCATGGCAAAATATGCAAATGTAGGACATGGTAGATGTACTTTTTCCTGTTTCATGGTTGTTGAATTAGCTCTATCTCGGCTTCAGTTTGGTTTGTATTACTGTGCACTGTACTTGCTTATTCTGCTCACTTTTAGGTGAATATATGTATTTTGGGTTCCTACTAGAATGTTTGCATACTTTAATGTTCAAAAAAATCTTTACTTTTTTCACCCTGGCTTTGTTGCAGTACACCAGGTAGCTAACATCTGTAACATGGTAAATGCTCCATTTGGAAAATATTCAGCTCTATCACTTTCTGATTTAAAGGAAATACCTGAAGGTGTAGAGCAGAGATGAAAAGAGGAGGGGAGTAGATTAGTTCTTACCTTATGTTGTTTTTCATAGACATATGTCTTGTGCAGCCTTTTTTTTTTTTTGATGCAGATGGTGAGTTAAAGAAGGTAAAATTTTCAAAAAAGGAGGAAAAGTTGTACATTATTGCATGATTTATTTCCTCAGTCCTGGATAGATAAGCAGAAGTAAAATGAAATGGATTTCACTTCTCTGTTAGACTGTAATGTACAGAATAATTCTTATTAACATGAACAAAAGGGGAAAAAGTGAGAGAAGAAACAGCAGCAAATGGTATCTGCTGCTGAGCATCTGCAGATTTGATAAAGCCCATACAGTTTAGTTATATGCAGTGCAGAAAGGACTACTGTGGTGCACTAATTAATCAGTATTAGGCATGAGTTCCCACAGATAAACACAACAAAATACATATTTCCCTGAAGGACAGCCATGCTCAGATCCCGCACAATACTTTTAGGTCTCAAGGCCTTCACGCACTGGGTGAGTGGTAAATAAACAACATGAAAATGTGAGATATTTGCTTGTGAATATTTAGCATCAAAAACATTCATGAGCTGCAGCGGTGTGCATAGATTTTTTTTTGAAAGGCATGGGCAAAACACTGAAGAGGGCACTTACATGCACGTTTTTGCTACCCAAGAGGGCATTCTATCATGTTTTAACCAGTCAAAATGGCTGTTCAGTGTGGGTTTTTTTTCCATCCATGAAGGTAATTTAGTGTGTTTTGCCTCCGAGCAGTGCACTTTAGTGCACATTTTTGCCTCTCAAGACAGCACTTTAGTGCATGTTTTTGCCTCCCAAGAGTGCACTTTATTGCACGTTTTTGCCTTTCAAGAGAGCACTTTAGTGCATGTTTTTGCCTTCCAAGAGGGTGCTTTAGCGCATGATATATATTTTATTTTTTGGCCCATGAGGGGGACTGATGTGCACTCTTTCAGAGTCTATCTGAGGTAAATTGTTTCATTGTCAAAGTGCTGTGAGCTATTTTATTTTCTTTTGAGCTGAGCGATTTGCCTCTGGTAAACGGTGACACAAAGTATATGTCTAGGGCTTTTATTGTGAAAAGTAAAAACAGAAGGAGTGGATTTGGTCTGTGCTGTATGTTTGAATATTCAAGTGTTCCACACACCTTTGTGGTTGATGCATTCATTTTCAGAGTGAAAGCTCAGAATTATGAACCTCAATCTAGAAAAAAATGCAGCTTTTGGGCAACATTTGCATTATATGAGAAAGTACTGATGACAAAAAATAACAGCCTACGTGCATAAAGGCCTTTAAAATAAATGGTGTCTGTGAAGCTCAGTGGGTGTTTTATGACCTGCATTTGTCATTCTTTTTGCATGTCATGTGATTCAGATGCCATCCTGTTCCTGTGCGTTACATCTGCTGTCCCCATATTCACATACCCTGCATCCAACACATGCAAACACACACACTCATTCAGATACAGATACAGATGGATGCACACAGACATGCCATGCAGTCTTTGTCACAGCACAAAAACACGTCATGCTGTCCCAGAACGCTCTCAGCTGTGACTGTTGGTAAGGAACAGCAGTGATATGTGATCATATCTTTGTTTCTATTTGTCTCTTCTTCCGTCCTTCCAGTCCGACCTCTCTTTGCATGTTTTAGGATAATGATGCTGTTTATTCTCGGACAGAAGTGTTAGAAAAAAACTGTTCCAAAGAATGGTGTTAATTAGCATCATTGAGGCCCAGTCTATTTCTTTAAGTTATTTTTTTGGGAACATTTTAAATGAGTGTCATTTTTTTCCTTGTCAGTTGATGTAACGCATCAGTTATTCCTCCACAGGAGACTTAAGCTGCCTTTCACCAATTACAATCACTCACAAGCTATTTTCATTGATAAGTTCACAGCTACCACCTGCTGTGAACATAATGTGGGTGGTATCAGAAATACACCTCCAGAAATTAAAAAAATAATGCATATTTGCTGCTTTTTGATGTATTGCTACCCTAGGAGAGGAATTCTGTCTGCTTCGGGATTAAGCACACCATTACTCCACCCAGAAAAGCACTGGAGAAAATGAGTTTTCATGTTTAATATTCTTCAAGAAAAAAATATGGTGATTAGATGCCTGCAAATGTGTGCTTATTGCTTATCAGAGCTCTACCACTCACATTCAGTCAATTCCCTTCTATACAATAAATCCAGTTAGCAGCTTCATTGCCAGTGTCATGAACAGTTCCATAAATAAACTCATTGGTCCGAGCTGACAATAAGTGAGGTCTCTATATGAGTTAATACCACAGGATCAACACGTGTATGTGGTGATCAGTGGTTTATTAGATCATTTACTCAGAACAAGCAGCAGTACCACAGAGTAAAAATGCTCTGTTCAAAGTCCTGCCTTAAAGACTTTTCTCATCAAAGTAAACATCAAAACACACTTAAAGTACCAAAAGTAATAGTGGTAATTATGCTGAATGTCTCATCTAATGAATAATATATTGAATTATAATCTATTATTATATGTATTATGTCAGATTAATAAACAAGTGATGTTGCTGTTGGAAAATAGCTGGTGAAGGTGTAATATAATTTATAATAATAATAATAACTTATCTTATTTATTGAAAATATTTTGAATTCTTTAAAGCAACTCAGCTTATCAAATAAGAATAATAAAAAGTACAAGTAGAAGTTCAAGTACTGTATCGCAAAAGTACAGCTCTGGAAAAAATTAAGAGACTGCTTTCACAAATGTAAACATCTCTACATCTATGGCAGCCAGTCCATTCCAGTGTTTGTTCCCTCTAATTCTACTTAATAAGACACTGATCAGGTCACTGATATTGATTTCTAAACTCTCCCTAAGTTATTTATAAAATATTAGTATTGTGTTGTTTAAAAATTAATATGAACGTGTTTTCTTTGCAATATTTGAGGTCTGAAAACACTGCATCTTTTTTTTGTTTTTTTGACCAGTTGCCATGTTCTACCAATAAATGCTCTAAATGACAATATTTTAATTTCAAATTTGAGAGAAATGTTATTAGCACTTTATAGAATGAAATAAAAATGTTCATTTTACTCAAACGCATACCTATAAATAGTAAAACCAACAAAACTAATCATTTTGCAGTGGTTGATTAATTTTTTCCAGCGCTGTATATGTAAGTATAGTAATGTTTTTTATGTAACAAGCTGCTGAATGTTGAGCACGGGGTTCCTACTCATGTTCCATTTAAAAAAATCCATCCTTTTCCATATTTCCAGATGTGAGTAGCACTAGCTCGCTGTGTATTCTGTAAATGAATGGTTTTTAAACCCAACTATTACCATTGCATTCTGACCATGTAGTCTGTGCTACTATATTGCCAAGTAATTACTAGAAGATGGCAGCTACAGCTACACATCAGTTAACCCAAAACACACGCAGGTTTGACACATGGCATTTCTTTCAAACTGCAATGTTATTCAGTTTTTTGTCATGCAGATTGAGATGACAGTACACCTTTAACCCACTACAGTAACAAAAGATTTGTTTATGTACCATTCACTGTTTCAGTCCATTGACTTTGTGTATGTCCCTCTGTGTTATTCACATATCTCCTGAACTGCCCTTTGCTTGGGGCCAAAGGGAGCACAGCGTTGAATGTGCTGCAGTTACATCAGATAGTGATGCTATAACAATTAGCTTTTGTGAGTCCAAATGAATATACAGTAGATATGCTGTAAGATACGGTTGATGTAGTGTACTACACTAGTAATTACAATAGAATACTTTATTGTCACTATTGTCAAACAATGAAAGCCAGTTTAGCATCTCTCTTTCAATTTAGCAGCATGAGAGAAATATGAAAAAAACAGTAAATATGGAATACAAAAATAGAAGTTTTGGTATGACTATGTACACACTACAGACAGGAATATAACATAACAGTTATCTTAGAAAACTAAAAGAAATATGGGCAGTAGTCTGGAAACATATTTTTCCAATACTCTCTTCTTCTTTCTATACTTATCCAGACCTGAAGAATAATAATAACCAAAATACTATATACTATATCGTTTTCCATACCAAAAAGGAACCCTCATAGCAGCTGTGGCCGCGTGTTTTGGATCCACACCAATACTATTGTGAAACCGCATTCATTTCATTTGACATCACATCTGTTTTTAGGGAGCAGTTTATGTGCTTCTGATTGGATAGTATGTAATTTGCTATTTAATCATATCCACTAAGGATGCTTGATATTGACTTTTTTTTTTGCTGATATCCAATATTCCAATACTGTCATTTTTTTATATCAACCAACAGCTATATGTGCTGGCTTTTTACACCAAAACTATATCTTCTGTTGAGGAATTAACACATTATGACTAATTTTATTGTGATGCCCTACTGGATGCATTCATAAATGCAACATGGCTTTCCAAGTGGAAAAATAAGACACCACTTGAGTTATGGAAAACGGGAAAACATTATAAGTGCATCTTATAATCTTGTCTGATCTTATAATTGTCCATGACATGGCAAATAATACATTAAATTATAAACTGGGCTCAGTCCACCCTATTCTTTTGTATGACTAAGAAAATATTGCAAATAAAAAGTTGAACAGCTTCACTACAGCCCTCCTTTAAAGCTGTTATAAAGCTCTAAAACTGATACTGTTAGGGCTCTCTGACTGCCCTATTTCTTTTCCCTTGTGCGCTCATGTGTGATAGCAAATTTACCATCGTCATCCGACTTAACGTTACAGCTTGTTCGCCACGGCTAGCGATCCACTTGTTGTTCTTGTTCTTGTTGTAATACATCATCAGTCGTGTGTCAGTAAACGTTGCATGCTGCATTCATAGAGGCTTAGAAATACTGAAGCCTAGAGCAGCAAAAACTCAATGCCGATATTTTCCAATATTAAATTTTTATGATAATATCGGTTGCTGAAATTGGAGGGACAACGTTTTTGTAAATATTTTGATGGTTGATAGTGACCACAGTCCAGCTAAATCTGGCCCATTGAGATGTTAAACATTGGATGAGGACTCTGACTGTAGCAGCCCATGATTCCAAAGGAATCTGAGTACTTCAACCTGTCCGCTACCTGCCCTTATCATGTGCTGAAACTTAACAAATGGTGTATGTATTATGCATAGAAAGCATCAGTGTGATGGAGAGGGCAACTAGCAATGTATTTATACCTTGTAGGGGTTTCTCGGGGTGTTGTATTTCACAGTTTTCAGCCCACATCATCATCTGTGATTTTTCGGCATTCCGTACGCGGAGGTTGAAAACGAGCCTGAAGAGGCTGCGAAGAAGTCCAGGAGTTCGTCCATATGGGCATTAGTTTGTTTGGCACGCTGCTGCCAGATGCATGTTGTGTGTGAAGTGAATGAGAATCCTGAGGGTTAGACAGCGACCTGTCAGGAATACTTTGTAACAGCAGCGTGTTTTTTTTTTTTTTCCCTTCTGTTGTAAGGACAAAACAGAATATCAATATTTGGTTGTATCTGGAATGTCAACATGTTTGCACTTTTTTTTTTTTTTTTTTTTTTTCAAATATGACAATATCCAGTTTGATATGGGTTGTAAACGGGGGATTTTGTTTGTATAATTTCAATTCCAAATGGAGCATTTCTTGATTAAGACGTGATGTGGGATATACCATTATTCGTCAGGTTTTAGGAGCATTCTTTGGACATTTAAACAGTGCATTCAGAATATACATCTCAATAATTTCATTGTCTTTTTGTTTTTTTTTTTTGAGTGCTTTGTACCGTCTTGTGCATGTTTACAGCAGAAAATTCCCACATTTTTGAAGACGCACCCTTTGGTTTAAGGAACATATTTTGTGCATGTCAGTGAGTTACCAAAAGCAGCAAAATATATTTTACAGTAAGATTGACAGCACTTTACAAACACAAACATGCACGTTTCTAGAATATATGAGCATTCTTGCATATTCATGTTCTGTAGTCTGTACAAGTGGAACAGTAATGCTGAATATTTGAGAATTTAATTCCTTCAGTCTGACAAGGTCACACTTAATTACCAAGGTTCTGCTCATCCTCTCTGGGTGCATATATAGAATTGTAAATAGTTTCCATGCCGTCCTCCCACCTCTCCATCATAAGTGTGTCTCAGAGTGAAATGACTGTGGAGACCATTGTTGAGAGTAAATCTGTTGTTTTCATGCAGGTGCATGCAACCCTTACATGACAGGTTATAGCAAATTGTTGGGCAGGAGATGCTTATTATCCTCATTATTTGCTGATTATGTTTACTGCTTTTCTTCCCTTTATTCCTTGGATGAAGCAGATTCTCTCTAAGATAAAGCGCGAACTCTGTGATGGATGATTTGTTATTCTGTGTGGTAATAGTGAACGATTCATTGTTGAGTTTTGGTTTCATCTACTGATCAGAGATGTAGTCTAGCAACCTCACAAACTGCAACACACTGACAATTCAATATTAGTTCAATAACTGTGAAACCGTCAAAGTGTGCAATTCTAACATGATTAAAATATTCTTATTATTCATGTGTGAATGAGCAGAATATGTACATTGGCTGAGTGCAAATCATCCTAATTGAATCAGAGGTCAGTCCTTTGAGGTCCCACCGTTTGCATAAGGAAAATGAAAAGTGAAAGAGTTCATGTTGACATCACACTCATACATTTGCATTTCAATTGTGGAACATTACTTTCTACTTGGACAGTAGGGAGCTGCAGGCTGTATACATGCCTCTCACAGCATACTGTACATAGACACAACTGCAACTGTAAAACTGACTGAATCTAATTAATAGTCACAGATGCGCCATGCTTAACTGAAAGTCGTATCCCCACCGAGAAGAGCCATGGCTTCTGGAGACTATTATTTTTTTTCTCCTCTTCCCTGTGACATTTGCTCAGTAATCTCTGTTCATCTTTTCCATCTGTGGAATAACTCTTATTCTCCATGTCACACCTTTTTTTTTTTTTATTTTATTTTTTTTTTTTTTAAATAAGAAGGTGTACTGACTGGCTGCAGGCAGCCTAAAAAGCTAAAGAACTGTTTATATGTGAAGAATGATTGTCTGAGATTGTCTGGACAAGAAAACAAACAAGATACTCCCTCCACTAATTGGGGGTTGCTGTGAAATACAGAAGCAAAAAGGAGCAGTGGCTGCAGCAGTAACAATAACAACAAATTTTTCTCTTTTTGTTCTTTTACTACATGGTAACACGCAAACAACCTGGAGGGCTGCGTTCTGCTCCGTGTCCATGTTTGCGATGAAAAGCTTGCACGTTGACTGCAGTCCAGTCAGCCGCCTCTCGCTAATTCCTGGTCAAATGAGCTTTTGTACTTGACACTTGCCAAACTTCATGTGTCCTCTCAGGATGAATTGTAAAAATCATCAAGTCAAACTTTCGTATGTTTTGGTTTGTGGTTATGAAACAAAACCGATGCTCAACTCTGCACAAACTCTGTTGCATGACTGCACAAATGTACAACTAGCACTTCTAAATAAGACTGTGTGCCTTCGGGATCTTTAGAATAGTCTGTTTTATAATGTTTTTGTTTGCACATTGCAACTTTCTAATTCCCAATTGAATTAAAAGCTTTTCTAGTTATGCGTGCCAACTCTGCTGCAGAGTTCCATTCCCATATAACCAAACTGCATTCTCAGTGTGCAGCCAAATGCTTAAAATGCAAATGTGTTTGACCTATGAGTACTTCTGTGTGGCCTTTCCAGGGAAAGAGATTTTGTATACCCATTGGTAAGTCTAACTATAGAAACACAAAACTTGCACCAGCATGTGATCTTTTCTCTCTGGTGGCGTGTAATGGCATATGATTACCTTGTTTCAGTTCTTAAGTAGTGTTTTTGTAGCTGCAGGTTATAAAAACGTGTGGTGCTGCAGCATTTAGATGCTCTCATTATGCTCTTAATTCACTTTCACTTCAGCAGTTATGTAATGTGTGATTCTCACTTCAAGTTGAGCGAGACAAATTGTGACTTGCAATTGTCGTTGGCATTACAGCTCATCTGACACTGTATGTGTTCTGCATCAATATTGCACTCATAGCAGAAATATTGCAGCTCTCTTCAGTGATATTGTGAGTGATCTCAGAAGAATATTATATTGTAGGTTTTGATGGATCTGCAACGCTGCACTGCAGAATTACAATGTCAGACTCTCCTCTCAGTGACGATTGATGGAAGACTTTTCAACATGCATAGTGAACAGTGGCTCTGGTTTTCTCTGGATTTTAAATAGGAGCGTGTGTTATTTGATCTGAAGCCTAGCAATTACAGGTGACCGCCTCCTCCTCAGGTTTACAGAACTAGTCATGTTTCTCAGACTGTGCAATGCTTTTAATTCTTCAATTAGTTCTATTTGGGAATGGAGAGGCAGGCAAAGGTTTGACACCTCCCATGACTCTATTTGTTTTGCAGCGTTTGGCTTCAAATGTTAGAAGTCTCCCAGGGCTCAGTTGACATTCGCGGGTACAGTTCTGTTTAGCGTTGCTGCTGTGCTTGGTAGAACCCACTGTGTTATCATACAGAGTGTCTCATTATGTTTCTACTTCTCATTGCTTGTAACCACAGTTTGTTACAGGTCTTAAATGTAGTGAAGTTGATCTTGTCGTGTGTCCAGGTTTGCTCAAAAAATAAAATTAGTCATAATGTGTTAATTCTGCAACAAAAGATACACTATATTGCCAAAAGTATTTTCTCACCCATCCAAATAATCAGAATCAGGTGTTCCAGTCACTTCCATGGCCACAGGTGTATAAAATCAAGCACCTCGGCATGCAGACTGCTTTTACAAACATTTGTGAAAGAATGGGTCGCTCTCAGGAGCTCAGTGAATTCCAGCGTGGAACTGTGATAGGATGCCACCTGTGCAACAAATCCAGTCGTGAAATTTCCTCGCTCCTAAATATTCCACAGTCAACTGTCAGCTGTATTATAAGAACGTGGAAGTGTTTGGTAATGACAGCAGCTCAGCCACAAAGTGGTAGACCACGTAAACTGACAGAGCAGGGTCAGTGGATGCTGAGGTACATAGTACGAAGAAGTCGCCAACTTTCTGCAGAGTCAATCACTACAGACCTCCAAACTTCATGTGGCCTTCAGATTAGCACAGAAGAACAGTGTACAGAGAGCTTCATGAAATGGGTTTCCATGGCCGAGCAGCTGCATCCAAGCCATACATCACCAAGTGCAATGCAAAGCGTTGGATGCAGTGGTGTAAAGCACGCCACCACTGGACTCTAGAGCAGTGGAGACGTGTTCTCTGGAGTGACGAATCGCGCTTCTCCATCTGGCAATCTGATATATGAGTCTGGGTTTGGCGGTTGCCAGGAGAACGATACTTGTAGGACTGCATTGTGCCAAGTGTAAAGTTTGGTGGAGGGGGGATTATGGTGTGGGGTTGTTTTTCAGGAGCTGGGCTTGGCCCCTTAGTTCCAGTGAAAGGAACTCTGAATGCTTCAGCATACTAAGACATTTTGGACAATTCCATGCTCTCAACTTTGTGGGAACAGTTTGGAGCTGGCCCCTTCCTCTTCCAACATGACTGTGCACCAGTGCACAAAGCAAGGTCCATAAAGACATGAATGACAGTTTGGTGTGGATGACCTTGACTGTCCTGCAGAGAGTCCTGACCTCAACCCGATAAAACACCTTTGGGATGAATTAGAGCAAAGACCAGGCCTTCTCGTCCAACATCACTGTGTGACCTCACAAATACGCTTCTGGAAGAATGGGCAAAAATTCACATAAACACACTCCTAAACCTTGTGGACAGCCTTCCCAGAAGATTTGAAGCTGTTACAGCTGCAAAGGGTGGACCGACGACATATTGAACCCCATGGATTAGGAATGGGATGTCACTTAAGTTCATATGTGAGTCAAGGCAGGTGAACGAGTACTTTTAGCAATATAGTGTAGTTTTGTTGCAAAAAGCATGCACATATCGGTTGATATCAGAAGTGGAACTGAGCCAATATCGAGCATCCCTAGTTGAAGAAAAGGTATTTGCAACTGCAAGCATGTGCTTGCAGTTGCTCCTTTCTCTTACATAATTCTGGAATAAACAGGCTGTCGGAGAGGTTAAACCATGTGGATAAACAACAGGCCATCATGATATATGAACAGAGAGATATTGTAAGTTTGCAAATTTTAAGTAGCTGCGATATTTGCTGTTGTCTCACCTAATCTTTCACTCTGCGTAATATGAAACAATGCTGCAGATTTTACTCCTGCTTTTCCCAGATATTGAATTGAAAACACACTTTTCTGTTTCGCAGTTGTCAGTTGATAATGATCAAACAGACGCAGAGGCTATTATTGCACTATTTCGTGAGAGTATTTTACTGCAAATAAGATTGCAGTTTAAAGGTTTCTAGGTTTATATTGAAATTGTGGAAATTTCCCACAGTTCCTGAGCTTAACTCCTCCTTGACATTTCTCAGAAATTCAATGGACATTTTCCTAGAAATTGTACCCTTTGCTACCCTAAAGGTGCTCCATCATTGTAGAATTTCCCCAGAAAAATAAGAAACTGAGGAGCACACTTGATGAAATGATGGTTGAGTTGCAGGATTAGAGAGATGATGTGAAAGATGGCGACAGACAGAACCAAGGAATGAGATCTATTAAGCTTAGATAAGAGCGATGAAGTGGGAGAAAGTGGACAGCTTCGAACGTTATTAGCTCCAAGATGGACAGAGGTGAGATGGATGGAGTGGGAGAGATGTCAGGATGGAAGATGAATCGATCAGAGAGGGAGAGTGAATGAGGCATCTTCTCCTTTGTGGGAGGCTTGGCACTGACAGGATGATATTGGCCAGAGATGAAATTGACATATCTGTTGAGAACTGAGGCTCAATTTATTCTAATATATTTTTTCTGGAAAGCTGGTGATGTTTGAACATGTTTGAAGTGGTATAGCTGGATGCATGATGTAGTCTGTCATGCTCCCATGCCAATGAAGGGCATAAATGCCTCAACATCCAAATACTTCACAGACCTTGTTAATGTGCATGGCAGTAATCAAGTAGTTTTATGCCTGTTCATCTTCACTATCAATCACTGCCTCTATCCATCTTATTTCTCCAGTTGCCACAGGGCTGTGTTGAGGAGATAGACCCCCCTACCCATAGCTGGAAACAAATACTGCAAACCCAGTTTAGAAAATGGAAGAACTCAAGCATTCACTGAATCAATGCAACGAATTGCCCTTTGGAAAGACTATAAGGGAGAGAACTTATCAACACCATCCTCAGGTTATTTTCAATCTGTGCACTTGCTATAAATAACACATTTAATTTACTTTATGTTAGACTGTTGGTGCAAGATAGCAATTCAAAATGATAATCAGATAGACCGAGGCTGCTTTAACCAGCAGTAACCAGCAGCTTTTGGTAGGAGTTTTCTCTGACCCATATAATTAACACATACAGTGCAACCATTAAGTGTTTGGATTGTTTTGTCTTTATGCTCCAACACATTGTGTATTTAACAAATCATTGCCTACCTTTGAAAGGATGCAAGCGGGACTGTAGACTTTAGAACTGCAGTAAGTTAGCACAACGCATATGACTAACATGGCTATCATAGATACCAATCATAGATACCAATAACAGTGAAATTCCATGATTGTGGAAAACATTTTGGAAAAACAAGTAAAATCACGTGTAAATCAACATCCATTTATTCATTTGTTTCATTTATCACTAGTCCTAATTATTTGTCTGTATATATTTTTCTACTGTTTATATTGCTCTTCTTTCTTGTACTTTATATTGTGAATTGTCATATTTTTTCAGTTATTATATTGCTTTTAAATATTGAGTTTTCCATTTCATGCTGTTGCTGCAAAGCAATTTCCCAGAATGGGATCAATAGAGTAATTCTATTCTGTTCTATTCCTCTGTTACCATTTGAAAACTGTTTTCTCTGCAAACATTTCCATCTCATATGACATTTCATTTCCTGCCATCTAGAGCCCTGATGTTACCTACAGTAATGTAAACTAAAAACTTATACCTATTTGCAGAATTTTGTCATCCGCTCTGTGACATCTACAGCCGAAACTGGAATGCTCTATACATATTTCTTTCAAGGAAAATGAAGACAGGATATATGTACACCCTATTTCACTTTGTTCACTTTGCATACCTACTCATAGCAGTACATCTGTGTTTTTTGCAGGCTTTTCATATGGCCATCATCCATTAGCAAGAAGCTTAGCAGCTGAGCCGAGCCAGTATTAGCTGTGCTAAGCTTGGAATTTTGTGAATATAATCTGGTAGCACTGGAGAGAGAGACTTCAGCAGCGTCATTCCCATCATAAAGAGCTCTCTGGTACCAATATAAAGTGAATGTGACAGCCACCTAAAAATGGCCCACCAAAAAAAAAGTTACATATTAACATTTTATTTGGAATATTTGCACCACTTTGCCTTCAGACAGCCGTTTTTGTGAGCTCTGTAAGTCTATGTACTGTAAATGTATCAGCGTCATCCTGCAGAAACCTAAAGGTCAGGTCACTTGGGAAAACATTATTAGAAGAGCTTTGATAATAATAATCTGCTCTTTAAAAACACGTAAACATCAGGTTTACAACACATTTATAGAAATCGGGGGACCATGTGCATCATGTCTACAGAGGCTCACTATATAGCTCTGAAACCATTAAAGGACTCCGTGCGGGCTTCTGATATTGACGTTTATTGTTCACATAGACCTTCCGAACTCAGCGGGGCAATCACTGATTGCAGGATTGATTACGCAACGGCCTCAATGAATGATGTCTCAATGATTGCCCTCAAGTGTTCTAAGATCAGAGCACCCACGAAGAGAGACCTTAACAACAAGACCATTTTGAAATACTGTTGAGAGCAGTTTGATAACACTACAACGCCGTCTGTCCACCTGTCAATCATAGACAAGGATAATTAAAATAGAAAATTGATTAATTAATCCTTGTTGCAAGGAGGAATAAATAATGAAAAAGTTCTGCTGAAAGGTCTGAATAAATCAAGTCAATGTGATCTTATTGTTCAAACCAAATCTATAACCATAGAAACACAGCCATTTTAATCGAGCATTTAATCCCGTATTATTTCTGTGATTATGCTTTATTTTAGTAGTCATTTGTATTGCAGCTATTATCCTTTCAGCTGTGTTAAGCTTTCAGTAATCGGTAGGGTGTCTGTGAGCCATGCTCTCAGATGTCACTTGGGATCGGTGTCACTATGAATGACACCGATCCATCACCCCACTTTCTCAGCACGAGGAGACAAACATCACTGGTAAAACAGAGTATTAATGTTATTGCAGCAGCATTGGGAGCATGGTGTTTGTGTGTTTAGCTTCATGGTGTATTCTAGTAGATCATCATCAGACCATTGTCTAGTCTGTCTACCATGATAAAGCCCAAATTACACTAAAATAACCTATTGAGTTGAAATCATAAAATAACAATAATAATAATAAATTTTATATTGATGTTGACCATGATTAAAGCCAAAATTACACAAAAATAACATATTGAGTTGAAATCACTAAATAATAATAATTATAATAAAATTTATATTGATGGTGGCCATGATTAAAGCCAAAATTACACAAAAATAAGGTATTGAGGTAACAAAAAGAATAGAATAGAATATTTTTTTTATTCATCCCCCTTGGGGGGAAATTTACCTGCCACAGCAACATAGACAAAATCACAGACACAATAGTAATAATAATAAAATAGAATAAAATATTTACATATTTACAATGAACTAAATACAATGGGATGTGTGTGTATATATATATATATATATATATATATATATATATATATATACTTGTATAGATGAAAACTGTTGATTAAACACAATTATTATTGTGGCAGTGCTATTTTTTTTTGTACACAGTGATAGTGTGACGACAATGACAGTGATGGAGATGAGTCCAGATTGTGTTTACATCAGCCAGTGATGCTGATGTTGTAAAGTTTTATTGCTGATGGTATGAATGACCTGCGGTAGCGCTCCTTCTTGCAAGGTGGAAGTCTCAGTCTGCAGCTGAAGGAGCTGCTTAAAGCCTCCACAGTCCCATGCAGAGGGTGAGAGGGGTTGTCCATGATGGATGTGAGCTTTGCTAACATCCTCCTCTCAGCCACCTCCTCTATGGAGTCCAGGGAGCAGTCCAGGACAGAGCTGGCCCTCCTGACCAGCCTGTTCAGTCTCTTCCTGTCCCTCTCTGTGCTCCCTGCTCCCCAGCAGACCACTGCATAAAACACTGCAGACGCCACCACAGTGTCATGAAAGGAAAGAGTATCATTCTTGAACTGGCTTCGAAACACAGTTATTGAAATTGCCATCATATCAAAAATTTTGAAAGATAACCAGCCCTAGTAATTGGCAGTTTTTTGGAACTGTTTGCTTGAGTTGAAATATTAAGGCTCTGTGAATGACCCTTAATATTTTAATGTGGACTGATATAGAAGTCCAGCCAATTCACCAATAGTCATGCTCCTAGTGTTTTCCAAAATAAAGAGTTTGAGATTCTCCCTCCATGACTTTTCCCTCATACCCAAGTTTTGTAATGCAACACAAATTCAGGCCTGGAGATGATCCTGTTTTGCTGTGTGTGCTGTCTTACATGTTATATATGGCTGGGGCTACCTGTGCAAGCGCCTGCAGAACTCTTTTTCCAAGCTCATGAGACCTATGCAGATGCATGCATATGCATTCAAATTCCAGCTCTGCTACACATGGCATAGCATTTGTGAGATAATAAAGCAGTAATTGGGCATTGGTATCTGTGTCGGATAGGTGTTTCAATAGAGATCATGAATAGGACCCGGAGTTTGGCTGCTGCAAATGCAAATTAGTGAGAGGAACCACAAAGGAATAAAGATTAAAAGTAGTTCAACAGGAAAAGAGGAAGACATAATTTTGGTATTGAATATACATAAAAGGGGATATTACAAATGGTGTTGTCATCTGTTGTATCTCAGCTTGATACACACTACACAATACACTTGACCTTGAAACCCTCATATAGTCTGCTGTCAGCATCTCTACCCATCTTGACCAACTTGTCTTTTGAATAGCTGCCAGAGAGGCCTGTGCCCACATAAAAAATATGATTCCTCTATTGTATCACAGATCAGCAGTGTTAATATGAGTATTCTGTGTGGGGTTAAGTGATGTCATGTTGTTAGAGCATTGCTAGATATCAAATTTCAAATAGTTCTACCTGTTCTCCCTCGCTGCCATTCAGAGCTGCCAGAATGTGAAATTGCCTACTGCTGATTTGAACCCCAGGGTTTTCCACTAGAATATTACTGCATCTAGCCCAACCATTGGGAAATCGTGTATTTATTTTAAGATGTTTGTTTAAACTTTGTACTACAGTTAGCAAACAACTCAGTGTGTAGGTTGTGCCATTAGCGAGCGACGATGCCTTCACGTCATATCTGTCTAGTGAGCGTCCACCCCCATAAAACCACAAATTGCAATTTTTTTTTTTTTCCCATAACTCAACAAGAGAAAATGTTTTCAGTCTTTATGTTAAGCTAGGTACAAACATTTTTATCTTGTCATCTAACCCAACTTGAAAGAGATCAAGTGCATTTCCTAAAATGATGAACTGAAAGTGAATGCTTCTAAATGCTGTTTTTCATGATATCACCTTGAAAGACTGGTTGCAGCTCTCTTAAAAATGTAAAAATGATTTCTCTGTTTGACAAAATTGATCTCAGCTCATTGTCCATAGTTATGTTTGTCTCATTTCTACATAGCAGTAGTCATGGAATTCATTGGTTAATCAGTCATGTAAGTGCGTGAATTTCCATATACAACACATGCAAAATTGTGTCTGTGCTTTTACATTTTGTGCACCTTTTTGGTAACAGCGGTGTGTCAAACTTCTCATGTCATGTGCACTCTGGATTGCTCAAAAAAATTATTCAACCGAGTCACAGGATGTTCTCTAGTGGCATTGCAGCCTTATTTGATAGACGACGTGGGGAAGAAGAAAATAATCGAGTTGAGCTGAACCAAACCATTCATGAATTGGAACAATATTAAATAGAAACTAGCTTTGCCATTATTAACCAGGTTGCTTCTACTATAATAATATAGTTTAAGAAGGCCTGTAAAACCACTGCTCCCATTAAGTCAGTGTCCACCAGAACATTTCCCTTTCTCCCATTTAATGAGGACATTCAATTGTGTTGTTATGACTGAGGTTGTGCCAGTGGTATTGTTGAAACACTTCTGTATTCATTGTCCAGTACAGCATCACTGCAAAGTGCAAGCTCAATGATAGTTGTACACCCCAAATAAATCTTAATTCAGTACTGTTACAACATAAATACTTTGCAGTATTGTGATATTATTGTAAGGCCATGTTCATTACCATTAGATTCTTAGCTAAGTTTTTTTTTTTTTTTTGTTTTTTCTCTTGCGTTTTCTCTTTGATGTCTTATTCCTACTTATGCAGCCAGTGGAACGATGAAGATGCCCAAAAATACAAAGAAATAATGCTTTTCCTTTTCCTGTTTATGGCCTTCTGCAACCATCTGGGGATTGAGCTCCACTTACACATAAAAATGAATCTGTAGGTGTGTGTGTAGTTTTTGAGTCCTTTCTGGGAAAAATGAACTCTTTTCATCAAGAAAGGTTATACTCTAGATGGAAAACAGGATGGGATCATTTGTCCTCGCCCCTGTTATGGTGAGGATTCAATTCTTGCTCAGCTTTAACAATTCAACCTGAATAAGAATGCAGCAAAACTTTGGAGTTACTCCAAAGTTACTCCATAATACTCCATAATTCAAGTTTTCAATGTGTTGCAATCAACTTTGTTTTTTTTCCAACATCGTTATCCTCTGTCTGATTAACAAAGCGGACTGAATTTGATGCCGGTAGTACAGGTACATTACTTTTGAGTGTGGGAGCTGACTTTAGGCTAACAATGTGCCTCCATTACTTTTGATTGGCAGCGCTGAACACACAGGCTTGTGTTTTGCATTTCCAGTGCTGATACTCTGTCAGGAGGAAGCAGCCATGAGTGGAGCTGCATTCAAACAGACAATCAAGATTGGCCTGTATTTGATAAACAAGAGAAGATATTTGCAGATATTTTGCTTGAATAGTCTCACCAGTGTGTTCAAATGCACAGTACATGCCCCGCAAACTTTATTTTACAGCGTTTATTTTTCAAGTTTGCAACTTCCATTTGCTTGTGCATAATGATAACCAGTGATGATGTATTTGGTTGGTAATTTTTCTCCTCTCCGTTCATTCTCTCAGGTAATGCTGGCTGCATCTTATTGGTCATTGCTGGCACCAGCGATCGACATGGCAGAGGATTCTGGGAAGTACGGCTCATTTGCTTTCGTGCCTGTGGCTGTGGGATTCACGCTCGGGGCTGCCTTTGTTTACTTTGCAGACCTGGCCATGCCCCTGCTGGTAAGAACCTCTCACAAATACAGTATGCTGAGAATATGTCTGCAGTGGTATGTGAATACTGAATGCAGCACATAGAGACTTTATGTTTGTTGTCAGAGAGCTAGAAGGACACATCCTGTCTGACAGGAACTACAAGGACCAGGTACATAAATAAACTGATAGGAAAAACCCTGTGATAACTCATGTTTCCATGAAGATGTAAGATCATGAAGCCTGATGCCTTGACTGTTTAGCGTATTTAGGCATTTGTTACATTCTTACCTTGACAGTACAGCAGAAAATGAACAAAATGAAACATGACTGAATATCACCAGCTGTCTTTTTGAGGGCGCAGACTCCATGAGTCTGAGCCTAAGTTTGTAGAAACAACAGGATGTTGCCCGAGGTGATTCTGTACAGACTTTCTCATTCTTTCGTGGATCTTTTGAATGGCTTAGATAGAGGTATAATTCCTTCTGAGAGCCACTGCAGGTTGATGAATAGAAAACAAGAGGGGTAGGTGGTCTGATGGTTATGTCAGTAAAAAGATGTCTTGGAGGATTAATCAATGCAGAGTCACCCTCTGCAGTTGCCAGGAACTTTTGTCAGTGCTAACTTTAGAATGCCTCGGGTCTACATAGTTACTGTACATGCCTCACTCTTTGCATATAGTGAAACGGCAGTCCAAACTCCTATTTTTGTTGAAGAATGCTTATATTTTAACCTCAAATTTGCTGTTTTCCAGAGCTCAAGCATGTTCATTTTTCAGTTATTTCCAAACTTGGCACAGCTAATGCTAGTGATGAAATCATTCATAACCTTAGCTCACCATGGTAAGCCTTCATGTGTTTCCATTTGAAAAGAATGCAGATGGACCCCCCTGTCAGATATGTGAGCCAATTAAAGCCAAGCTGAGGGAGCAACATTGCATAGTAATTCAAAACATAAGGGGTGTCTAGATAGGGTATAAATCCATATTTGAGTCCATTATGATTTATTCCAAAGAATGTCTAACTAGTGCGGTAGATGATTGAAAAGACCAACTTTGAGATCATAAGAAGCTTTTAGTTTGTTTAAAAAGGACTTAGGAAGTAGTCTGGACTCATAATTGGATAAATTGAAACATCATCCAAACCTCCATTCTATCAAACTAGTGCATTATTTCACCTTTTATTCTCAACCACTCAAATTATAGGGTTCCTTTCAAAGCTTGGACTTTTTACTGTGATTACTATATAATTACATGACTCGTTTTTGGAGAGGGAATCAGGGATTGAGCCGTGTTAATCCAAGTAATTTCAGAAGCTGTTCTGGTGGATTATGGTTTCTTGTGTGTGACTGTCACACTGACTGCTACACAATAAAAAGTGTTAGTCCTGGAACAGCTAACAGCTTAAAACAAAGAGCTTGCCCTCAAGTCCTGAGGTAGAGCTGAGCTTTATTCAGCCGATTAATGTTTAGATGCTGCCAGAGCTGTAGTACTTAAGTCTTTCTTTTTGTTTTCTGTGTGGAACGATGCTTTTGTCTCTGACATATCTTCCTCTTTATCAGTGGTCTCTATTAAATCTCTGGTTTTGACGCCTTCCACTTGGCTTTTCTTTTTTCGCTTCATTTCTGTGCTCTTTACCTCCACTTATTATGTCTGTGAGCCTGACCCTGAAAACAGAGTCATAGTACTTTTTTCTAGTACCGATTGTTTTGCTCTCTAATCCTGATGTCTCCACTTCCAGCTTTGATCTCTGTGGCTTAAACTGTCTCTTTATCTTCTAGCTACGTATCCCAGAAGCCCCAAAGTTACTCACAGGGTGTGTGAGAGTGCCCTCTTATGCCAGCTGATATATACATCAATGGCACTGCAGGCTCCACTCATTTTGAGGTGGATTTTCCTGCCAGTATGGCTGACGTAAACAAACGACATACAGAGCTCTATACGCTGAGCAGCATGAGATAAGCCGTTACACAAGCATGATTAGTATGAAATCACATAAACAGGGCTCTGTGTTCGTTCATTCCGCCTGATTATGTTTGGACGTTACAGTGCTTGTACGTTGCAGTGTTTCACTCAATGAGTTAAGAGTTAGCCTAGATTTTGAAACAGTGCTATACTTTGCAGGAAGACCCAATGACAAAGCCAGATTGTGTCCATTGATATCCTAGGCTTTTGTAGGTTATTATTTTTGTTGGGTTCGCGCAGGTCCACTACTGGTTAGTCCACTACTGGGGACATGATGAAGGTCAGAGATTAGTTTATGTGATTTACAGTACATGTGGGTCGGCATAGTGGTGTAGTGGTTAGCACTGTCGCCTCACAGCAAGAAGGTACCGGGTTCGAATCCCAGGGGGCCATTCTGTGTGGAGTTTGCATGTTCTCCCCGTGTCTGCGTGGGTTTTCTCCGGGTACTCCGGCTTCCTCCCACCATCCAAAAACATGTATGGGGATTAGGTTAATTGGCTAATTTAAATTGCCCGTAGGGTATGAGTGTGCCCGTAGGGTATGAGTGTGAGTGGTTGTCTGTCTATATGTGCCCTGTGATGAACTGGAGACTTGTCCAGGGTGTACCCTGCCTTTCACCCTAAGACAGCTGGGATAGGCTCCAGTCCCCCCGCAGCCCTATGAGGATAAGCGGTAGATAATGGATGGATGGACAGTACATGTGAATTGAATAATATCTTCTGATTTAAAGTGAGATGTAAACTATGTACGTCAGTGGCACTCAAGCGTTGGATTTTAAATAACGTGTAAACATGTCAGTGACACTCAAAGCAGAGATGCACCGATCAATCGGCCGCCGATTTAAAAAGCCGATTTTATATCCAATCGGCCCCAACCGGTGACCGGCCGATCACTGTCGAAATTTGCAGATTTTCCCCGAGCAAACTGACCCGCATGCGCAGGTCACGCACTGCGTATCAGCTCAGAGCAAAACAGCTAAAAACTAGCAAGACTCAGGAAGAAAACATGTCAGTGATACGGACTTATTTCACTGTGTGCCAGAGCGACCCAAAACTCAGCTGTTTGTAATGCTTGCAAGTCAAAAATCAGCCGTGGAGGATCAACGCCTAAGACATTTGGAACAACAAACTTAATACGCCACTTGGAAAAAAAGCACCCAGGCTTGTTTAGCAAATATAAGGACGACACTGCCGCTAAGAGGAGGGATGCAGCAGAGTCGCAGCAACCATAACAACCCTCTGCCGTGGACTGAATGTTATGGTCAGTGTTGAAAATCTGCTCAGGAGGCACTGTTGAAGGTTTTATTCTTGAAAAGGGGGGTTATGATAGCCTACCATTAGTTGTGGTTTTAATTGCAGTTCTATAAGCAAAAATGTTGTCTGGGAGAGGGGAACTTGTATTAAATTTGGGAAAGGGTACTCAAGCCAAACAAATATGGTGTCTATTATATGATTATAATTGTTTCTTAGCTAGAAAATCGGTAAATGATAGATTAACATCTATCATTTACCAAATATAAAGTCTGAGCAGGAAGAACATCACTTCCCATCTCAACCAAATCCTCTAATATTGGCTCTGAATTTGACGCTGTGATATTTAGCCACATGGCTTTAGGAGTGGCAATGTTGCGACAACATCATTTTAATGGGTTCAACACAATCACTGCCCTTTTTGATCATGTCATACATTCATGACAGAAAAAAATGAAGCAAGTTAATTATCATTCATCGTCATTATTTTCACAGGATTATCTGTGTGGCCCTGCTCGGCGTGTAATATTCTTTTGGTTAACGACACTTAGAGGCGGGCGAACAAGATTTTTTTCTTTTGAATTCTCTTAAAAAAAAAAAAAAAAAAAAGGTCAACCTCATGGTGTTGCACACGTCAACAGTTTGAATCAAAACCTCACTGAGCCATCTTGTGTTCAACAAAACAGAAAGGTCAGAGACTGGACACAGAGAGGCAGAAATGTGATGCAGCCACTACTGATGGAGCAGCAGAGAACAGCTGTTGCCTTAAGCTCCTGTAGTCACACCAGGACAGAAGCAATGACACAAACTGCATATGAAGGAGCGGCTGACACATCGCTGTCATGCACACTCATACAGGATAACACACACTCCAATAAACATATAGACACAGTGTGCTGAGGGCAATGGAGAGTGAAGGAAGAGGATGATGCATCCCATCTGTACATACATAAACGAGCTAGCCGGCATGTAAAATAAGCGTGTTTGTAGATTTTTGGGCTATTTCACTGTCTGCTATCTGTTGGGATCAGTGCTGCGTGTCGATCAGCTTGTAGGTGGCCTTCGTGCTGTAATTCACATTATGAGTTTGTAACATATCAATAATATGCTGTGTTTTGTAACCAAATTTGAGTTAATGTTTCTCATATGAACTCTAAGTAGATACAAACGGAAACTAGATTTTTGTAGTAGTATTTGTTTGAACTATCACCAGAAAATGACTCACAGAAGTCAAAGAACTGACTTAGCATTTTTTTAGATTTAACTCAGTGTTCAATATTATTCAATATTTTTTCCAACATTTTCTGGCAATCACAAAATCCATTTGCCTGCTTGTTAGTGATAATTTCAACCATATTAACATAGTCAAATGTAATCAAATGGGGTCCATTATATACATATATATATATATATATATATATATATATATATATATATATATACATACATACATATGTATACAAATTCTTCACACATTCAAATACACTTTTGATATAAATACAGATATTATTCAGATACACATACCCAATGTTTTATGCAAATATTAAGCGATTTTGGGGATTTTGTAGCCTTTACATGGTTGATGCTGTTCAATCCTATCTAGTACACAATAATGCTCCCATACAACTTAACTGCATTCTCAATTATGTTTTGATGGAATAACAATTTTAAACACATAAAACAATAAAAGAAAACAACAAAACTACTTGGTTAGATTTAGTTATAGAGACTTTTAATTTCACACAGGACAAACTCCTGGGTGAAAGTTCACAGTGCAGTTTTGTTTTATTGAAGCATAATTTAAAGGACACAGGGTTGTAGCTTGTTGTTCCATCTGACTCAGTATATGCTTGTAGTTGTGGGATATAACTATGTAGACCTTGGTCCTGCAATCTCTTGTAGCAGTCTTTTTCTTAAGACACTTTTGTCAAGCTTTCTTAACTGGTGAGCACCGAAAAGAAATGTTTTTATCATGCAAGTTTGTGATGAAAAATTATAAATGACCAAAACATGCAGTCTCTTCTCTGAAATGATTATTAGACACACATTCACAGCTGCACTGGAACTCTGCTCAGCCTTACAGGTAGTCATTAACATCTAATCCAGTCACTCCCTGCCTCTCCACTCAACCCAGCTGCGGCTAATTGGACCTCTGACCTTGCTGGCATCAAACTGCCCATGGCAGTTCAGTAACTGCACTCTGGTCATAGGAAGCTGAGTGCATGGCCTCAAAAGGGACCTGTATCAGGACTGATAATCATTTCTTGAAGCACTTTGGTCTTCCGGCCAATTGTGGAAGGTTTTTTTCTCAAGGCTCTCAAAGACTTCAAAAGGGGCATATGCTGGTCTAAAGGATTTACAGCAGGCAAGCATTTTGCTGCAATTTGGTAGGTTCAATTAAGTCAGATGTTATAATTAAAAATAACGTGGACAATACCGTGATACTTTGAAATTATTGGCCTAAAGAGATAATCTCATGACTGGGAGTAGTAACACTTCTGATAGTTCCTAGCACTGTAATAGCCCAAACATACTCGGGCGGAACGAACATACACAGAGCCTCGTGGGCTTCTGGGATATATAATCGAAACATAAAGAGATGGTAAATCAAAGCCACAAAGATAGAAGCAGGAATTGGAGACGTTGGGATTTAGAGAGCAGAGCAATCAGTACTAGAAAAAAAGTCTTTTTTGGAGAAACGAGAGGAGAATCATAACGAGAGGAGAAACTTCAGGGTGTAATCATGGTCGCGGTATTAGACGCCACATGTGCTGCACTTGATGGATTGCACTGATGTGAAATAGGATTGCAATTCAGGAGAGATGCTGATGAAGCTATTTGTGACTTTACACACGTGTGTAGATGATAATCGGGATGCACACATGCAAACCATGAATCAGGGAGAAAACCAGTGACAAGTTAATGTTTACTCCAGCCGCCCTGCACCATCCCTGTCTGCAGCCTGTTCCCAACCATGTTGTTCGTTAGGATGTACAAATCTTGCGTTAAGCCAGACCACCTCGCAACAATGTTGGTCAGATGCATTTTTGCGCATCACAAATAATCGGACCAAAAGCACCTGGCGTATGCCAGCTATGATGGCATGGAGCGGCGCCAGTTTCCATGCTTGTTTCACTGTTGATACATCTGAACGTGAGATCAGGTCTCTGATTACTCACTTCCTTAATATGTAAGGGATAGTTTGGGTGTTTTTTTAAATGAGCTGTATGAGCTTTTATTCCATCGTATGTGTATTACCAGAGTGCATGACAATCAGTGTGCCTCCAGTCTTGAGAAACAAGCAGGAGTGCTGGAACTGAAGCTATACTGTGCTATGGACCCATCAATTTTCTATCTGTTATCCTCACATTGGGTTGCGGGGGTGCTGGAGCCTTTCTTACGGAGAAAGGCAGGACAAATCGCCTTCACACCTACAGGCAATTTAAATTAGCCAATTAACCTAATCCCCATGCATGTTTTTGGATGGTGGGAGGAAGCCGGAGTACCCGGAGAGAACCCACGCAGACACGGGGAGAACATGAAAACTCCACACAGAAAGGCCCTGGGCTGGGAATCAAACCCAGTACCTTCTTGCTGTGAGGCAACAGTGCTAACCACTACACCACTGTTCCACCCATGCTGTATGAAGAATGTGTGGGAACATTCATTTTTTTCATTAGAGGTCCTTTGTGCTGTTTGTTCTTGATTTAGTAATATAGCATATTTTCCTTTACTCCTGTGTCACACCATTCTTGTTATTTTATCCTTCACGCCCCTCATCTTTTCAATGTCACTTCTGTCTTTTGAATTTCCACCTCCATCGGTCATCCAATTCCTTTATCTGCTAGTTCTTCCCCAGCTCCTTCATCTCTTGTCTGCCTTCTTCTCCTGCCCTTTCATGCCTTGGTGTCATGGTGACAGTAGTAGACAACGTCAGGCTGTGATAATAGCCAGCGCAGAATCAACTGGGGGGTCTTCCACACACAGTGGGGGGCCATCAGTGTTTGGACAGCTGTTGGTGTCACTTTTACTGGCTCCTCAACAAATACTTGAACTGAATGAGAAGAATGAGAGAGGAAGGGCAAGATGGACAGAGAGGGAAAGCTGGGGTTGACAGGAAGTAGAAGGATGTGAGCGATAAGGTAACGAACCCAGGAGAGGATGAGAGAAGGAGAGAGGCTGGCAGAGAGAGCATCCCAGCTTAGTGATGAAAACCAGGTAACCATGACACTGTGTAATGGTTCCAGGAAGACATTTTATCACCACTCTTGTTTCCCTCTCTCTTCCCACACATTTCTTCTACCCCTCACAATAAAAAAGGAAACGTAAAGAGCATTCAATGAACATATTAAAATGTCTTAAATACAATACATTGAGTTGTGTTTTTGAACCATGTAATGCCAATAAAATGAGGAGGAGGAGGAAGCCGGAACACTGAAAGTCATAAATCATCACACAAAGTAGTTGTAGAACAGTTGATTTTAGTATTTGATAGAAGAGACAATCAATTTGTCTTCAGCATATGTAGTTTCATGGATTTATGGAAAAAACAGCTGTCCCCAGTTATAAATGTACCATTAGAGTGTAGAATAACGGTTATTTAACATGACAATTATAGCCATCAGATGAGAGAAGTGTGCCCAGACAATGTCTGCAAACAAAAAGCACTTATTTTGATACATTATTCTATTATTGTATCTCTCAACAGCAGTGCCAGTCACAGTAAAATTGTTTACCAAGTACTCTGACTTTGGCATTGTTTTCACCTTGAGTCTTTTTGTGCCTCATCGTGGCAAAATATGGACCAGGAGACACCTACTGTAGTGATAACTAGGACAGGAGTTCTGTCAGGTATGTCTGATTTTACACTGGACTGTGCAGCCTGAGTTCAATTAAAATGTACCTAAAATAAACCTCCATCCCAAATTTGCTGACCTCAACAACATATCCAATGGGACTTTGACGGGAGGTTGAACTTATGGCTCTGACAAGTTTACTGTCTGAAACAGAGTAGTGGAAAAGTTCTCAGAGTTGTGTAAGCAGGACCAAATAGCAGAGTGGAAGTGGATGGATGATAAGGGATCAAGCTGTTGCAGGTTTAAGTGGTTTTAGGAAGCGACAGTAAGACTAGATGGAGATGGGGATAGAGATGGTAAACAGAGTAATAGAAAAACAGGGAATGAAACTATTCCATCTTTTCCACCTCTCCCATGAAGAAAGTGTTAGCTTGTATTCACAGAGATTCTGATACATCAATTCCCACTTAAATTAAATGAGGTGCCTCTCTCTCTCCTTGGTATTGTGTGTATTCCTTGCTAAAGCCATCTCCATAGCAGCAAATGGTGATTGGGGGCAAAGGCAGTGTTGGCAGCCTAGAGTGGGAGCATTGCATCCTGGTATATCACCAGTCTGGGTTTCCTGTCCACAGTATACAGCAGCAACAATGAGGAGAGCACTGCAAACACATGACATCTTTACTGTTTACCGTGTCTGACCGGCTGGGATGTTTCGTCATGGTTACCCAGGGTGAAAGTCTCCACTATTGGGATTCTGTAACAGAAACACCCCAACTGTAAAATAACTGCAAGCTTGTTTAGAGAAGCCTTTTTTGAATTTAACTCTTTGAGTGCCATTGACATATTTTGATGTAATTTAAAACCAGACGCTAAAGTGCCATCGTCAAAGTGTTTTTTCGGCAGTCGGTCACCGATCACGGTCTCCCGCAGCCTGTGAGTAAGGTCGGGGCTTCTGGGAGATGTAGTCGGAGCATGAAGAGATAATATACACCACAGAGATAAAAGCAGGAAGTGGAGACGATCACCATTACAGAGCAAAACAGACAGATTCTGGACAAAAAGTGGCATTTAGGGTGGGAGTGCCCTCTACCTCTGATATAACAAGAACAGAATAAGGTAAAAAAAAAATCCTGATGAAGTAGGGAGTCTCTTCTTTCATTTGAGCTATTCAGTGTTTTCAGAGACATAGTACAAAATATTTTGTGGATCTTGAAATATGACTCAAAATGGGCAAACAAGGCACTTTCTCTTTCATAAACCTTTACTCCCATCAGTTTGCTTCCACTTCACACAACAAGAACCACTGGATTTAAGTCTCCTTTTCTGTGTATTTAATCTCTAAGTATTTGTGACAAACCAAAATGTAAATTTACACTGCAGATGATCGGTTATGATTGTAGAAGTTCTTAGTTGTTGCTGGAGTCGTGTACACAAAGCTTAGCTGTCTGGAAGCCGTCTGGGAAATCATTATCCTCTTTTGCCCCTTGAGGACACCAGGACCTGTCTTTCAGAGACTGTGGTTCAATACATTTAAGCTATACCTCTTTCCTTTTATTCGGAATTGCATAAATTAGGTGTGACTGGAAACTGAGACTGGATCCAATCACCCCAATTGTATTCATGTATTATGATGTTAGTCCCCAGGGAGTAGAGGCCAAGGACATTCAGAGGTTTTCCTGGCTATTTTGCTCTATAAGGGGGTGTCTGAGAAGTTTCCAGAACAGATGATGGATGGATGGATGGATGGAGGGACGGAGGGTCAGATGCATGGATACCACAGCTTGGCTTTTTTCTGTGGTGTTCCATAAATTATTGGTATCGTAATGTGGTATATTGGAGGGATTATGATTGATTGATTATTAGCGTTTGTCAAGTGGTAAATCATGGGTAAACGTAGCACCAAATCAAACCACATGTGTAATAAATAAGATCAACCCAAATTCATGCAACAATTTATGACATGATAGAGCATGGGAATGGCCATCACATACTTCTATCGTAATATTCTTAGCGCTGATCATGAGGCTGAGCTGCATCTCTAATGAATCTTCTCGCCTAAAAAGGACTCAAAGATGTATGTGGGTCAGCTGTCTCTGAGTGTTGTTCACAGATTCAAATGGAGTGCTGAGCAGACTTTACTTCTGCTAGTTGCTTCCCCTCCAAATACAGCTGTGCGATATTATGATATATATCATAGTGCAATTTAAAAATGTCTACCGTATATAAGCATGAACATACCTCCAGTTGTGGTTTGGATATGCCGTATAAAGCACAACTCAAAATCAAAATGGCCGTTGGATAATTCAGATGTAATGCACAGCTCTACCTCCAAACTGGTTCCCTTTATCTCAGAGGGTCCTGGTCCTTTTCTTGTTCTGATGGTGCACTTTGTGTTACTACACCTCCACACATAATCTCTCTATTATCTAAGAGCTTACATGACTGTGCATCCATAATGAGACGTGATGGAAATCAGCCTTCTGCTTCTTCACTGTGTCGCTGTATAATGAAGGAAATACGGTTGTTGGAGGTGTGAGGTTCTTGTTCTATTGAATGTTTTTAACCTCTCTGGCTGTGATTAACATTTTCCTTCAACCTTAGTGATTCACTGAGATTTGATTCATGGTGATTATCTGAGATGGGGAGGGCATTATTAAGCCTCTTTAAGTATTTTTCTTCTGTTCAGTTGTGTTTATTGCTTAGATTTTCTTCTTTCTTTCTTCCTCCCTTTAGTGTTAGAATACGTCACACAGCATGATTAAATACTGTTTCATCGTATATTTATAAAGAAACAAAATTGTCATAAATTTGATTTGTGAGATGGGAACTTCATGGAGTCTGACAAAAGATTTGCACAGAAAAGTCAAAGCAACTTGATTTGATCTGGGGTTTGATGTCAGTCAAACTGAGATGGCGGATCAGCCGAGGAAGCTCTCTGTTCTCTTCCAAGCAAACTCTGTGCAGGTTTGATAGAAGATATGTGCGTTTTTGAAAAGCTCTTGAACTTTTATGGAATCTTCATAATGGATCTGTACAATGTGCATATTTATGCTATTAATTTAGTAACCATGTAGAGTTGTGCAACATGGACAAAATTTTATATCTTGATATAGCTTATTTGATATCCTGATATAGTATTTTTTCTGATGTAACATTACTGATAACATTATTTTTTTTTTATCTTTCCATTGCATTCTCCTCCATCTCCTCCATGCTGATTTGCTCTGTTTACTCCCTAGCGAACAGTGTCATAAACGAGTCCTTGTTGGTGACGAAAAGATGCTACCACAAAGCAGTAGTGTTGCTTCAGTTACATTAACCTTCATACCATGATTTATATGCTTCATACAATAAACATGTTTTTAATAATGCTCCAAATCAGTTTCAAGTTTTACAGATTTTTTGAAGCAGTTATACTTTTGTTCAGTTTTATCCGTACAAAATGCTGGCAGACAGGAATGTTTGGTTTTCCACTGTGGTATATAGACATCGGAAATTTGGTGAAACCACTCTAAAAAGAAAAACCTTAATCAGAGCAGCCCAAAGAAAGAAATATGACTTGAGAAGCTGATCCAAAGAAGTCTGTAACCCCTGTGACCTTCAGGAAGTAATCAAGGATCACTGCCTGGATTTTCAGCATACTTGTTCTCTCCCTCACAAGCTGAACTGAGCTCCCCCGTCCCCCATTAGACCGTCAAATCGCTGACACCAACTTACTTGATAGTAGAGGGTTGTTAAATTCCACTGTGGCTAGTTGAACGACTGATGCTTCTGACTTATTATCATCTGACCTATTTGAAACCAATAATGACAGTGTGATGCAGTTAGATGAGAGCTATTCTCCATATAGCCTCGGCAATGTATGCATATTTAACACGAGTTGCTCCGCTGGGGAAGAAACATGTAATCTCTGCAGTGTTAGTATTCGAGCCGCACAGAGCTGCTGTCACCACCAGCAACCTTTTATGTGTGAGATACAGACTGTCAAAGTTGCACAGTAGCAGAGTTTATTTGCATGATTGTCTTTTGACAGCCTGGTTTGGCTGCCACAGTTGATTCAGCATGATACACAAAGGGACTTGACTCAATCATTTATTGCTCTAGTTTCTTGTTTGTTTGTTTTTTATGGCACTTGAAGAGACAAATGATGCCAGGTAGCGCAGCAGAACATTTGAGACTATCCTCCCAAGAAAACAACAGCATCAGTCATTTCCACCAAAACAAAAAAAAAAAAAAACACACAATAAATGGCACGAAAATACTCGCCTGTGAATACCATATGTTTAGGAATTTCATTGTGAAAGGCAGGAATGCAATAAATGGGTCTGGTGTGTACTGCTGATGGTATATGGTATTTCCCAAATAGCCTTTTGTGTGAAAGCTCAGAAAAAAAAATGAAATACTGTTTTCTGAGGAAAAACATTTACAAAAATATGTCTCCAGAGCATATTTACACACAAAAGAAAGCAGTTTCAGACCCATCTACCAACGCAATGTAAATTAATTAATCTACTTGTTAGAGAAGTTTCTTTTTGCAAGGGAACTAAAATGTCTTGTGTGTGTGTGTGTTTTTTTGTTTTTTAGATAAAGATATCTGTGTTTCTCACTAATAATTGCACATGTGCAGACACACACATTTGTGTATTTCCATTAGTCAAATTAATTCATGTGGACAGTTTCTAACCAAGAAGAATGGCACAAGTATGAAACCCGTTGAGTGCACCTGTTAGGAACCTGTTAGCACCAATAGACCAATTAATCCCTCTGTGTTCAAGGCTTCTCTGCACTCCGTGCTCATTTGTTTCCTGTGCACATTTATTTAATAAATAAATACAGCGTCTTCACTTTGTTGATTGGCCATGGAGGCTCTTCTGTTCAGGCCAGTTCCTCTCTGACTCACTTCCACCTGCTGTTTTTGAAGTGGAGCCACTGGAATTGCAGCTCTGAACTAGCATTGCTTTCTTCTGTGTCCCAGCTTCCAGCATAGTGCATGGCAGCGCACAGTGACCGTTAAATGAGTACATATCGTCTCTGCTGTCTAGTTGGTATGTTAACTCCCTGGTGTTATTGATGTTGGTGCATGAACAAGTGATGTCTCCTCTGTCTGAGGCGTCCGGTCAGCCGGTGGAGCGCCTCTGTGTGAATGATGCTGGTGAAACACTGATTTGCTATCTTGGCAGTGGTTAGATTAAAAGGGAGGCACTGAATGCTCCCCATAGGCATCTTATAACATCAGGGAATGTCAGAGGAGTATGGTTTTGGCTACACATCCATCAGGGAAATGGACTGCCACTGATTGTTGTCTTCATTTCTTAGTAGAAAGGACATGTTGATATTCGTCATTTTTGACCTGAGGGAAGAATGTGTGCTGGCCCCAAAGAACAAAATGTAGAAATTAATCAGTTTTTCAGTCATTTCAAAGCAAATCAAGAAGTCCAGGCTTTACAGGACTTTTTTGACACGTCATTTAGAGCTGGTAACTTGAAAAGTCCCGTACAGAAAAGATATATATAAATCTTATCCTTTGAATGAATCTTGTATGTAAAGCATACAACAGTGAGTCCGGATATAAGATCCTTAGTAAATTTGAAGAAAATGAAACTTGTATTATTTGAGTATTTATCAGAATAGTATATGATAATAACAATATCCTTATACATCTTTTTATTATCTTGTATGAAAAGAATGCAAAAGTGGCCACTTTCAAGAGTAAATCATAGAAGTCATAAGTTTTTTCTGTATCCTTTTCCGTATGGGGTATGACGAGGGAGAAGTGAAGAAACTGCCTTATGTCAATTTATTATATAGTCTGACCTTTCTAAGAGGGTTTGATCAAGTGTAAGAACTTCTAGACTGAAGAGAATCAAAGGTATGCATTTTACTTTTGTTTCTGCTCTTAACATGCACTGAGATTCTTTTGTTACTGGCAGATGTGGCTCAACCAGCAGAAAAGATCGTTCACTTATTATAGAGTTAGTATTTTGACACCCACTTCTGCCTGTCTATAGTTTGATATTTTGTGCAAGTTACTGAACCCCCAGTTGGTCCTGAGGGTAATGTACTTCAACATGCAGTCCTTTATTACCATTTTATACAGGTTTTGCAAATTTATTGTTGGCTTCTGATTACAGCTGTGCGATGTGGAGAAAATGTTTTATCTTGATTATAGCTAATTTATATCCCTGTGTGTGTGTGTGTGTGTGTGTGTGTGTGTGCGTGTATACCGTAATTTCCGGACCAAAAGCCGCTACTTTTTTCTCACGCTTTGAACCCTCCGGCCAATACAACGATGCAGCTGGTTCAAAATTTTTATGGGCTAATGGCCAGGTGCGCCCGCGCAGGACGCACAGGAGCAAGTCAGACAGGTGGAAGACGTGATGCGCCAGGGAAGATGCTATTTTTAAGCTTAACTTTTAACACCCTCATCATGAATAACACATGAAGAAATGCATATGATGCGATCTGGCTACGAAAGAGAGAGACTGAGAAGGTGTGTGACGGAGCCTTTCTGAGGCTGAAGTCCAACATTGAAGAAAACAACTTTGGTGGTTTCAGTGCGCAGGAGAAATATGACGATAGCCTTAAATTACTTTTCTGTTTTTTTTAACCAGCCGTGTAACTGCCGTTTTAGTGCCATGTTACAGCCGCGTTTCAGGTACTGTTTGGAAAAAGCAGTTAAGGTATGTAACGTAAATAAATATTTAAATAATCTTTCTGTTTACCATCTTTCTGTGTACCGGTAAATATGTCATGTTACAACGTGACATAAAGTGCGGCTTATACTCAGGTGCGCCTTATAGCCTGGAAAGTACGGTATAGTATTTTTTTTGATGTAACATTATTGGTAACATTATTTTCACTTTCCATCATACTCTCCTCCTCCATGCTGCTTTACCTCTGTTTCTTCTCTGGCGACCAGTGCTGTAAATGAATCCTTGTGGGTGAAGTAAACATGCTACCACAAAGCAGCAGCGTTGCTACATTAGCCTTCATACTAGGAGTGGGCGATATATATCGTTTACGATAACATTGTCATTATTGTTTTGACAAAGTGCAAATTTCCATTATCAAGTCTTTAAATTAGGCTACTTCACCAAAAAATATTGAAACTCACGCGAAAACTCCTCACATCCACTTATTACACGGTGTAGCATCGTACTGGTCATTCTGGTCACCTTTGTATGGACAGCGAAGCGCCGCAGGAGAGGAAAATGGGCCGGTGCGCTCGTGCGGCCTCCAGACACCACGACGGCGACTTGGGAGGGCGGTGTGCGCTTCCACGGACAGCAGTCAGTTTCTGGCTAATGATCACTTTTTTAGCACAACACCGGGACTCACTACTCTCCGGCAAGTCGAAAGGTGGAGGCATCTGTTTTTACTTTAACAGTGGCTGGTGTAATGATATGACTGTAATGCAGAAACACTGTTCTCCTGATCTGGAAACCTTCTTCATTCACTGCAAACCATTTTATTCCCCCCTTGAACTCGCTTCATTTATTCTGGTAGGTGTTTACATCCCACCGCAGGCCAACGTGCAGGATGCACAGAGCGCACTCTGATCAGATACTGAGCGTGGTCACATGCAGGCGCTTCCAGTCCCTGAAGTTACCGGTACTTCAAATGATTTAGTGCTGACACATGGGTCTACCTCTCTGGCATGGAAATACATTCAACTTTTAACACCGCTGGGCATTCTGAAAATGAGTTTTTGAGCACTCTCAGCTCTAAAAACACATTTTAAAGGATATCGTCTGATTATCATTATCGCCAAAATCCCCAAAATATCGAGATATTATCATCCACCCTTACTTCATGCCATTATGTCTTTATACAATGCACGTTTTGAACTCTCATGATACATTGGGATTATTCAGCGGTCATTTTTATGTTGAGTTGTGCTTTACACAATGTACCTAAACCACAACCAGAGTAACGTTAACTTTAGTGTAGCAACAGAGCTAACCAAGTACATTACGCGTGAAAACATGAGAGGGATATGAAAGGGTTATATCCTACCCCGGAAGACATTTTTTTGTCTCTATTGTAATATTGCATCACTCTATTTCTAATGGTCTGTCTCAAGTTTTTCACCAAAAAGTTATTTTTACAAGACTAAATGTTATAAATTACCTTTGTCTAATACTCATTTTTACTGAAAAGCACTTCAATGCATCAAAGTGTAACTCAGTGATACCTCAGCGAACTAGCACTCTTTCTGTTGATTTTAACAGATTTTATTCACTATAATTTAGAATCATCAAGGTAAGTTCTAGCCTCCCTGGAATGATGTGAGTCTCGAGCCATGATCCCGGGTATCTTTGTGTCAAATTACAAAACATAACCTGTACATTTTGTATAGTTTTACTGCCCTGTTGCCAGAGTCTGGGCTATTCAGATGACAAGAGGCTGCCTGATTAAGATGACACCTACAGTGTTATGCATTCACACATTGACTACCTTCCTGTCATGTTGGGTGTGCGCTGCCATTATTCCCTGTTGCTGTCTCCATCGATTAGAAAGACCACCTCTTGTGAACTTCCTCCATGTTTCTATTCTGGTCTAGTCTTTCCTTCATCCTCATCCTCTAGTTTTCACTTTTCCTGCATGCCACAGTGCTGCAGTACCATTTTAGCATAAGCACATTATTATATTGTTATTCCATTTCACTTTTGAATCCCATACTTTCCTCTCGGTGTGACCTTGTATCACCAGGATGCAAAGAGACAGAACCTACCTGGAATCTTTAGTTATGCAGCACGTTTATGGCTGATGGTTAGAGCTGTGCGATATGGACAAAATTCTATATCCCGATTTAGCCAAGTTTATATCCTGATAACGATATGCATATACCATTGCGCTCTCCTCCATCTCCTCTGTAGCGTAATCAGTGTTGTATCCTCAATATGCTTTTATTCTGAAGGCTTACTTTGAGAGCGACCGGACAGCCGGCTATGTTTGCACTGTACTTTTACTATGCAGTTTGGCTGGTAATAAAGATGTGTTTCAACTAGTGCTAATAAATCATTCACACGCAACACAACATCCTCCACGCTGCTTTACCTCTGTTTACGCCACTGCCACAAACAAGTCCTTGCTGGTGATATAAAGATGATACCACAAAACAACAGCGTTGCTGCGGTTACAGTAGCCTTCATACTATTATGTCTATGCTTCATACAATGGATTAACCAGGTCATTCTGACATTGAGTTGTGCTTTACACAACGTATCTAAACCACAACCAGAATAACGTTAAAGTTAGTGTAGCACCAGAGCTAACTGAGTAGCTACATGTTAAAATTACGATATAAACAACAGAGGCTTATATCGTATGGTTGACATTTTTATACCGCACTACGATATATATTGTAACATCGCACAGCTCTACTGTGCTAAACTAATCCTTTTTATCTGTCACCCAGAGTCTAAGATGAAACATATTCAGTTTACCATCATAGAAGAGTAAAGAAACTATTCAAAAAATATTCACATTTAAGAAGCTGGAATCTCTTTTTTTTCCCTTAAGCAGTAACTCCAACCAGTTAATGGAGTTGCAGATTAATTGTATAGTTCTGTGTTTACATTCATAATGAATATTTTGGGGGAGTGGCTTTGGATGGAAGCCTGAAGGTCCCATGCAAGTGTTTCTGGCTTGAAGACTTCTGGAGATGTTACTTTCATTGGAAAAGAGTTGGCAACACTGGGCTGGGTTTTTCAGTTGGATTTTTGTGTTGCATTCTCGCAAAGTTGTTGGTATACTTAGTGTGTGTGTGTGTGTGTGTGTGTGTGTGTATGTGAGCGCAGGTGTATGTTCGACGTGTCCAGATTTAGGTACAAGAAACCGAAGCCCCTTTCATTCAGTTTCCGTTTAGTTGGCTTGTAATTAGCATGTGGTGATTACCTATTGCTGCACATAATTATGCAATCAGCAGATGGGGCTTCCTGAGCCATGGGCTTATTACTGAGCCTTAAAGACACATCAGTCACATCAAAGCACTTTGATTTGTTTATTGATTTTTTTCCAGACAGCGTTTAAGCTGTCACATCTTCGGGAATTCTCCTGAAAATCTATTTTGTCTCGTTGTATACGTAGTCCTTCCTTGAATACGTTATGATTTAATGACAGTGAAACGTCACCATCAGGTACATGGGCCTGTGTTGAAAAGAAGACGGCACAGGTGAAACTCTTAGTGGAACTCGCTGACATAGTGTGCATCAGCAGATGATGGTGATGATGTCTGTCGGTGCAATAGCCCCTTGACTCACACAAAGGCTGCCTCTTAGTGTGCTCACGTCATCAGCCAGCATCCCTTTCTTCTGCTGTGCCTGTGTGTGAGAGAGAAAGAGATCAAGAGAGGAAAAGGTGATTATGTCTATATGCTATCAGTCCCCTTCCCTCCCCCCCCCACTCTCATTTGCCATCTTTAAAAAAAAGCCATTTAGGCAAATCATCATTGCAGATAATGCTCATAAAGATGCAGTCTCTGTTGTAACTTGATCTTCTAATTATTGACATATATCGTATTGATTGGTTAAAAATGCAATTAAAATATTTCCTCAGTAGCTCAAGTATGGAATTAAAACTCAATATTTTAAAAATGCATTATGTTATTGTCAGAAGAAACTAGAAACTGTTGAACAATGGTGTGCTGTGTCATAGCTTGTTTGTGTAAAGAAAGACAGCAGGAGGCCGCCGCCTGTAGTGTGGAGTTATTAACTAGTTCTTAATTTTATTGTGATGTTTCATGTGTGAGACGAGAATTTCTCAGCTTCAGTAGGAAGGTGTGGTTTTCTCTGTTGTCTAGCAGATGCTTTTGAATGTGTCCTGTGTTTGTCTATTAGCAAAATGATTAGTCTTTTGTACATGTGTGGGAGACATGTAACTACACCAGACTGATTAGCTTTCACCGGAGCTTAACGATTAGATGGAAAATAAATCCAGGAATGAGGTTGAACACCGCGTATAGCTGAAAATAAATATCTAATTCTCTTTGAAAGAAAAACAAATGTGACTTGATGGTGATTTATCATGTTTGTCATTATTGAAAACAATATCCTGATACAAGAAAGCATCAATCCATGCGACTAAATCCTGCTGGATAATATGTTAAAATGTGATGTAGTTTTGCAGAGACTCAGGCTGTGTAATATTGTATTACACAAATTCTATAACAAGGAAAGACCTAAATCTTTTGAATAGGGGAGAGCCAGCAGACAGCTGTTCATTTTAGTTTCCTCGTCTGGTGCCAGCTGTGGCCATTCATACGTACATCTGAGCTGTTCCAGTGAACGCAATATCCCAAGAATTCCTCCAGGGAATTTATTCATATTTGGCACAAGCGTTCACTAGGATTGAAGGATGAACTGATTCGATTTTGGTTGTCAAAGATCACTAACATCACAAAACTGTCTGTTTTTGGCTACAACTTAAAATGTGTATGCTCATTATGACAATTTCACACACAACAAAGGCAGAAGTCATTTTCTGTCAGTATAATAACACAGAATTGGCTGTTACAGCTCCCCAAAATGTTATTACTGTTTGGTGCTTACAGGTGTGGTCAATGACATCTGCATGAGCAGTTAGGTATTTGACCTGTAATGGTGCCCTACCAACCAAGATCATTTAACAAGAGGTGGAGACATGTAACGTTTGTATCACACCTGCACCAAATGCACCAAAATACATAACCAACATTAACACAGTTAGCAACACCAGTACCTCGGTCATGTTTTACATTACGTTCTGTACATGATGTTTCAAAGTTTCAAGGCATGTTTGGCTGTGGAATGGAGCTAAGAGGAACTGGATTTGACCATTGCATTTATCTGTTCAGGGTCTGACATTAACAGATGCTTGAATGTCCGGGACAAGTAAAAATAATCGGCAGGCCAGCAGACCCTGCGAAGACATGCCCAATCGTGTATTTTCTCATCTTTTTCTGTCCTCAGAGGGGCCAGTTGCAGGGTGGAGGTAGATTTTTATGAACTCTGTGTTTCTTTATTGGTAAGATAATTTGATTAGTTTTGGAGTGGTGGTGATTCAGCTGGTGATGAATGGTTAAGAAGAGGTTCTATTGAGTAACATAGTGTCTGATTTCTTTAAAACATGTAACATGAACATGAACTAGTTCATTTTCACGTGTGAACTGGACATTGAGCTTTTTAAATATGAACTGGCACAACACTGGTGACAAGTGACTCTCCTGTTCAGACAGGGCACAGAGGGTGGAACTGCTATTGATCAAATGTGAAAAAGCAATAAATACTGCTTTTTGAATAAGGAATTGTTGTGTAGCATTGTACACAGAAGGGCTGGGCGATAAAACGATAGCAATATATATCGCGATAGACACGTCATCAATATCAATATCAGAAATATTAAGTTTAAAGTGTACATTTGAGTGTTTTTCATATTTGTGAATTTCTTTTCCCTGTACAGACTGATACCCCAGGAAGGTTAAGTTTAGGGTTTAATGTAAGATTTTTTCCCATGTCCTTTTTTTTTTTAATAGGTCATGAAAAAAATCAAGAATTATCGATATTGACTGATATGAAACACTTATATCATGATACAGTTTTTAGCCATATTGCCCAGCCCTAGTACACAGTCATCAGGAAATGTATTTTAGTAAAATTTAAGTCAGGAACTAAAGCATGCGCCACACAACGAGAAAAACATTTACCTCTTAGGCAGGGCAAGTAAGAGTTTAGATGGGGCAAGTAGATCTGATAAGTACTAGCTGGCAGGGCAAGTAGGAAAAAACATTTAACATCACACTGTGCTGTTTATCAAATTTTAGAGTTGAGTAAAAGATGAATCCGAACTTGGAAGCACAGGGTTTCAGATAAGGGGTTATTGGGGTTCAGTTTTTGGTGAGTAATTTAATGGAATCGGGGGGGCCAAAGAGCACAGCCTCAGATTTATTTTCATTGAGCTGCCAGAAATTTATCCAGGTTTTGATGTCTTCAAGGCTCTACCTTAGGCAGTTTTGGTCTGATGGGCAGTTGGGTGTTAGGGTTTGGTAGAGCAAGGTAGGAGTTAATATCATTCTATATGATTCTCCCTAGTGGAGGCGGGTAACTAGAGAAATGGATGTCAAGGATGGACCCTTGTGAGAAAAGCCAGAATATAATAATCTCCACATGAGAGATTATTGATATTGAGATGAGAGTCAGGCAAAAGATGTGAGCATGTCCATCAGTAGAAACACTCTCAGATTTCTTCTTGCTTCAGCTGAACATCAGCTATCAAGAGCCTTTTCCAACCTTGCCACATGATCAGCAACCTTCACTGATTATACAGGATGTGGGTGATTTGCTCCCCAATGGGTGACGACTGCAGTAGATATGTGTGCTGCTAGTTGGTGTGTGTGTGTGTGTGTGTGTGCGTGTGTGTGTGTGTGCGTGTGTGTGTGTGTGTGCGTGTGTGTGTGTACTGAAGCGGTGGTGTTTTCCCAGTGTTTAGAGGCTGACAGGCTTTGCAGGTAACAAAGGTCCAGTGGAGCCCTATGATTCATGCAGCCAGCAGCGGTTCTCCACCTCATTTATTCACTACATAGACACAAATCTCATTCCCCATGCGGAATATCTCATGGCAAGGGGCACGCCAGCCTGCGTGTGTGTGTGTGTGTGTGTGTGTGTGTGTTTTCCTATTGTGCTGGCTGCCACCCGGCTTACTTATGAATAATCATTCCCCTTTGAAATGTCATCTTCCAAACTTGGTGGCCCCAAGCCGTGAGAGAGAGAAGAGAGAGAGAGCAACAAGGAGGCTCGGAGCTGAAAACACTTGAGATCAACGTATAAAAATGAGACACTTCTTATACATGTGTTAGTTTGTCTGGAAACAAGGTGAAACCATCTCCACAACCCTTATTACAGTCTTTTCATTCTTGCTCACATCTCCAAGGGGACCATGTCACCATGGAAACGTCATTTGAAATCCATAGTCTCTCTCCGTGGTGTTGTTGCAATATTGGTGCAGAAAGGTTTCCCTTCTTACTTTTCTGATGCCGTTTGTGGAGGATGAGGGATATTCATGTGTAGATAAAAAGAGTAGATGTCACGTAGAAGTCATGCACGTCATCTGAAAGCTGGAAACCTGAAGATTTATCATGAATAAACATGAATGAATGAAATAAATAAATTCTGTTTAATAATAATCAGAATACATTTAATTTCAAGGCACCTTTCCCAGCATCAATAGCATCAGCATTATAGTCTGTAACAATACATAGTATAATAGTAACAGTAGTAGTTTTTATCATAATCGTTATTATTAGTTCTTTGCAATAATTGCATTTAATCTAGGCTAGAAATTACATTAATTCCATTATGTAATTTACCAATCAGGACAACACACATACACACAAACTTATCATAACAGGGTCTGAATGCTGAAATTTGTCACTGTGTTGCTGTGCAGTCATATTTTTCCTATGATATATTTGGGATGAATAGAGGTTGGGGGGGGGTGCTCAATAAAATTTTGCTTAGGGCCCCATTTTGGACAGGAGCAGCCCTGAATCCCACCTAGAAGTGGCAGCCATTGCTCCACAAAAATACATAAAAACCTTGACTGAAGGCTGATCTCAGTGGTCTCTATGTTTACTTCTGTACAACAGTTTGCTGTGGATTTCCAAATAAAAAAAAAAAAAATCCAGATCTGAGTAATAAATCTGAATTGAGTGCTAAGACTTGCAGTGTGAATGTAGCCTGAGTACTTACTGTGTTCATGTAAAGGACAATTTTACATTTTTCTGTGAGGTCCCTTTTAGTCGAACCTTTAACAGCCATCTAGCCTCTGGTTAACGCCGGGCAGTGCTTCGTTAGTTTCGAGGTGTTGGAAATCTTGACAGTAATTTTCCTGTCACAAATATTGCACCCAGCACTGTCGGTGTCAAGTCAGTGCACTGATTATGGAAAACTGTTTTACTGCCAGACAGGCGAGAGATTAAGTCACAGCTCGTAGCAAGCAGCTCCTTTGCTTAAGATGTCGTAAGTTAAGTATCTAAATTTAGCTCCCAGTGTGTGTTTTTTTAACATTTTACAGTGTTGGTGTGACTCGACGGCTCTAGCACTGCTTCATAGGCCTCTGCAGGACAGAGGTACCCTCTGGTGGGGAGAAATTCTCTCTCCCACACACACAGAGGCTGTGAGAGGATGCTTTCAGCGGTGCTTTGATGGTAAGGTATTGTCATATCAAAGCTGTCCTCAATGTCTCGTTGCTCGGGGAACACTTGACCCGCACATGTCTCTAAAAAATGTTATCTTTGATCAGATGTCTTTCTGAGTTGCTCAGGCAAGTCACCGAAAACACTCATGGAGAACTTAGCTCAGGGACAATGGACATGAAGGTAGTGTGCTCTCAGACACTCACTCATCTGCTGTACTGCAAACGTATGACCCCTAATTTCCACTGGGTATGGAACGACGGCGACGTCTGCCTGTCTGTCGACGTCCGCCCACGTCCATCGCCGTCCGTCGGCCATCAGTACCCACCACATCCGCTGCGGCTCTCGTGAGATTCCTGCTGTCGGACGTCAGCACTCAGTGCTGAATTCGTGCACCGTGTGCTGACGTCCGACAAAAATAGAAGCTCTGTTGATTTGTTTCAGCAGGTGTCGGCACGTCGGCGGCGTTCCACATTGGGTGGAAATTGACACATTAATTTGAATGGAAGGGTATCAGGTCCGACAAAACGTCGGCATCGTTCCGCATCCGGTGGAAATTGGGGTTGAGTGCACACACATACTGTACACAGGAGCCTGATTATGTTCAAGCATTTTTCTTTTTGTGAATTAAGATTTCTGCGGTAATTCCTTCACTGCTGTGGAAGTTTTTGAGCTGTCATTGTGATATGTAAACACATCATAACAGCTAATTTCTCCCTGTAGGCTTTTATGTAAGAGCCGCTGTCGACAAAATTCTAAATACTAATCTTTGTTTTGTGGACACATTTTTGATTACCATGTGCTGCTGGCTCAAATATTGTCCCCGAATATGTTACTTTGTCTTTGGCTTCTTCAAAATAAAAGCTAATAAAAGTGTCTTAATGTAAAGCAGTGCCAGTAGTTTGATTTTTATGAAATATTGAAGTTTGTAACTTAATAATAAAGAAGATGTAGTACAGCAGAGAAAGTCCATCTTTCAGTGTTATTAAATTCAATTTTAATGGATATAATGTTATGATGTCAGCATTTTAAAACCTTGAAACCAACTCTGTTATCTTGTAAATGAATTTTATCTTCAGCTGTAATTCACTGAACTCTCTGATATGAGCCATTGAAAATGATGAAAATTCAAGCAAAAGACCACGAAGGACAGCGGTAAAAATAAAAGCCTGTTATTTTTATCGGGTAGCATCCCACCAGGTTAATGTTGTTAGCACTGTTGTTGTATTTTTACCTGTTAACACTATTAACTAGCTACTAGCTCAGCTGTCACCATGTTGAGAGCAGTGTGGAGTCAGTACTAGGACTGTCAAAATTTGCAAATGTGATTAATCAGCCTTAACGTGCATATTTGCACAACGGTAACTCTATTTGGACAAGGGCTGTCAAAATTAACATGTTTCTGGCAACGCATTTCGGGCACTTACCATGGCGCAAATTAGCATCTGAACGATTAATTGCATTAACTCATTAACTTTGACAGCCCTGGTCAATAGATATGCTTTTTATTGCAAATGGAGCACCTTTAACGATCGTTGAATGCAAGTCAAACTAACTAGTATGTCTTTCACTGTGTTTTTTTTCAACAAACATACCCTGGTCACTTGACAGTGAATCATGTCCTCATCTCATATTTTCTCCATACTAAAAGTGCACTACTACTCTTCCTTCCATAGTAAGATCTTTGTATTGGTTGAGGCAAGGATTGATGGTTTTTTTTTCATCGTATAAATGGATAAAATGGGTTCTATGAGCAAATGTGGATAGCGGCATCTGTCTTAGTCACAAGAAGAAGAGGAAAAGGGCAAGCATCATGTGTTGTTGACGTGAAGAGACTTTGGTGTTTCTCTAATGTCTGAACAGCCGATTATAGTGACCTAAAACAACCAGCTGGTGGTTCACAAGTTACTGCTCCAGCAGTGCTTACTTGTTTAGTAGTGCAATAAAAGCTTGTTTTCCAGTTTTCTCCACGGTGCAGTGGTGTTTGCTGCCTTGTATTATTTAGTATACATCCCATAATTTGTCAGGCACTTCACACTTAACAAGAGCTAACAAATCAACAAGCTAACACAGTGATGCAACAATATCAGGAAACGAGACAAAGAAGTGTTATTTTCAGAATAAGTGGTAGATTTTGCATAATGATAATATCAGGATATAGGAATTTACATGTACTTTAGCAGTAACACATTTGTTACATTTTTGTCATTATCAGGACTTTTTGGCTCCATTTTGCTCTCATAGGTCAGGCGGAAATAAAGGTTAGATATTGATGAAGACAGGAAAGGAAAGGAAGAGAGGGTTCTGACACAATGGGATCAACTTAGAAAAGAATTATCTTGGAGAGTCAGGATCTGTCATGTCTTTGTCTCTTCCTCTAGCAAAATAAACATCCATTTTCCCCAGCATGTGGTCGATGGAGTGCCAGTTCTAAAATATCAAGGAAAGTCAGGATGATGTAATGCACTGATGAGCCATACACTCTACTCAGGAAACTTAGGGATATTGGGCTTTAGGCTGAAATTTTAGAAAGCACTTAAAGTGCATTAAAACCTGAACAGATGAACTTAATTTGACCTTCTTTAAAAATTTTGAATGCACATGTCCATCGACCACTAAATGTTCTGTTTTAATTTTGTTCATTTTGTTCACATTTTGACATCATTGAGACCAAGACAAGGCCTAACAATCGATCGTCAGTACCTGGTCATTGAGAGGCACAGAAGTGGACATCCTTTGGCCACATCCCATGCTGATGACCAAGTCATTGTGAACAGTGCCCTGTGGAACCAGATGGTGAATGCCACTCAACTCCAGGCACATTTAAGGGAGGTGAGAAGCACCAACAACCTGTAAGGGTATCTGACCACACCACCAGACACAGAAGTCATCATGTGGCATGGGCAGGGAGCATTGTGCTGGACAAGGAACCAGTGGGCCTCAGTGCTGTTCTCTGATGAAAGTCGATTCACACTGAGCAGAAAAGATGCTGGAGACATCAAGGAGGATATTATGTATCAGCCTTTGGAGGTTGTGGTGTTACAGTCTGTTCAGGTGTGTCTAGTCAATACAGAACTGCCCTACACCTTGTGAATGGTACTGTGACAAGCCGACACTACCTGAATAACATCATTAATCCAGTCATTGCGCCTCTCCATGAGCAGCATCCATGAGCTTCGTCGATGACAGTGTCCCAGCTCGTTGAGATCAGTCAACTTGTGAACAGCATGAGACGTTTTTTGTTATGGTATACCCATCACTGTTGTTGTTGAATATCCCTAATGTTTTGTGAGTGTATACAGTATGTAAATGTGTGTATATATATGTATGTGTGTGTGTGTGTGTGTGTGTGTCCGTCTGTGTGTCTGTCTGTGTCTCTCTCTCTCTACATATATATGCACGCACACACACACACACACACACACACACACACACACAAACACAAACACAAACACAGTTCAATATGATGTCAGTTCACCCTTTGCAGCTATAACAGCTTCAACTCTTATGGGAAGGCTGTCCACAAGGTTTAGGAGTGTGTTTATGGGAATTTTTGACCATTCTTCCAGAAGTAGATTTGTGAGGTCACACACTGATGTTGGACGAGAAGGCCTGGCTTTCAGTCTCTGCTCTAATTCATCCCAAAAGTGTTCTATCGGGTTGAGGTCAGGACTCTGTTCAGGCCAGTCAAGTTCATCCACACCAGACTCTGTCATCATGTCTTTATGGACCTTGCTTTGTGCACTGGTGCACAGTCATGTCGGAAGAGGAAGGGGCCAGCTCCAAACTGTTCCCACAAAGCTGGGAGCATGGAATTGTCCAAAATGTCTTGGTATGCTGAAGCATTCAGAGTTCCTTTCACTGGAACTAAGGGGCCAAGCCCAGCTCCTGAAAAACAACCCCACACCATAATCCCCCCTCCACCAAACTTTACACTTGGCACAATGCAGTCCAACAAGTATCATTCTCCTGGCAACCGCCAAACCCAGACTCATCCATCAAATTGCCAGATGGAGAAGCGCGATCCATCACTCCAGAGAACACGTCTCCACTGCTCTAGAGTCCAGTGGTGGCGTGCTTTACACCACTGCATCCAATGCTTTGCATTGCACTTGGTGATGTATGACTTGGATGCAGCTGCTCGGCCATGGAAACTCATTCCGTGAAGCTCTCTGTGCACTGTTCTTGAGCTAATCTGAAGGCCACATGAAGTTTGACTCTGCAGAAAGTTGGTGACCTCTTCGCACTATGCACCTCAGCATCCGCTGACCCTGCTCTGTCAGTTTACGTGGACTACCACTTCGTGGCTGAGTTGCTGTCGTTCCCAAACACTTCCACGTTCTTATAATACAGCTGACAGTTGACTGTGGAATACTTAGGAACGAGGAAATTTCACGACTGGATTTGTTGCACAGGTGGCATCCTATCACAGTTCCATGCTGGAATACACTGAGCTCCTGAGAGCGACCCATTCTTTCACAAATGTTTGTAAAAGCAGTCTGCATGCCTAGGTGCTTGATTTTATACACCTGTGGCCATGGAAGTGACTGGAACACCTGATTCTGATAAGTTGGATGGGTGAGCAAATACTTTTGGCAATATAGTGTACATCAGAAATTGGAATTTGTTAGAAAATGCACAAAAAAAACTAAGCAAGTAAGATATTATAGGAACTGCTCTATGAGGATACATATTGTTTATTCCTTCAATTTTTTATTTCCTCCTGAATGCAGAAAAAGCATGTGTTTATTCTTAATGGAGATAATGGGAAATTACCGGGCACTCTTCTGAAGCTCTTGCTCTGTATGCAAATACCTCTTTCTGTTATTGTGCTGTCTGTGGAATTGTGACTGTAATGAGACTTTTTTCATTCACTTTTTTCAGACGTAATGTAATTGTATGTAGGTCAACATGATTGTAAATGAATAATGAATTCAATTTCAAGGTGTGTTATTGTCGATATGTGTTCGTCACTCAAACCTCTTGACGCAATAAGATGTTTCTTTCTCCGGGATAGTGAAGTATGGTGAGCGTGCTCAAGGATGTTTTTCTATGCATTGCCTCAAATCAAGTAACGGTAAAGCAGCAGACTTGTATCAGCACTGTCTATTAAGCTGGTGCAAAAATAGAAGCGAGGAAAAAAAAGTTTCTTTTTTCTTTTTCTCCAGTTTTTTTTTTTTTTTTTAATCCATTCCAATCAAATGCAATGATTTGAAGATTATTATTGACCTACATTTAATTGAATACACCACAAAGACAAGTTATTTAATGTTCAAACCAAAAGAAAATTCATTTTATTTGGAAAATACACTCTACTTCTGAATCTAATGCCAGCAACACACTATAAAACGTTTGGACCTTTAAGCACTGAAAAAAGTTGCCTGTTCAGAAAACACCTGTGTGGATCGTTCCACAGGTAAACAAGTTCATGGCTACAGGTAACAGTATCCCACTGGGCATGAAGAAGCTGAAGGCTCAGTCAGTAAGAAAGGATAGAATGAGGTTCAACACACAGTGAACTGTATGGGAAGATAGTCGAACAATTTAAAAATCTTTCTTACCATAAAATTGCAAGAAACTTTGGGTTTTCAGCATCTGTAGTTCATAATATGATTTAAAATTTCACGGAATGGGCAAGGCTGGAAACCAGCACTGAATACTCGTGACCTTGGAGCCCTCAGGCAGCACTGTTTAAAACCAGCTTCAAAGATATCGTAAAGTGGGTTCAGAACAAATTCAGAAGACCTTGCGACAGTGCATCTTAGCAGCTTCAAATTACAACAAGTTACAACTGTACCATGCAAAGAAAAAAACAAGTATCACCAACATCTAGAAACACATATGAACACCCATGTTGAACAACCCAGACTTCACAGCAAATCACCTCTGATAGCACTAAATGGAAACAAATAGGAATCACACACCTATAGCACATTTTGATTGTAACACTCTACTATCCTTCCAACAACTTATTGATATAAATGGCATCGAAATGTTTGCAATTCATTCTATTCAAAAATACAATCAAGACAAAAATAGACATGTCAAACAGCCATTTAGCACAACCAACACTACTGGACATCAGTAAAATCGCAAAGTCAAACAAACCGCTTTCAATGCTGTGTAAATTTATGTGCTCCAGTGACAAAACAGTCTCCCAATAAAACAGCTCATGCTCCGTTGTATATATCTGTGTCCATGTCTTAAAAAAGTAAAATAAATTAATGAAAAAAAAGCTTTGTTGGATGTTGTTTCCTCTGGACTAAGGAGGAAAAGCACCATCCAGACTGTTACCATTGGTATTGGTATGGGGGTGTATTAGACACCATGAATGCTGAAAGGTAGTACATACAGGTGCTGGAGCAACATATGCTGCCATCCAGACAACATCACTTTCAAGGATGCCCATGCTTATTTCAGCATGATAACACCATGCGCGACAACTGCATGGCATCGAAGTAAAAGAATCTGACGCCTATTGAGAGTGTGTGGTGCATTGTGAAGGGAAAAATATGTCAAATCTTCAAAAATGAGTGTCCTTGGTTCCTTAGCATTTACTGTTGTTAAAAGAAAATATGATATCACACAATGGTAGACATGTACTTTTGATAAAATTCAGTTAAAATGTGTATATTACCCAAAAAAAAGTTTTTGCAGTGTGAACATTAAGTAGCTTCTCTTTGTGGTGTATTCAATTAGATGTAGGTCAAACCAGTTTTCATATCATTGCGTTTTGGTTTTTCTTGGTGGGAGGATGTGTGATAGAGAGGTGGCCTGTCTATTGAGTTCATGCATAAACACTTCTCAGTCACTTTGTTTCACCTTTGTCTTGTCATCTGGCTGTCATTAGCTCCACTACTGATGAGTTTCTGTTAGTTCAGATATCAGTAGTAAGCCTTCCATCACAAGAGGAGGGGAACAATTATTAATTATTAAATATTACAATTACCCTGTGGTTGATTCAGCAAAGCAATGATTAGTAGGTATGAGCAAAAAAAAAAAAAAGATTCTCCTGTGTATGGTGATTTATCCATCCATTATCTACTGCTTATCCTAACATAGGGTCACGGGGGGGCTGGAGCCTATCCCAGCTGTCTTAGGGCGGAAGGCAGGGTACACTCTGGACAAGTCACCACCTCGTCACAGGGCACATAGAGACAGACAACCACTCACAGTCACACTCACATTCACACCTACGGACAATTTAAATTAGCCAATTAACCTAATCCCCATGCATGTTTTTGGATGGTGGGAAGAAGACGGAGTACCTGGAGAGAACCCACACAGACACGGGGAGAACATGCAAACTCCACACAGAAGCAACTAATCACTACACCACCGTGCCCCATGGTGATTTATATTTGCCTCATTTGAGGCAATGCAGAGGTTGAAGTTGTTTAGATTTTCATCTCTCTGGTCAAATCAGCCAAAAGCTAAAATAAGATGAGATAAGAGTGAATTTCTTGAGGGACATTGTTGTGCAACAATTGCAACACAAAGTAGAAAATGTGGAAAAAAAAAAAGTGCTTAACTGCTAAGTTAAAAGTTACATGGTGCAGCGTTACCACAAATGTCAGACTGGTCATGCATAATTGAGTAGTTTTATGGCGTTTTTCCACTACACAGTAACGGTACGGCACGGCTCAGTTTTGTTGCTTTTCCATTACAACTGGGTACCTCCTCGGCATGGGCAGGGTTGTCATATTGCAGCGTGAAACTGCATTTACATGGGACACAGAAAAACAGGAAGACGAATAACAATAACACTACTATCACAAACAATGGAGGACACTGAAGCGATCATGTAAGCAATCAAAAGCAATGTCATTTTCTTGTGTAACATAGCGAAACAGTTTTTTAAAATGGCAGGGTCGAGTCGTGTTTGGCATTTATAGTCTAGTCGGACGTTTCCAGTGACGACACTTGTGTGCCAATCAGTGGAAGGTAGTCGGACGACATCACGTTTAGTATCGCTACAGCTCGCTTGGAACCAGGGCTGAGGAGGTAAGGAAAAAATACCTAGTACAAGGTACTAGTGGAAAAGCGCCACAACCGTGTAGAGCCGTACTGTACCGTGTCTGGAAAAGCGCCTGTAGTCTCTTTGAGGTGCAGAGTTGGTCTGATAATGCAGAGAGGGAAAGAGAGGATCTGTGTCTCCACTAATCATCTCTCAACCTGAGCTGGCTGCAGGGAGGAAGGACTTCCTGTGGTGCTTCTTGGTGGAATCAGTCTGGAGCTGAAGGTGCTGCTGAATGAGGAGTACATGATGGAGAGGGTGTAACGCACATATAGGCTACTGGCAATAGTAAATGCATTCAAAGGGCCCTGATGAAGCAGATGGGAATGGCAGCTCCATCTGCTTTTCAAAGAAAGGAGCTATAAACCATGGACTGTATAAAATAAGAAAAGGTGTTTAGACATGTGATTATCTGGATGTCCATGCTTCTTCCAAACTGTCTGTCTTATATGTGTAGCCCAGCAAAGAAACTTTTTCAATCAGCACACGCAGACATTAATAACCATTTTATGGAAGCATAAACCCACATGTGAAGTCCTTCTGGCTCCTCTCTAGCTCTTTATCGTTCTTTTTTTCTCTGGGGGCTTTTTTCAAGAGAATCACAATCACTGTGTTTTTATTCGTGCCTGTGTGAAAATACTCCTTTAGGGCTGCAGACACATTCCCACTCCTGTCTTAACTGCAGCAAAATGGATTTGGAGCTCATAGTGAGGAAGGATTTCAGAGGAAGATCTTAGGCATCCTCTTGATGACGAGGAAATTACTTTTTTTTATGTTTCAACAACTTTGATTTTTTTGATCTTTTAGAATTTTTGAAGTTATGTTCTACGAGACTTTGCCTTTAAATTACATTTTAGGTGGAGGTAGCTTATGGTGTGATGGATAAAACCTCAACTGACTCTGTTAAAACAACATGAGTTTGTTTTCCTGCACTGTGAACTGATGCAATACCAGTTGCTCCCCTGGTGTACTTCTGTCTATGTATTCAAGGGCTTTATTGCATCACATTTCTGAATATATATATATATAGCAATACCCATGAGCAAACTGTCAACAGTAAGTGGAAATTAGATGGGATTATTTAATTTATTCAAGACAGAAACTTGATTTGGTTGGGATTGGACCCTTGAGCTTTGTTGCCTTAACAAACACACTCTCATTAAACTCATTAATTATTCCAGCCGGCATTCCACTAATTGCCCCTGTCAACCTGGTTCCTGGTGTGTCTTTGGGTCATTTAATTTGTGTGTGTTTCTTAAAAAGCTGTACTTCCTGTTGATTTAATTGTTTCATTTTTTTCCTCAGGTCTTTTCTTCATATTACTCTCCTGCTCTCTCATTGCAAGTCTGTAAATGCTCACTTTCTCAGTATGTGCTCATATACGGTATTTGCATATCTGGAGTGCATACCAACCCACAAACTGTGAAATAACACAACCCAGTCATGATTTTGTGAGCTTCGTAGTTAAGAAAAATCAATGAGCCATTGACATTTAGCTTGTTTTAGCTAGGTACATTATGTCAAGCTAAGCAGACTTGGATTTTTTTGCTAGGGAGTTTCAAAGAGACAGGCACTAAAACCATGAATACAGATATGTTCAGGCAGACAGTTTTAATTTTTTAAAACTATTTAAACCAACATGTTATTGTAGAAACCCAAAATCTAATCTCTAAAATCCAGCAATGATCGGTCTCTGTGTTTCATATCTAACTAATCACAGGTTCAGAATCAGTAGTCTGAAGCAATAAAACTGGCATGAGATATATAATGTGGTGGTGCAGATCACCACAGCACATCATGGCAGTGATGTGAGGACTGAATGATTTGCTGCCGCTGTAGATTGCTGCCACTATGTTCTCCACAGCAGGCAGTCAGGCAGCTTTTCTCACAGGTGGGTGAACCCCCACAGCCCACACAGAAAAATAACTGCTTCACATTTACTTTTATACTAGTCAAAGAATGACACATTGATTGACTCGTAGATTCACACTGATGATTTGATGGTTGATGATTCCCAATGTATTATTCCCAAACATTTGATACCGTGATAACCATGTTATCCAATCTGCTTATGACATCGTAAAATCCCACTTGTATATTTATGTTAAAGGTTGCCCTGTCATGTTATGTTGTAAACACACTGTAAAAGTGTTGAATTTAAAAAAAAAAATAAAAAAAATAAAAGTGGAACAGTGTCACACCTGATAGCACTGTGGTAGTGACCTGTCAATCACAAGGTAGCCCCACCCTAAAGCATCTCCTGTTTTATGGTTCATTAGACTCTAAATGGAACCATAATTTACACAGTGAACATCATGCTGTATTGAAGAAGACTTGAAGCTAGAAATCGAGACCATAAACTAAAGTTTACAGTGTTTACTGAGCTAGTAAATCAAAAGAGAAGTGGAGTCATTTTCTCGTAGTCTTCTATACAATCAGAGAAGTCACCCCCTTTTTGGTGAAAAGCAAGATTATTGCTTCAGCAGTGGCTTCACTTTTCAAAACCAGAGGTTGACCCCGGTCCATGTTATTCATCAAGATACTATGTGAGCATATTTGAAATCAAACAAACATGTTGCAATAAATATTTGCAAAGCCAACTGAGTGTTAGCCTGGTCTTAACCAGACCCTCGTACTGTCGTACTATCGTAGAGAGGGTCTGGCATTCCTCCACTGAGAACCTATTTCAGACGGGAGGCTTGAACTCTGTTGAAGTTTGAAACCATTGGATCTGACTTTACCCAGTCGCTAACTTTCGGTCGTGACGTATGTAATGCGCCGGTAGCATTCAGGCTAGCCAACTCCTTCGCCACTAAAGGAGCTGACTTTTTCGAACCCCGTGGGGAGTAAAGCCACGACGGACTGGTTTCCTTCATTTCCGTCTCTGCTGCCATTGCCAACCCACAACCAACTAGATGCAAATGCTGTGCATTCGACCTCATTGTTAATCCCCCGTCCCCCACCATTCGCTGATTGACCAGGATGGAAATCATCCTGAGAAATCGAGTCCAAGGGGATCAAACCCAGATGTAATCAGCAGGGAAATAATAATTGAGTGGAAGATTACGGAGGGCTACGGCCAGGCTGAGTGTTAATTTTATAACGTTTTATTTTAATTTACCACCAGCCTAATAACTCATTAATCAAGCGCTGGGTGCCTGACTGGGACACATCTTTTTTTGTTGAGCAGGATGTCAGCCCTGATGCGCACACGCACACACACACAGTTTCATGTCATCATTGGTTAGACAGGCATATGTGTTGATCAATAATAATAGAAAATAGGAAGAGTTGACAGCCTGCTGTCATCCTAATATAAAGGTGTTTAATATGAACATATTACCATGACATGTAGCCTGGGGTTGAGAGACACTAACACTATTTTTGGTTTAGCTTTCATGTGATGGTAATTAATCAGGTTGTTGTTAATTGATGCAGATTACGTACTCAGTGTCAAAATGGATTATCTCCCTAAAACATTTTTGATTAATAGATAATCATCACATATGCACATGCAGCATTTGCTGTAAAATGTTCTTTAAAGAGACTGTAGCGCTTTTAGCAACACAGCAAAATAAGAAAATACAGTGCTGCAGACATCACTTATAGTGGGATTTAAGGGATCATTAAGAGGGAATATTTTTTAAGGAAGTCCTACTCATTCTGCCTTGAAAGTAGCCAACTGAAAAAATCCTGAACTACAGAAAAACAGCATTTATTTTCTTTATTTATTTGCCGTGGCATTTAGATGCCAACACTGATTTAACTAGCCTTTGTAGATAACACCTCCAAGATGCTCCATGCTGAAAACAAATTAGTTTTTATCAGCTATTGGGAGTATCTAACAGGAGAGTCATTACATTATTAATATGGTGACACAGCACTGTACTAATTAACCAAAGGTTTTGCACTAATGAATTGTCAGACATTGGGTATCAATTTTCAAAATCCCAAGCTGACCTTTTCTGAATGTTTCCACGAAGCAAAGAAAGAAAGGAGAAAATGTGTACGTGCTCTCATTTTCATGGAGTCCACCATGTTGCTGTGCCATTTTTCTACTTTAGCCCAGAGTGGACAATGCAAACACTGGATGTAGAGAGAGCCTTTTTCATATTTATACCAGAAAATCACCATAGTTCTCTACAGTTGGTTGCGATCGACAACCTCACCCCTGCATACCACTAAATCATATACAAAGCCCTTTATAGCATCCATACCTGTATTTAAATTGGAAAAAAGTCAGATCTGACACAGAAACATTCCGTTAGGAAAAGTAGCCTCATGTTTTCCCTCACTGACAATATGTCACCTAAAAGAACTTTTGAAAATATGTATAAGAATCACTGATTCACAAAAACCATCACTGAAAGAAGAAATATAGGAAGACAACGGCAGCCTCTAGCAACTGTAGTAATTATGACAGAAGCAAATAACAATACTATGTTACTGTCTTGGATTCACAACCTTGAGTTTCACTTTCACTTTCATACAGCAGTTATTTTCAGCCAAAGCACAATCTTTTCTTTAAACCTCACTAAGCAGTTTTGTTGCCTAAACCTAGACAAGCTGTTTTGTTTGGGTTGAAAAGGTTTGTCAAGCTCTTCACATATATTATCAGATTCTAGTATAGTAAAACAGACATCAAAAAGTATTTATTCAGTATTTGTCAAGTACATACAGTACAGTAGCTACAGGGGTTTACCTTTCTATGGTAGTGTTAACTTTGTCTCTAAATCCTTTGATCTACTTAATTTGTTTATCTGCTAAGTTCTACCAAGGTCATTGGAATTACTGACAATCAATGGCAATTTTTACTGTTTGGTGTTGATGCCAGTCAAAACTTTTTTGGTGCCTTTATGTTGAATATATGTAGGTGCAGTGCTCATTGAAATGTGCCCTTTGGGTTGCTTGTTGCTTTCAGCCATCTTGAATATTAGGACGCTTCAGCATGGTCGCATTGAAGACTGATTGCATGTTAACACCACTAAATGGACGCAGATGAAATGGATGTTGATCAGCAGCAGATCTGATTTGATGTTGGGTTTGGCCAATTTCTCATCATTCCTCTGGTCTATCAAGAGAGACATGGCGAGTTATCCTCCTTGCTTGGCAGCTAAGTACTCTGACTTTATCGTAATGATAGTTTAAGTCGACCCGAAAGGACTTACCTTTCAATTATAAGCTTTACCAAACCATTTTCGCTGTCACTTGTGATCACTGTGGGAGTAAAGCTAAATGGGGTGATACATAACTGACCCCATGGCTGTTTTAGACTTGAATGTGTTGCAGTTTTAAACATTTATCATGTATTTGCATATTAATGTGCTAACTCCTACCAAAGGTATAATGGGATGTTATGGAAAGAGGGCCTGCTCATTGAACTGTTGTGACTCTATGGCTGACATCATTGGCTAAAAATGTCCATCAGCGAGGAGGATTAGTAATTTGCTGGGTGAAACAAAGCAATGTTCAACATTTATTTATATGCCAATGCATTCATTAAAAAGCAAATGAAAGATGGGAATGCATTTCAGCTCTCTACTCTAAATATGTCTGTGATATACAACAGGGTGCATTTATTTTAATAGCTTTGTGAATGAGGAGTTGAATATCGGTGGTGATTATAGTGTGCTCATAACAGTCCTCTGCTGAAAGGTGTGTTTGGATCGACGGTGCTTTCTTTATACATTGCTATTCGGATTCAGTACAAAAGACAGTTTTAAAAGGGTAATAGAACTCAAATCAAGTAGAAAACCAACCAGAAGTGCAATTTCCAGCAGCGGTAATTAATCAAATCAACTTCACAGCAAATCAGATTGTTTCATCCAGCTTTCCTAATACTTTAAAGAAGCTCTTATGAGCTTTGCATCCCTGGCAAATTACAGGTATTCGGTATTCGGCTATAATCAATATATAATATCCACCCTTTAATCCTGCTGAAAAAAAGGTGAGTTCAATGCTGATCATATGACTTGGTAAATTATACATCTTTAAACAAGGTTAATTTTCTGCTCCTGCAAAAAGCTTTCATATTGAAAAGTCAGTCGTGGCATCTTTGGTTTCCAGAGTATACATCCACTTTATTTACAGGTGATAACTGAGCAGCAGAGTTAAACTTACTTACCCTTTGATCCTAAAATGCAGCTGGATTTACTGATTTGTTATATTTGGATGTAATTCTCCTTTTGTTCCAGCTTTTTTTTATAGTCAACAAATCCCATAAAAACATGAAATATCTCTAAATCCTCAAAGAGCTTTTGAGTCTGTGGGATCAACTGAACACTACGAGTCCCATATCCACAGTTATGTTCAGTTTTGGGAGCACTGGCAGTACTTTTTAAGCTGCAGTTATTGTTGATGCAAAGACATTAGAGACGGGCATTATTGCTTACCGCAGGTCACAGTGGCTTGGAGATGAATCCAAACAATCCAAATCTGTCATGTTTGTTTCACGGGTGAAACGTCCGGTTGTCACCGAGGTGAAATCAATTTCCCAACTCCAATTTTTGAAATGTGATTTTTACACTGTGATGAGGTGGCGACTTGTCCAGGGTGTACTCCGCCTTCCGCCTAAGACAGCTGGGATAGGCTCCAGCCCCCCGTGATCCTATGAGGATAAGCGGTAGATAATGGATGGATGATTGGATTTTTACACTGTTGTTGATCAAATGTGACACTGCTGCCTTGTGGATATTTATGTTATATCCCCAAATATATAAATAATTGCCAGTCTTATTCTATGCTAGTATCTATTATTGGAACTCTACCAAAGTCAAATGAGATCAGTCATAGCAGAAAATGGCAGAGATTTATAGTGAGTTGAGTCTTAAAAAATAAATGTAAGAATATATTTGTTATGGTGCTCACTCTCAAGAAGTTTCTTCTACTGCTGTGATTGAAATGTGTTTTACTTAAAGGGACACTATGTAATTTTTTACGTATTTTATTACCTCAAATCAGCGTCTTCATTCATAAATAGATCATCATTGGTGTAAAATAACATATGCCAACAATCTGACTTATCCTCCTGGGAGAAGAATCAGTTATCTGTCTTTACATAGAGCAGGTCGCTCATACGGAGGCTTCCATGTCTTTCAAGGAAGGTGGATATGCTGTTTTTTTTCTTACCCGGCACTAAACTGAAACCTGTACTGCACTTTTGGTCATAATACAAGACCATACTTATGCAGCGCCGAATCCTCACCCGCCAAAAACGCTAAAGGGCCATAAAATGACCGGCGCTCTGGGCCGGGGATCCGTGGTGAGTGGCTGCCCGGCAGCGCCACATGCCTGTCCACGGCCAGCCGGGGCTGTGGAGGTCCGGGGAAAAATGACCGGACCTCCGGACTGGGGGCTGGGGATTCGCGGTGATAGTGGCTGCCCGGGAGTTGACCCATTCCGCTTAACGTAGTTCCAAACATGTTGCAATGCATGCAGAGTCATATTTAACTAATAGATGGGAGAAAAAATTACATAGTGTCTGTTTGCTTGCAATGTGTGTACCAGGAAGAGCAATGTCTGTTTGTTTACAGTGATCAAATAGGCTGTGTGCGGTCAGTATTCTGAAGTGGAGATAGCTGGAGTGTAGAAGTGTGTGTGTGCGTGGAAACTGCATTTGCCACTATTCTCCCCTCTCAACTCTTTGTTTCCTCGTCAGACTGTGACAAGTCCTGTGACAAGTGCTCTTTAACACAGAATGAATCACAGAAACACCAGATAGCTGCAGAATGCTTTCATACAGAGTCCAGCAATCACTAGAAGGATGCATACCATCAGCAGTTTCTTCCTCCCTCCAGAACAAGTGGGTGGATAGTCAACACATCGACCAGCTGGCCAACGAAATGGTAAAACCACACTGAAATTCTTCAAATACGGGGTACATAAAATTCATTTCAACCACTTCTTAGTGAGATAAAATCTCCACAATTTCTGCATTTTTTTTTGCATTTATTAAAAGAGCTGCCAATGTAAAATGCACTGATAACAACACCTCCATCTGGGACCATGTCCAAAACTGTGATCTGGTAAAAGAAAGTGTTTCAGTGAGCTGAAAGGCCAGAAAAAGTCTGTGTTTGTAGAAGTTTGTTTGTTGTTACTCATTATTTCAAAAATAGACACTTTACAAATCCTATGTGCCAATATCTTTTATCGTATCAGCATACAAATGTGAATATTTGCTTGTAGAATCATTTAATATTTCACCATAAATATAATGAAGTCTTATCACTTGTATTTATGAAAATGTCACTCGTCTAAATCACCTGATTGGACTGCCATCAGCTCATTAAATATGTGTTGTCAGTCCTGATGTGTTTTAAAAAATGAAATCTCTGAATGGCTTGTGAGAAAAACATAGTGCAAGATAATCCTCGATATGTGGGTGATACATTCCAATGATCCTTGGAGAGAGAGTAATGAGTGTTTTTGCTTTATAATAATCATACATGGACACGTCTGTTTTTGATATATTAAGCGGTGTCATGGAGCGTGGTGCCCTATCTACTGCACTTCCACATTTTGATGTAAAGTGAAGTAAAGTACAATTAAGGAAGAGTGGTTTGGAGAGAGAGGTGACTTTGAGTGCTCAACAGAGCCAGACCGCTGCTGGAAGTGGTTTAATGGCGAGTCTGGACCTGCTGATGAGACTGTGTTATGGGTCGTCACCAAAGGTCACCACGGGTTAATAACGCCCCCCCGAGATGGTGCGAGTACTGTCCATGCCATGACACACACATTCAGCTGAACACACACTTCCTCATGCACATGGAGATTTATTCCACTCTCAGTAACAGATGTCTACACATAGATAGTAGAAAATAATGAATATGAATGAATTCAAGCGTTTAAATGATGAAGTGTGCTCTTGCAGCATCTTGTAAAATATGTGTAATATTTAAAACAACAAAACTGTCTGCACCTGAATTCACAAGAAATGTACACCACATCATACCCAAATGTCACGCACCACCTAACTCGTTAGTTTCTGCCTCAGTAAACTTCCTCCTCGTCTTTTTCTTTTTCCTGTGTGACGTTATGGACTGCATCCTTCTCATACGCCTCATTGACACAGGCATGAGTAATAACCAGAGAGCAAGTATGACAAACACACACTGATTAACCCTGTGGGGCCGATCATCACACCAGTGTGATCAGATTTTTTTATTGTAAATATGTGGCGATAGTATTACTTTATTTCAGTTTTATATTTTACATATTCATATTTGCTACCTGTATTTAGTTTTCCAAGTTCCAAAACAGTTGATGGAGCATGCTTGTGGTTTTTATTGTAATAAATACTATTTTTTTTTTTCAATTCGAATTTGATGGTATTTGTGTAACTTTTGGCCCAATATGTTAATGAAGTAGGTTATAGTGAAATAATAACTATCTCTTCATATAGACGAAGTAGTGCTGAAAAATACCAGAAAGATACCAAGCATGGGCATGTATTAAAAAAAAAAATAGATATTTATAAAAAAAATAAAACAGGCTCAGGACATAAAGGGTTAATGTAGAATGCAATTTTATTTAATATTAAATAATATGTCGCATGCAGTCCTTTTATTATGAACAATATTTATTATATATATATATATATATATATATATATATATATATATATATATATATATATTGTGTATATATGTATACATACGTGTGTGTGTGTGTGTGTGTATATATATATATGTGTGTGTATATATATATATATACACACACATATATATATATACACACACACACACTACTGGTCAAAAGTTTGGGGTCACTTGCAAATTTCTTTGTTTTCCAAAGAAAAACACATTTTCATGCAATTCACAAATAATTGTATCCATTTCACAAACAATTAAAATGAATCAGATGATTTTTTTTTTTAAAGAATTGTTAATAATCCTAATTGATTATTAGAAAACCCTTTGCAATTGTGATGTACTGTGTGTGTGGTGCCTAAGAAATGTATTCAAATCCCCTGTAAGATTTCATGTTTTATTGCTGCAGTTTTTGCACATTGCCATTTTTTTTCCACTTTGTCTGCATTGATTCTCATTGTTAAACACCACAAAAAATTGTCAACCTTTTATGAGATTATGTATATTTTAGTCTTGCAGCAAAATCTAGTATGTTTGGTGCGTGTGTGTGACCACGCATTGCAAGGTTTTAGAGGTGGCATTAACAGTTGAATGATGATTACTAGTGTGTCGTGTTTGATTTGATCTTATTGAGCTCAGATCTCATGTTGCACTGCACATCCACATCAACATAGTATCCCCATGGTGGAGTGTGGTGGTGGTGGCAGCATCGTGCTCTCTGTTGCAGATTCCCTGTCTGGGCTTTCGGGCTTTTGAGTGAATCCTGGAGGAAAACCTGCACTGACTGTGGAAGAGAGTTGTTTTTCCAGGAAAACGCCGACTCCAAACATGAAGCCAGAGCTTGACAATAAGTTAAAATCCAGGAGTGACCTTGTTCAGAGATGTCTCTCAAATGGAGGGTTTGCAGCTGGACTTGGATGAGGCTGTTCACTCACCCCCCCCACCCCCCGTGTCCCTCTGCTAAACTGATTAAGCCCGTAGTCAGTTTTGCAGAGAATAATGAGGGGAAATTGCCGTGTCCAGATGTGCACCACTCACAGCTCGAACTACTCTGCCACCATGGTGCCCCTAATTGGTCACTAACTGTGAAATACATTATGTCCTGTAGTCAATTGTCAACAGTCTGTTTTGAGAATTTCAACATATGAAACACAAATGTGTACATATTAATTACTTCTGTTAGTTAATTAATTAATTCTCCTGCAGTATTTGCCGTTGGGCCTCCACATATGCAGTTCATGTTTGCAAGAAGAACCTGTGGATACACTCTGTGCTCTCTTATGCACACAAGCTCTCCACATAATTTGGCCCCTGTAAAACCACCTGCTACTGAATGTGAATGGAGACTGATTGCAGCGATGAAGGGAAAACATGGATGCAAAATTATGTTTTTAACCCCTTGCTTTTCATCATTACTCATCTAATGGTTTGCCATCAAATACGTGGGCTCTGTTTTCATCAGATTGGCTGTTGACATTGATTCATTGTTGGGTTGTGTGTATTTGTTGGCCTCGGATAGTTTCTGACATGCTGATAGTATTTTTGATTTGCAGTGGGTGTTAAAGTTCGATCTTTGTTCTGAGATAAGTGGATTTTAATAGTGTTTTGCAATGTGCTGTAAGTGATCATCAACATTGTTTTTCATCTGCCACCAGAGAATTCAGTTGTACAAAAAACAGTTTGTTGACTGTTTTTCTCTCCCTGGTTGGAATGAAAAGTGCAGTTTGGACCATCACTGTTCCTCTCAATCTGTCAGGTACTATCCAGTTAAAAGAAAAGTCCTGTGTGATGGGTGACAGGTACAAGGGGGCAATAGAATGAATGGATGTTAACAAAATGCAGAATCCATCTTTTTCTTTGTTGTTGTTGGAGAGAATTTACAGGATTTCCTCTTCCGTCGATTCAAATTTCCGCTTTCTCAAGCAACCTCAAGACAAGTGTGTTTCAAGTTCAGACAAGTTTGTGTGAAGTTTGTGTACTGACATGTTCTTCACCCCTCCACTGTGCATTCCCAAGGAGGCATCTTTTACATTTCTATTCCTCTCAGAGACTGTGGTCTAAAGAATTGTGCTCTGGAAAGCCAATTGGTCAACTGGCTTGAGACTGATTGAAATTCAATGAGGTTGTGCAATAGTTCACAGGCATTTGTTTCCTCTTGCGCGGACATAAGTGAACCTATTGAAACCCACCACTCACTGGGTTATTACCTGACTGGTGAAAACAAATGGTAGCTGTGGGGATATGCAGTTGTCTCAAGTATCAAAATGTTGCTCTATGGGGAGCTGTGATCTGTCTTTTCATTTCATTTCTGCCAGGATGGATGAGCAATCATACAAAAACATGAAACTGCCCTGGGAGCTTTGATCCCCAAGAGCGCCTTTGTTGTCTGATTAACTGTATTTGTGTGGGTGGGACCAGGGCAGAGCACTCTGAAGCATCATATCAACTGAGCCTAATGTAGTCCAGATTTATTACCTGCTCTCGTAAAGGATCCCTGTGTCAAAGTGATTAATGTCGTACTGACACTGTGCTTACATGGAGAATATATCCTCATTAATATGTTTTGAGTCAAACCTGCTGCTTTGCTATGTTGTAGTGAGGAATATGTCGCACAAAGAATTGTCTTATAATGGAGGAGTTTTGCATTGTTTTATTGCTACTTTTATTTCAGTAAATGATCTGGATACTTCTTTATTCAATGCAGCTACCATTCTGAGGTCATTTCTAAGAATTAACATTCACATGCCAGCTTGTTTGTAGATCAGGAAACTGAATTTCATTGGTAGGAATCTAGTTACCAGGATGTCACAAGATGTCAGGTGATACCTTTGTGTTCGGCAAGCCTGATCTGACACAGACTAATCGAAGTCCTGCAAGGAGCAGGGTGCATTTTAACAACACAGAGAGGCGACGGTTTGTTCGAAACCAAGAGGATTGCTTAGGAGCTGCAAGAGAATCAATTGCATCAAAACTGGAGAGTGTTAATCAATGAAAAAAGAGCAAAGAACAGAACTGTTCACTCTTCTTCTGCCTGTTTCGTGAAGGGTTTGATTAACAGACGACTCATCCACTCACCTGCCAAGTATTTTTTTTTTTTTTAACTCGCCAGTCTTTTTCTAAGATGGTCCTCAGATGGTTCTATGTAGCAAACCATCCGACAGATCAGGTTAGGAAACTAGGAGTCACTGTGTAAAATGTATTTGAACTGTTTCTTTGTCTGTGTATAGGGTGTAGGTGCTGACCCCCACTTGGCCCTGGCTCTGCCCCCTGAATCCAAGCTGATCAAAGAGAAAGACGAGCCCTCCTTCCAACCCTTGGACTCTGATGAGATGACCATCAGGATAGGTAGAGCTGGACATCTCTCAGGCAAGCCTCCCTTCATATACCCACATCGGCTCTCACAATGTGTGCTGGCTTTCAGAAAATAGAAGGTATACTTTGCAGCCACTTTGTGACTTCAAGTCAAGGCATCAGATCCCTCTGTTGCAGAAAGGAGTGTATAAGAGGGACTGCATTGTCCACCACTCTAAGATCTCACTTGAAGCTTCTCTGATGGCCTCTTTTCACTCTCCTCATTTTTATCTTTTCCTTTTTCCATCTCTCACACTAAAGGGGTGTTCTCCTAACTTTGCATGGTCAATTCGGTTAGTATAATTATCTGGACACTAATTTTTCAATCATCTCACACATTTCACATGCAGTTTCATACATGTTGTTGTACATTTTAAATGGGCCGGCAGGCTTTTGTTGACCTGGATTAGGTTTTTAGCGCATGAGATGTTGATGAACACAGCTCCAACCAATCAAAGGAAGGTTATAGTACGATGAGGAATTACAAGCAAACTATACAACATATCGATGTGATAATGATGAGTGCAGCAGGATGGAAAATTACAGAGCAGAAAAAAATCCAATGAAAAAATAGAAAAATTAGCACCTAACACTATTTGTTTGTGGCAGATAAATTGTTTCCTCACTTCACTGGCTGCTAAAATGCAGTGACATTTTAATTCATCTGTATTCTTAAACTCTGTGCCTGCTGACTGTCATTGACTTGGCCTAGACCATAGACTGTATATACAGATGGACTCCACGAGGGATGTAATGATACGCTCGCCTCACGATTCAGTACGATTTCCGATACTGGGTTAAATTTTTTTTTTTTTTTAACAGAATGAGATTGCTGATAAGATTTCTTTTATTATTTTTCAGAGAAAGAACATTTCTGAGGCAGGGTGTAACTTCAAAACACAAATGCAATTAATATGCAGTATGCAATTAATGCGTATTTAAAAACATATACTGTATATATTTAGATATATAAAAAAGTAGAAATAATATTTTCTATATCTTTAACAAATTAAAGAGAATCCCTTTGTATTTCTCTGAGGTAAATGCATATATCCTCTTCTGTGCAACTAAAATTACATTTTATCTTAAGCAACAAAAAATAAATAAAAAAAAATGGATTTTTAAAACAAATCCCACATCAGAATAATGAAATGAATAGTACAAATTAACAAAATCTCTCAAAAAATTACCTCCGATTTGAAACTCTTTTGTGCATTCTCGATTTCAAAATCATTTGCAACCGCCTCCATGTCTCTGGTTCCATCTGAATACCTGACAGTGACGTACAACGTCGAACACTTAGTGACGTATGACGTCGATCAAGTCAACTCAAAAGTAGATTACGCCCTCCACTTTTTATAAAGGGCATCAAAATTATTTTTTCATCTTCTCAGCCAGTTTGAATCATCATACATTTGTCTGTCTTGCAATGTGTCGTTATATCCCTAGTCTCCTCTTCTGATTCAGGAGCGGCCACCTTGATATTTTAATGTCATTTGGAACCAGAGTCTGTGTTGTAGTGACTGGGGGCTGATGGAATCAAGGTGCAGCCGAGGTCCCACCCACACACCCACCTAAGCCGAGAACACCTGGAGCTTGCTAGTGTGAACCACCTACTGCATTTGCACAACCAAAAAAACACAAGAACTAGCCATAATATCTCTACAAAGACATCTGTGGTTGAACTGACACAATTACACGAACTTGTTTTGGAAAGTTAATCTTATCAGCTGTCAATCAGCCCTCTTTTTATAGCATCATATAACAAATTAAAACTTATCAGGACAAAATAACACAAATAGAATCAGGAGAACAAGAATTACCAGTGACAGAAACCATCTTTTGCAAAGATGTATTTAACGTGTACTATGACTTTTTAGTTTGGTTCATGTTCCATCCGCTAACATGGAGAGAAGGGGGATTTATGACCTGTACTGCAACAAGCCATCAGGGGGTGATCTAGATGATTTGATCTTGACAGTCTAATCCACTTCTTCAATGTATTCTTCAATTATCCACATTAAACTTGCACTCTTAAAAAGAACAACGCCATCATTGATGCTATTATTAAGCTGGTGCTTCTGACATTACGAGCTGTCTGTTGTGGAAAGGTTAATTTATGCAGACTCAAGTGACAGACACCAACCTGAGCAATGCTAATTAGCTAATAGCTGGAAGACTGAGCATTTTTGGTTTATCCTTTTTGACTGTGAGTCTGAGTCATTTCATCTGACTCACCCCTCCTCTTCATTTCCGTTATTGTCACTGTGACCTCCCATTTCACCTGAGATTTTGTCGCGATGGTAATGACATTTTTTCTGTTTAAAGACTCAGGGGGCGTTGGTTGACCACTGTTGACCTGGGTTTGAGTTGCCTTGATGCTATTTTCAGGGTTAACAGCTGCAGGTGTTCAACTGAAAAACCAGACAAAGAGAGAAAGATACCCTTGAAAACGTCTTAAAATCAAAAGAGCTTGCAAAAGGAATAAGCAGCAACATTCATGAGAAGATAGGGTGACATCATTCTGATTCTACAACTCTAATATTATTTCTAAACCCTTGAACAAGAATTTAACTTATGGGAATGCTGTAATTTTAGTGCTGTCAAACATGGCATCCAAGGTGCCCTTAATATTTACAGTGGCGGTGCATGTCCCACAGCTCTGAAGCCCACAGATTGAATATATATTTCAGAATAGCTCCTACGGATCAGTTACAAATTCATTACATCCCTTTGGCTTGCCTCAGGGCATCTGAAGCGAGTCGAAACAACTTCCAACACAGTAAACGGGAACACATATATGCATGCAGCATGTTTGTTTGTACAATTTAAAGTGCAGCATATCCAATATCGAAATTTAATCTAAAAAAAGAAATGACATGTTATGAAGGAGCCTGCAATGAATATCTTCCATATTTGTTTGCGTATACACAGTCCACAGTTGCAGATTAACCACTCCATATTGTTAGACATTTTTGATAAAATAGTTGGGGTTCCCATATGCTTGTATGACCTGCTTTACTGCTTAAAGCTTAATATCTGGGCAAGTAAGAGATTAGGTTAATGGCACATTGTTTGCCAAGTACATTAAATGGACATTATGTAATTTTTTCTCCCATCTAGTTTTTTTACTGCACGTTGCATCATGGTTGGACCTACAGCAGGCGGAATGGGTTGAAAATCGAGATTCAAGACAACAAAATGTCTTCAAACACCAATTGATTGAGTTTTCGTTCGCGTGATGAGGTACGTTATTTCAAACTGCATAGAATCATTTGTGTGAGCAAGTAGTAGGCAATGGCATGAAATGCCCTTAGCTTACGCAAACATATGCTAACGTTACCATCCACCAACGAGGTTTTATTCTTTACGTGATCTGCTGTTATGCCGCCAACATAATGAATTACACAACCAAGCATAAGACATTTTAATTTACACATTAACATTGACTTATCTGTCGAGAAGAAAGCAGGCAATCTTTGGAAATCTTTCACAGTCATGAGCGCTTTCCACCTGGGAAAGGCACCCCCGATGTTTACCCTTGTTTTGTTAATTTGCTGGTCCCGTTGTCTTTTTAATTCCCTTTTATGCTTTTTTGGTGATGAGGATTCCTTCTCCTTCACCACGGCATAACTATGGTCTTGCATTACAACCAAAAGTGTAGTGCAGGTTTTAGTTTACTGCCAGGTAGGTAATAACGTCTTCGCTACGCTGCTTCTCCGTGAAAAATAAATTGCGAAAACGCGTTTTGCCCTATTGGTACTAGCAGGTAATGCTTTATGTCCCTCTCGGTAGTTCGTATTTTTTTGTAAACCGGAAAGACAAGCGACCTGATCTATGTAAAGATAAATGACTGATTCTTCACCCAGGAGGATAAGTCAGATTGTTGGCATAGGTTATTTTACACCAATGAGGATCTATTTATGAATGAAGATGTTGATTTGAGGTAATAAAATACTTAAAAAAATACATAATGTCCCTTTAACTCTTTCAGTGCAGCTGACAAAAGGGGGCGCTCTCTCATTTGGGGTTTCTGGGATACCTAGTTGGACAATTTAAGCCATAGAGATCAAAGCAGGAAGCGGAGATGTTGGGATCAGAGAGCAGAGCAATCAGCACTAGAAAAAAAAGTGTTTTTTGGTGAAACTGGCCTCAACCTCTGATAAAACAAGAATGGAACAAGTTAAAAACACGTTTTTTCCATGATGAAATGGAGAGTCTCTTCTTTCATTTGAGCTATTCAGTGTTTTCAGAGACATAGTACAAAATATTCTGTGGGTCTTGAAATATGACTCAGAATGGCCAAAAACGCTGGCACAAGACACTTTTGGTTTTAGGAAAGGGTTGGCACTCAATGAGTTAAAGCAGATGAACACTGTAAAATCTATTCATTACTTTGCTGCACTTGCTGTATTTTTTGGGTTTTGAGATAGAGAAGAGACCACCATCCAGTCTTTTTATACACAGCCGTAATTCAACATGTAGAGGAAACCAAACCTCAAAAGTGCTAATACTTGATTGGGAGCAGTTTCGTTGCGCCTGAGCACCACTCAACATGGCATCGACAAGCTACGGCTCACAGCTAATGGTGGGGGTTTTGCCATGGGTCATCTTATGAGAGATGAGAGACGGGAAAAACAGATCAAAAACAGGAAATGTATTTCAGCCATGGCTCATTGGCATCAAGACCTTCCTGCATAGTGTGACAACAGCCACAGAGGAGAAGCTTGCTCACAGCTCATGCTGCCATTATTGAATTCTCACTACTTCACTTACGTAGGGATAGAAGTGAAGGAAGATGAGGTTGCATCAGGTTGAGCTATATGTACTGCAGGGTGTTTTAATTGGTCTAAATTGTGTGAGATGTTCAGGGTCTGTATCACAATGTTTGCACAAAGCCCGCTGATGTCAGATCACACTTGCGTCTTTCAGTTTTTGTCCCGTAAGGCTCAAGAAGAAGATTGTACTATATACTGTCATATAAGTCATACAATAGATGATTGGCAGTCTTCAGTGTTCAATGGATGTTCTCCAAACTTGACCTTGCCCGATGTGTCGATCTTTGTGAGGCTTTCTCACATACTGTTACACATTGTGAAACTGCAGTCAAACCCTATGACACTAATATCACTTGTATGAATTCACACCATTCCCTCTCTTTCAATCTTTTGGTGAGGGTTTTTTTTTTTTTTAAATTATTTTTCTCGTTTTGTTTCTGTCTTTAATAATTCAGGATGATTGGTGATCAGCTTCTCTTCTCAATCAGAGGATACTTGATTAGTTATGGGGTTGTTTTCTCCTGTCCGTGGCTTCATCTTAGTAGAAATTTGCTATGTATCCCTGCATTGCTTTGTCAGCCATCACAGAAGATAGACAAGCAAGTCCCATCCGTTCAGATGTGTGGTATATGAATGTGGATGGTATGTATTGCCTTTCTTTTGTTCTCACTTATTTTGATCTGACTGTGCATAGTTAGCCACTTCTAACTAAAGTTAAATAGCATTTTCACCGCTGAGACACACATCGGTTCAAAATACGAATGGAGTTTTTGCTCTTAGAACATCTTCTCGACACAGTTGTTAAAATACAGAGGCTAGAAAATGATTCAACCCTGAAGCTCAGCATAAATGAAACAAATATGTCTATTCATGAGTAATGAGTCATTAGAGGATTACTGTAAGTCCATCATGCTTTTGCTCCCTGAAAGAAATATATTTAATGAAGTTTATAGTTTATTCAGCACATTCAGCCTTGAGATGCCGGTGACATTGTGATTTGAATCAGTGTGCTGAGATATTTTGAAATGCCAGTACTAACACCGGTATTGAAGTGTTTAATTGCAGTACATGTATTCAAAAAAACAAAAAGGTTTCCATGTGTAATACAAACACAGAAAAATATATTATTTAAAACATTCCTGACCAGAGTCATTGAAACACTAAAATCATCCCGAAACAAATATGTATATACTGTTTTATTGGAACAAGATGCTATTAAAGATTTCAAACTCCAGAGACCCTACTGTCAGCGAGTGACTGAGTCAGACAAACACATGCTACAGTATATTCTCTGACTCTCTACAAGCTGTGAAGCATTTTTAATAGATCAGAGCTTTGCCTCCTGCTGCTCATCAGGTATTTGAAGTGGCAAGAAGCTCCTTGTGAGTGTGTAGTCACTCAAAGAAGCATGGATTCACATGTGCACTATACTGTGCACTAAAACTATTCCAGACATATGACGTCCTAAATAATTCAGCCAGCATTAGAAGGAATCAAAGTATGCCTAAAGGCATTCTGTTTTTATAGGACTGAATTTTGAATTTTGCTATAAAAAGACAAATTGGACTGGATCTGAATATCTGCATAACGGGCAGCAAATACTGGGCAGAATATGAACTTCTACATGGAATATCTTTTATAGTGAGGAGGAGGTGATGCTTGGTGAAGCACCTTCTGGAAATATTCTGAAAAGATAAAGTCAAAAATGCTCTTAACTGAAAGGATTTAAAGGAATGTATAGCAACATGTAACATGTTGGCCCTCATCAGAACATCCAAAATGCCCATGGATTTATTCTGAAAGTTGTGAAAACAGAGACCAAAGTTTGTAAAGCTTTGTTGTAGAAGCTCACGCAGCAGAATCCCTGTGTTTAGAGGCCAAATAATTGCACTCTCTAACTTGCTTACATATGTACTTTAACTTTGTTTAAACTGACCTGAGGGAATGAAGATAATGAGAATTTTCATTTTGGGCTTCATTATTTCTTTAAGCTGCAGCTCAGTGGAAGAGTGGCGGTCTCTGAACTGTGGGATCATAGTTCCTTGTGTCCTTGATTGAGAGGCTTAACCCCCAAGTTGCTCCCCAGGCTCTTTTCTCAGGAGAAATGCAGAGAAATGCCTAGATACATGTGTGTGTGTGTGACATTTAAGGCTGTTTTTGTTATTGTTGTGATAGATAAAGCTGAGAGAGTCCAATGGATAAAGTTTTGTTGCTGGTTTAGAAGTTGATTGATAGGAGGAAGAGTTTAAATTGGACATTTGCTTGTCAGAGGTTTCTTTGAGGCTAATGGGCAATATCATTAACATTGCTCCAATCTGCCATTGTTACTCACCAAAGTGCGTTGTGTGTTTCCTTTTGGGCAAGAGTGTTGAATGCATTTCCTTCCTCAGAAAACATTTGCAAGGACAATACTTGTCAGTCAGTGAATTTGCCCAAAACCATTGGCAAGCCTGTTTATGACCTACATGCACTCATGAATAGCAATACAGAGACCCACTCTTAAAAACAGTGTGCTACTAGTGGGACAAAAACTCCACAAAACGAAGTTAAATGCTGTTTTCCTTTCCACTTCTTTCATTTGCCCTTGTGAGCTCAAGCTACAAGGTACATGCATCTAACCCCTAATTTCCCCTGGATGCGAAACGACGCTGATGTCCATCTAAGTCCGACGTCCGACATCCGACATCCGTTAAAGTCCAATGTCCATCGTCTGTCAATACACGCAAGATCCGTCTGCTGCGGCTCTGCCAGACAGCTGGAATCGCGAGAATGAGGTCTCAAAGATTAATGAGAATTGGGAATTCACATATAATTGCGCGAAAGCGGGTTGTTGTGTAGTGCACTAAAAAGAGAACCACCTTGTGTCTACTGAGTAGAAGGAAATTGATTATACGATCTGCCTCGAACATTGATTATTTTATTTTGAAAATCAACCGGATGTGTTTATTTTGTGTCTCGCACGACCTGCCCTGTGCTGAATTCATGCGTCAACGTCCAACACTAATAGAAGCTCTGTCGATTTGTTTCGGCAGGTGTCGGCACGTCGGATGCTGGTTACTGTTTTAAAAATGACCTTGTAAACTGGCTACTTGTGAAACAGCCCCATCGTACATGTTGTCTCTCGACTCTTAACTCCAGTCTCACATCGTAAGTTTCTTACCTGAATGTGAACAATAACAAGAAGTCTTGTTTGATATCTCCTGGCTACAAATATATAGTCCATTTCCCCCAGAGGCTTATTCAGTTTTAGCAATTATGTTTTTTTTTTCTGAAAGTACATTTTTTGTCAGGAAGTCTTTCTGAACATTTGCAACAGGATATTGCTTGATTGAAGCTTTTCCACTGGTATGGACACAGAGGACAGCGAATGCATCATTGGCTCTGATCATCACTGCTCACAGCATGATGTTAAACACAATGATGTGCCTGCACTCAGGTCAGGATATAGTACAAATTGATTTGCGCAAATAGAAAAAGAGAACATTGGTATCCAGCCGGTAGCCTTAGCTTGGGTTGTTAGATGCAACACTTATGTCATGACTGACGTCAGAGTGGTTTTAATGGGTACCATTAAACTGCCCCAGCACTGATCCAGGGTCAGATAATTAAATAAAAGGGGAGGTTGTGATGGAAATGGCTTCATCCTTGTGGGTTTTTTGGTGAAGGGGAATCTATGTGTTTATGGGAACTGTAATAGTTCATCATCACTTTGTTCATATGCGTTGTGTCAGTGTAGAGATGAGGTGTTGCATGTAATAAATGTGGGGAATGTGAGTTAAGACTTTCTTAAAACTAAACTGCCCGTTTACTCCTATATGTAATAACCCTGATTTTCCACCTGGAATAACCGACAACGGTTTTCGAACCTGGGAAACTAAAGGAATATCTATTTTGCAGGACTTACGAGAGGGACCCATCCTTATGTCTTTTAGTCAACTAACTGAAAAATATAACATCTCTGCAAGGGACTTTTTTCGTTATTTACAGGTGAGGGATTATATTAAGAAAGACACTTCGATTCTTTCTGATCACAGTGCTTCTAGTTCTGAAAGGCAGCTCTTTAGACCCCAGTTGAGCAGCTCTATATGAGCCTTCTATTGTATGCTAAAAGGGTATACCGTTACAAATACTAGTCACCTAAAAGATACATGGGAAAGAGAACTCAATGTGGACATCACAGATGAGGTCTGGGACGAGGTCTGGATGAAAGTTAAAACCTTGAGTGTTTGTAATAGAGTGAAAGCAATTCAGCTGAAAATTATACATAGGGCTCACATATCCCCCTCTCAACGTCACAGGTTTAATGCTGACTTCTCCCCACTCTGCCCTAAATGCAAAATGGAAACGGGCAGCCTTACCCACTGCCTGTGGTCCTGCAGGAAAATACAGCAATTCTGGCATGTTATTGGGAGGGAGCTAAATAATGTATTGACTATTACTGATGAATGTAACCCACTATGCATGCTCTTGGGGATATCAAACGCCTCTGTGTGTGATAAGTACAAAGGGAAGCTTTATAGAATTTTGACATTCTGTGCAAGGAAGTGCATCCTTCTGAACTGGGTAACGGACAAAATCCCTTCCAAAACACACTGGCAAAGGATTGTACTTGAGTACGCTTCTCTGGACTTTCTGACATGTTTGCTTCATGACAAGAAGAATGTTTTCTATAGGATATGGGAACCTTTCATGTTGTATTGTGATTTAAACATCTCTGCTATCTTCTCAAGAGGGTTCATGTAGTCCAGTGCTGGAAAGTAGCATACGGCTTCCTGGTATCTGAGTACAGTGTACTGATAGATTTTTTATTACATGTGAACCCTGAGTCCTTCTCCTGTCAGTATGTCTGATAGTTTGTGTGTGAGCTGAGCTGTTGTGTTTTGTAATGTTTTTTTTTTCCTCCTGTTTTTGGAAAATAATAAACATATATTAAAAAAAAAAAAAAAAAAAAAAAAAAAATAAACTGCCCGCAGGTTTCTTTCACATATCAGTCCCTCAAGGAAATCCCGCTGTTGTGATCACAATAATTAGCGCAAATTCAAATTGAAATTATTAAAAATTACCCCAATTTCCCTGCTTTATTTGGGGAAAAAAAGAGGAGGAAGAGGGAGAGGACATGGAGCAGGATACTCTACACTCTGTGTGAATCTGAGATCACATTTTTTTGTGCATACTGTATTTGAGGCACAGTATATAGAGTATGTGTTCAATTAATATCTTTTTAAACGCGTTTAAAGTACTTTATTTTTATTTTTTACCAAAGATGTTGCCTGTGTATTCTTGGAGTCACAGACTTTGAGCCAATGGTTCTCAAAAATAAAAAAAAGACAACTAAATATTTCCTGCAGTTGTGATGTGCAGTATGCTTATTATCATTTCTATGACTCTTTTTTCATCAGTCATTTGTTTTTTAAAATTACACTTTTTTGTTGACTTGTAATTTTGCCAAATACTGCAATGTTTTTGCAAATAAAATAAAAATAAATAAAGCTGAGAAAACCTGGTGCAAAATTAAGCATTTTTCATCTCCTCAATAAAAAAAAAAAAAAATCTAAATCCTGGAGGGACTGACAGATTGCATTCGATCGAACATGGGCAAACTACAGCCGGTGGGCCATATACGGCCCATGCAAACTTGTCCAAATTATATTATTAAATTCAATTATATTTAGGGCTTCTGCTGCACTAACGCGATCTGCAACATCATGCATAATGCTAAGTCTTTTTGGACAAACTGCCCAAAATGTGTATCAGCTAAAGAAGATTAAAGCAGGTCATGAAGCAGAACTCCATTCAAAAAATAAAGGAAAAAAGCAGTCTTAACTAATGATAAAATTAGATAAATCATCCTTTTTGAATCTGTCCAAGCTTCTCCTGTAATTCAGCAAAAAATATTCCACCAAAGAGCAGCGATAAAGCATTAATTTGTATGTCAAATTTTACAACCTACAAGTCAAAAAGTTTGCCCACGGCTGCATTAGACGGTGGTTTTGCCTTGTTTTCTCTGCAGTGTTGCCTGGTCTCTTTTACTCCTTTAGGGCTGAGCTGAGAAAGTTTTTTTGTTTTTTGTTTTTTTTTCCCAAAAAAGTGTTTTATGGTTTATTTGCTCATCTTTCTTATGAAACATGTCACAAGATTTCACATCAGAATCACAGTGGGACCTTGTTGTACTCAACAACACACAAATTAGCGGCTCGGTGTCTGTTCTCCACACAAGTTTTTGACAGTCTTGCTCTAACAAGCATATAATGGGCCCTCGTGAGACCAAGAGTTTAACTTCTCCACTAAAAAGAGGAAGTGTTTTGTTGCAACTGGAGCTAGTTGGGTCTGTAAAAGGTACAAATGCTGTAATTTCTCTTCAACTGAATGCACATGGCATTATCCTAGCACACAAGCTGCAGTGTGTGCTGCAGTGTGTGTTACAATGCTGGCCAGTGAGGATTTAACATTTATTCAGTCAGCTTAAATGGCATTCACATTTGGCCGTTTAAAATTTAAATATTTCAATTTGACCTGAGTCTTTGAAATTAAAATTATACCACATTACGCCTGTACAGAGTACTGCTCCATAACAAATCTTCTCTCTCTTGTTGTTATCCGATTTTTCAACTGTTCTGAGATCCATACAAAGAACCCTCTGGTCAGGGTTGTGCTGCTGTTGTGTTTCCTTTTTGCTGTGTTTCACCCCAGTTCATTGCTCTTTAATGAGGGAGATTATAGCATTGCCTTCTCTTCAGCATCGGAGAAGGTTTGATAGTTTGACAGTGGTAATGATAATGACACATCAGATTTATGGAGCTATCAAAACACTCAAAGATACTTTGCATTCTGTACAGAGAAAATAATATAGAGAACTGGATGCTCTCTGTACTAAAAACTCGAGCTGGGTATTGATTCAGATTTTCCAGATCGATTCAATTCGATATTTCAGGGTCCCGATTCGATTCGATCCGATTCGATATCGATTCAGTCAGGGATATTTCAGTTAAAATAAATGCTCTGTTACTTTCTGTGCACGTTGAGAGTTTGCTGGTAACTTAGGTGCCAATACCTGCTCCATGCTGGTTTGTTTGAGCTGTGCTGAGTCTGCCGACTGTGTTTCCGGGTGATGTCTCGTCAAATGGTTGCGAAGATTCGTCGTATTGCTGCTGTATTTTATCTTCCCGTTGCATATTTTGCATGCTACTAGTTTTTTGTCCAACTCGTCATTTTCTTCCAACTTCTTAAATGCAAAATGCGTCCAAACATCAGCTTTTAAATTCGTCAGGGGTGCCTGGAGAGGTGGACTCGCTTCCGCCGTGTTTGTTTGACTGCTGGCAGTAACGTCTCACGAGATCTTGTTCCTTGGAAAGCGGTGGAAAGCAGCAGTAAACGCTGATCACACGAGACTTTTTCTTTGGTTTCGACAGACTAGCTATGCAGACTAGACGTATGTATGGAGATTGATGCCCTCACGCGAGACTGGCAGGCGGATTTATACTTCAGGCTGCTTCTCCGTACGGCCAATGAAGAAAAAAATACGCAAGATAAAAGATCGATCTTTGGATTTTATGAATTGATTATCAACCATTTAAATGGAGATTGATTAAAATCGATTGAATCAATTTTTTTTGACCCAGCCCTTCTAAAATCCGTCAGTGGACTCCTAGTACATTATTTCTGTCCCTTAATCTATCTTTCTGCCTGCCTTTATTTTTCTTCCTCTGAGACTGTCCAGTATATATTAAAGGGACAAAAAGAACTTACTCCTGAAGTTTTTGAAATGCGTCACTCATGAGAAGTTTGGACGATATGGAAATAGCAGCAGTTAATTAGTTGTAGAATCTCTGGGAAATCTCTGTCTTCCTTAGCGCAGCTGTTTTTTGGCAACCACTGAATAAGCAGGTTGTCCAAAGAGAACTTTTTTTTCCCTCACACAGAGACTCATTGATCTAATCATTTTCTTTTTAACTTGCCTCTCTTAGGTCCTCACTTAGAAGCCACACAAATCAAACGGTCTCCCAACACCGTGAAAGTTTATTCAATCTTATTATAATTAGTCTCTCTGAGAGACCTCGCGGCATTTCCAGTAATGTTGGTTGAATAGTGATGTAAAGTTAGTCAATGAAAACAAAAATGAAACCATGATGGATTTCTCAGAAATTAAATTAATTTAATTAAAATTATAACGTACACATCGGTATTCATAACATGGACACAGTATTGGTGTCTTCAACACGTGTGTATTTTTAATTATCTCAGAGATTTATTAATTATTTATTATCAGAGAAAGCTTGCTGGAGTCTTTCCTTTTATCAGATATTCAGTTAATGTTAATTCCTGCTCATATAGTAGGAAAGCACTGGGTGAGTGGTTGACATTTATTGAACCTCATATTGATTATTTTGTACAGTGCTGTATGTCACTAATTTATGCTATTACAAGCTACTGGGATTATTGATGAGGCATATTTATTTTTAGAGGCACTCCAAAGATTCTAGATGTTTACTACTCAGTCCGTGCAAAGTTGGTTCAATGTCTTGCTCTTAGATTATAATTGAATCCATTTTATTGGCTAATATTTCTATTATACCAAGAGGAGAGATCTGTTTTCCTAAGGACAAAGATTCTCTTCATATACATTTGGATCAGCCTTCTCAATGCAGAGGGTAAACATCTTCAATGTAGTAGCACAGAGGTTGTCTGTTTACCTAGACAGCAATAAGATTATCATTACCTCAGTGCAGGAAGCAAGAATACCAGTTTTTCTTCGGATGCTTGGAGCACACGAGCATGATCTGATGAAATTCCTCTGTTAGAAGAGGCAGAGGAGCGAGGCTGGAAACCACAGGTTCCGCCCAGTGGAAGTTGTGTGTCTGGGATTTGTTGGCACAAGGTTTTGTCCCTGATAACTGAACCGTCTATAGAGAGCGGAGCAGAAAGCAGGCAGTGAAACACATCTGCAGCCCGTTCCAGTGATTGACTGTGGGTTAGAGGGATGGTGAGTGACTGCAGCAAAGATAGGAAAAGCTCTAACCATTGCATTATGATGCCACTGCCTACTGTCTGGGGTCATCCACTGTAGTCTGACCTGAGACCAGATACAAGGCCAGGTCATGGCTCTCTGCTTTGGTGAGGATAGGATGCTTTATTAAAGGTGCACAAGGTTAGAGAATGGTATGAAAAGTTTTCTAATAACTAGCAACTACGACTGTGGCGTGGTGTGCTATGGCAGCGGTTCCCAATCACCGGGCCGGGGACCAGACAGGCCCATGGGTCATTTGATACATGCCGAAATCATTCAACACACTGTATTAAGTCTTCCTGATTTATTTGTTTGACCTTTAAAAAATGTTCACTTTTTTTTGACATGCTATAGTATGACATTTTGTGGCAATTTTCAACATGCATTTTTTTGTGCTTTTTTTTTTTTTTTTTTTTTTTACATTCTTTTGACATGCTATAGTATATCATTTTCTACATGCTATAAAAGACTTTTTTGCAACTTTTTTCAACACATTGTGCTGCAAAATCATTTAAAAACACTATATTAAGGCTTCCTGAATAATTTATTTAACCATTTCAAAATCTGTAATTTTTGACTTTTTTGACTTGCTATAAAAATGCAATTACTTTTTTTTTTTGCTGTGAAACCATTCAACACACTATAATAAGTCTTTCTGATTCCTTTTTTTGACCTTTTAAAAATTTGAATACTGGACCGCACAGAGAAAAAAAAATAAAGAAAATATTGACAATCAGTCTGAAAGTAGTTATATTTTGGAAATGACCGCATTCTCTGCCAATTGCATCCATCTGTGCCTCTTGACACAGGGCTCCCAATACAATTTACAGAAACACAGGGCCAGAGAATGGTGTCATCTATCACGGGGCAAAGTATCCTCATATAACAGTTTGCATTATATCATATGAAAAGTTATTTCTTTTTTTTTTTCATTTTTATGCAGTTTTTTCTTACAAATATCCACCAACAATAGCAACTTGGGAAGTGCGGTTTCTTCAGTACTGAACGTGGTTAACAAACACATCAATATTGAAGTTAAAACACCTATGGAAGTAGCGTTATTAAGTGGCATAATAAAAAAAAAAAAAGTAAACTTTTACTTGAAATTTCACATGGGACAGTAGCAGCGTCCTGGGAGTCCTGTGTTTCTAAAGCCATGCCTCCCCCTCTTTGTACTACATCTACTAATTATAGATAACTTTTCATAACCTGAATGTCAGTAGAGTCAGTATGTCTGTTGTGTTAAATTTTGTGTAGCATGTTGTGTCAATGTCAGTGTCCTTGATAAGTACAGTGCACCGTGTCCAATCCTTTTTAAATTGCCAATGAAATATAAAGCTTTTGTTTTGGTTTCCACACAACATGAAGTTTAGTCACCGTTAACTGCCAACAGTATTTTCCTTTTCCTTTCTTCTTTGTGTTTTTCTGTGCTAACTTATTAGTATTTTCTATTCGGTGTCTTATTCTGAAAGTGGATGAAAACACAATTAAAAGTAGGATTTAAGGAAGAAGATGGAGCTCGGGACAGATGGACAGCCATGTAGACAGGGATATAGAGCAGGTGGACATTTCTGAAAATGATTCTTCTCTAATGCTATAATTCAAATACAAGACCGTGTCTGATGTTTGTGTTTGCTGTAGTGTGTCAGGCAGATTAGATGATGTTTGGCGTTCTGTTGTGCTTAATCTTTGCAGTTCTTAGTGAGCGTGTTTATGCCTTCAAGATGTGTGCTGAGGTAAGGCTACAGGTGAAGATGTGTTTTTTAAAAAGAAGACAAATACGTACGGTCATGAATACATGATCACCCCTTGTTCTCCTGTGGTGGCTGACAAGCAGATGGATAGATCGTAGGGTTGATACCAAGCTGATTTTTTTCACACATAACAGAGGTAATGAGGTGCAAAACATGCAGAGCTGTGATAAAAAACAGTGGAATAGGGGCAAGAGAAGCCCAGAGACCAAATTAACACTAAACACAAAGTATATAGAGGCTTAAGGGAGTGTTTGCAGGTCATAAACCAAAGTATTAGACAAATTAAAATAGGGATCTTACATTGATTATTCCAATTCAGGACCATGAATGTTTGTATAACATTTACCATCTATCTGATGAAAAGCTGCAGAAAATCATTTTTATCAGCCAGCCAGACAATTAGGGCTCTGCGTGATGACTCAATTTTAGTAAAATGAAATTGTAAGTGTTTGAGCTGTCATCTAATGCATTTCATTTGACTGAGTGTTCTGTTGGTGCAGTTTTACAACATAATTCGGTCTTACTCATTCATCGTAAAAGCCATGAGAATGGATAAAAAGGATAGATTGATGGACAGCGAGGTATCTGAGGAGACGTAAGCCTCTGGATCAGTGCTCTGTAGCGGACCTTGTTATTGTCTCTGCCTTCTATGTCTTTTCTCAGTGGAAGTGTGTATTGCCTAATCAGTGTGGTGCAGTTCATTTTGTGTGTGCACACACTGCCATGATATCCCCATCAGGGTCACACAGTTGCCTGGCAACCGACGCATGAAAGTTTTGCTGTTGACTTGTTTCCTTGATGTTTTTCTCTTCCTCTGATGCTCACCGCCACGTTCTCTCTCACTGGCTGGTGTCGTTCTCGATCACACGCTGTTGCTGTGAGTCTCTAGCGCTGCTCATCCATCAGCGTTCTCTCTATTCTGCTTCAGGTTGAAATCACTGGCCTTTGTTGGCATAGATCACGAGAGGAGGTACAGCAACTGAAATGTTTTAAGTTATCTGCATTATTGTCTCATATGCAGTATTTTGTTGCAGTATTTATTCATACACTGTGTTGTAGCATAGAGATAAAAATGTGAAAGGCATTTGAAAAATATGAATGAATGGTAGTGACAGAGAGCGGCACGGTGGTATAGTGGTTAGCACTGTCGCCTCACAGCAAGAAGGTACCGGGTTCGAATCCTGGGCCCAGGGCCTTTCTGTGTGGAGTTTGCATGTTCTCCCCATGTCTGTGTGGGTTCTCTCCGGGTACTCTGGCTTCCTCCCACCATCCAAAAACATGTATGGGGATTAGGTTAACTGGCTAATGTAAATTGACCATAGGTGTGAGTGTGAGTGGTTGTCTGTCTATATGTGCCCTGCGATGAGGTGGTGACTTGTCCAGGGTGTACCCTGCCTTCCGCCCTAAGACTGCTGGGATAGGCTCCAGCCCCCCCACGACCCTATGAGGATAAGCGGAAGACAATGGATGGATGGATGGTAGTGACAGATCCCACAGAGATTCTGTAGGTGTGTATCTTTGTAGCCTCTATCAGCTTCTTGTTTTAGACTGAACGAGGGTGTGTCGTGGCACGTGATTACATCGTTATGATATTTCTTGTTAAAGTGAAAAATGCCTCGCAAGCATAGGGCAGAAAGAAACATCAGAGTTTGAGCTATCCAAGCTGACCTGTGGGTGGCAGTAAGTTGCCTTTGCTACGTCTAGTGAAGTGAAGGAAAGCAACTGCAGCAAGTTAGAAAGATATAGACAGATGCAAACTTTCTGGATCAAATACAGTAGGATCTAAAGATGCAAACAATGCATTTCTGTAGTGTTGGTGAGGCACACGATGAGCTACAACTGTATTTTTACCAGAACGATGATTCCCCAGTGCTTCATGGAAAACATTGCTCCTACAATACAAAGTGCAACACCAGAACGAAAAAGGGTTCCCATTATATATGCTCTAGTATCACCACATTCAGCTCAGACACATCTCACCTCATGCTTCTGATACTATGACACTGACAAAAAGTGATTTTATGTCATTTTTATGAAATATTGTTTGATTTTTATGGGAATTATATTCAATAACTTCTACATTAGGAACTGTAGCATCACCAAATTCAGCTCAGACACATCTCACGTCATGTTGCTGATACTACAGCACTCATTTTGACTAATAGTGATTTAATGTATTTTTTAAAATAGTGACTTGGGCACTAGTGACTTGGGCTGGGAACTGGAGGGTTTAAGTCCAGGTCGAACCAAGTCTGGAGGGTGGACTGATAGCTGCCAATTCCTCCTCCTGGGCACTGCTGAGGTGCCCTTGTGCAAGGCACCTAACTGCTCAGGGTGCCTGGATATGGGGCAGGCCCCTCTGACACCTCTCCTTTAATGCATGTGCATGAGTTTCATAACTTGTGTGTTTTGCAACTGAAAAATACCACCAGTGTAAATTGTAATTTCCCTTGCTGAGGGATTAATAAAGGAATTCTTCTTCTTCTAAACACTGTTTAATACGACTGTCTAGTCATATATTTTGTCATTTTAGTTTTCTTAAACGTAATGTGAAAATATTGTCTGGTCCTTGTGAACTCAGTATTATTTTTTTGGCCCCTAAAGATTTGTCTACCAATGGTTGTTGTGTACAACAGCAGAGGCGGAAGGACAAACTGACACAACATCTCTTTTCTGTTACAAATCTTGGTCGTGCAGACGTCATGCTGTTCTCGGCTCCTTGCAGAGAAGAACCAGTTATATCATTTTCAAGGTGATGCAACATTGCTATTTTGGAGCCATGCTACCTCACAGCGCTGTCGTTTACCTTTTTGAGTTTGCCCTTGCATAGCTTTTTTTGTGGCTTTGACAATGACAAAAATGGCCACTAATGAATGCAAAATGAGACGGAGCATGAATGATGTTTCCAATCACACTCGAGGCCAGTGCCGTTTGAATTGACATTGAGTTGCAGAAAGGAGATTGTATTGTTACCATAAAGCCAGAGTTAGCTGTGGGCTATATTCAGATTTTTACATAATGGTCCACTTGGACTGGGAGATGAACAGATTAGACTACGGTGATCAGAGGTCACCGTGACCTCGCGCTCATCCCATTCTTGTGAACATGATATCTCTGGAAAGTTCAATTGGATTCGACGATGGACTGATTTGGTTTTGGAGGTCAAAGGTCATGTGGAGGTATGCTGAGGTACGTTCGTACCCTCAAAGAGCTGCATGCCAAAGCTACAGTTGACTTTTTTTAAGTGTGTGAACTTTTGTCACAAGAAGCTTGTTGTTGGGGTTCACCGCTCTCAACCCTCCTGACTGAATCCAAGAAAGAAATCATGGAATAAGAGAGAGAAAGAGCGAAACACCATCTTCTCCTCTCAATCAGTCTTTTTACTACAAATTCTCACAGTCATGGTACAAAACAAGAAACATTCCCTAGGGTAATCATGTTTGAGTTTCAGTGTCCATTTGTTAGTTTCAATATCACATACAGCAACACAATCGTCTCTGCTCTTCACACATCAGTGGGCAACATCTTCCACACACATTCACAGAAATAATCATATTTTTATAAAAAATAAGCATCACTCTTTCAAGAGTCTTTCAAGTGCAAAGGATAAATTAAGGTTTTAACTCAAGAAATCCTCCATAATATTAATGTAATAACGTGAATTATATACCTTCTTTGGTTTTAAATGAATATTTAAACTACTTTCACACAGAAATTAGCAGGTCAACCTGCCTCGGCTCTGCATTAGGAGGCTTTCACAGTGCCATCTGACGCAGGTCTGAGAGAGCTGCGTGCCTGTTTTTTTTCCTCCCTCCCATACGTCATTGCATCAACAACGTCATCATAACAGATTTAAGTGTTCCGGAACATTGCAAGGTAAACAATGGACAGCATGGACATGAGAAAGTCACATGTTAACGTTGTTGTTTAGTGCAACGCAATTTTGTCCCTTTTGCAAAGTGTTCAAACCCAGCGCAGTACTGATAGTAGTAATGGTACTAATGCGTACTGCAATGATCAATAAAAAAAAAAAAAAAAAAAGGTGTGGCTAATCGCTATACAAGCTGTATATAAACAAGGTCACGTAGTTCACACCGAGATTCCCTGATCAGTGGATTTTCCTAAGAATGACGTAGGACTAAATAACATATGCACTCTCATTGAAGATGATGTTGCTAAACATTTGATTTGTTTGATGAAATAAAATCTCTGTCCTTCAGAGATCGGCCTCTGTGGAGATCAGTAGGAAGTCTGATCTGATGAGTGAGCAGCTTTGCAGCTCTGGAGCTTCACAGTGACAGCGTGACAGGCTGCTCAGTGATTAGAGCAGAACACGACAGACAGGTACATCAACATCATCGGGTAAATAGTGAGTCGACACGGCTCGCCTTTCACACTGCAGCCGATCTGATCCGATAAACCCCCGGGTCAGTTGGATGGTCGTTCGACCCGCGTCAAAATGCTGCGTCGATCCTTTCACATAGTGCAGTGTGAAAGGGTCTTTTTAGGCGTTTTCAAACACAAACCGGACAGATAACTGTTCCTGTTTAATTTACAGAGTTTACTATTAGTATTAACAGTAGACCTCCTTTCCTTTAACGTTAGCCTTACTCCATAATATGCCAGGATACCTTGAAACTGAAATAAAAACATGCCAGGGAGTTAGGATCCCAGCACCCAGATTCACACATACACAGGCACGGTAAGCACATTGCTTATGAAATCAACCCGTACCTCGCGATTATAGACATGGCGACACACATCAGAACTTCACAAATAAATTTGAAATTACTGTATATTTACTGTTGTGTTCTCACACAAGGGTGTATCACATAAGTGGTGACAAATCAGGGGAACAAATTGCAAGAACACCCTGGTGTCTTGAAAACACTCACCATACTTGCAAACATTTATGGGCATCCTTTCTGTTTCATCGAACTTACAGCAAGTCTGTTTTTGTTATAACACAAAACAGACTAGCTGTAATCCAGGTATCAGGTTTTGGTTTTCAATTACACAAGAGAACGACATCCTCGATGCAAAAATACATTACTCAGTGAAAGTGAGCCGAGCAAAATGTTCAGCTTCAGCTGGCTTTTGGATCAGACACCACAGCGTTCAGTCTTTAAACTGTCAACACTGTTCCCTGAAGGAAATGTTTCAAAACTTTGCATTTCCTGAGTCATTCCAATTAAGTACACATTGCGTCTCTGAATAGAGGAGTGAAGTTCATCTGCAGTTGTTGTTGCTTCTGATGTTGTTCATTATATTTAGATATGTGAATGTATCCGTCATCCATCATCACAGTGGGAGCACAGGGGGTCCTGTCAGCTCTGGTCTTCACACTCATTACTTCTCTGCCTTGTCTCTTGATCTCTGCACCGACGACTTAATACAATACATTATCATTCTGTACTGAAAATACTGTAAGAAATGTGATAAAAATGTGGAAAAATGTTTAAAAAATACTATCCTTTCCACACAGACACACAAACAGAAAAGGAACAAAACTTTATCCTAACTTAATAAAACTACAGCCGTAATCCTACCAACTAACCAACCAACAAAAAGAAACACCCTGTCCCTTTTCCCACCAACCAGCCAAGAAAACTAGATGAACCAGTAACTGAGATCCCACAAACCAACCAAAGCAAACACAAAAACAAAAGTCTCACCCTAATCCCACCAGCAAAAATAAAGTCTAAATTCGATCCCGCTCATGCTGTCAGATGTCACCAGAGACGGGGGACATGTCCCCTTCAGATTTGTAGTGACACCGATCTGTGCCCCCACTTTCCCAGCATAAGGTGACAAACATCGCCAGTAAAACAGAGGATTAGTGTCATTGCAGCAGCATTGGGAGCCTGGTGTTTGTGTGTTTCGACCCATGGTGTGTTCTAGTTGTACACCAATGCCAGAATTTCCATCAGAACCTCCCGTAAAGTCGGATCTCCAACTGGCAAAGTCGGATTAATCTCACCAACCCAACATAAATTTCATGCTATCTGCTACTGACGTAAACAGCATAAGGCAAACTCTCACTTCCCAGGGCCCTAAAAAGGAACTTGTAGCAGCCTGTGCCTGTTGATCATCAGACCATTGTCTAGTATGTCTGCCATGATAAAGCTCAAATTGATGATGACCATGATTAAAGGCCAAATTACACAAAAATAATTTAATGAGTTGAAATAATAATAATAAAATATATAAAAATATTTGTGATTACCATGATTAAAGCCCAAATTACACAAAAATAACTTCCTGAGTTGAATGATTTTTCTGACAACTTGGTCCCCCAGTTCAAAAATCCCATCTGCACCGCTGATCCCACTAAACAGACAAACCTGTTCTCCTAATTTCCCCAACCACCTAACAAAACGCTCCTAGTCCCATCAACTAAAACTCTTGATTCTAACCCCACCAACCAAACTCCCTGTGACTACACCAATTGTCCACAAGACGAAAAAAAAAAACAATCCAATTGAAGCAACATCATGACCTGTCACAGAAGAAAAGCACAGGTGTAGCTAATCACATCAATGATGCTCCATGTTGGTGTGCCAGTAATCCTTGTAAATCGCTGTAGCTGGCACTCATGAATGGAGCGTTTCCATTATTAATGTCACAAGGTACACAGTATTTGCCAAGTGAACATGTATATTGTTTAATTAGCCTCATGTGGAGGACTGCAGACTGGCAGAACATCCTCTATGTGGAGGATACCCCTCATTTGCTTCTCATGAGGGTCTGTGGCATTGAATGAGATTAGTGCTGCTACATATGTCCTCATTGAGCTGTGACTTTACAAAATAAGTTTGCTGAATTCATTGCAAATGTAGATTGAGAAGGTGCACTTTCAAATTGAATGTGTTGGCTTGTTTTTGAATTAAATGTTTTGAAGGTTGGAGAGAGAGCATAAACAGCCATACTATAAATTGGGTATTTACTGTAGGTATATAGTTTAGGTATTTAAGATGGTAGTGTAGAAGAGTAGAAATGCACAATCCACTTTTATATCTGGTTGTTTACTTTGGACGCCAAGATGGAGAAAATGGGACACAAAAGGCAAGAAAAAAACCTTTGAGTTGGGGACAATACATGACCCCAAAGTGAACAAATGGCCCTTCAGAAACAGCATGGACCAAGCTTTGAACAGCTGCTGCTCCCTTCAGTGGGTGGATGTGGGAGTGCTTTGTGTTCCCAATAATTAGTCGATATTCATGCCAGGCTGAAATAATTAGTTGGCACTTGGTTTATTTGCTCTGTCATTGGACAGTTAATCAGCAAAGTGGTGTTTCTCTCTGTCCACTGAAGATCAGTTTGGGGTCACTCCCTTAGTTACAGCACTGTTTTTTAAAAGTTGTTTGACCTTTGCTGACCTCTACTATTATCTTCCTTTTAAGAGCACTGGCATCTACAAATGTCTAATGTTCTCATGCCTCACTTTTTTTACCGATACAGTACTAATTGAGTATTGGCCAATACTGCTATTTATCCGATGTTGATATATCAACATCGTACAGACTTTTATTCCTTATTTTGTAGTATGGAATGTTAGAAAAGGCCTTTATGAAGTGATATTACTCAAACAGAGAACAATAGTCAGCGACAGTAGGTATCAGAAAAACTGCCCCATTTGTTATTAACCAATGGGGTACATCAATTGTAGCCTTAAACATAACAATGTTCTGCAATTGAATAAAATAAATTGGAAGACCCTGAAAAATAACCTCAATAAATCCAATAAAAACAAAAAATACATTTTTAAATTGCAAAATAACAACTAGTATAACTGAACCATAAGCAGATTCTACAATTGAATAGAATAGATAAAAAATAAAGCAGAAGACCCTGAAAATGCTGCTTCAAATGCTGATGAGGTTGGTTGTATTAAACTTCCTGTTTCTGTGCCTCCACAGGAAACTTGTTCATGACAAGTTTTGCTCTCAGCTGCAACGTCTTTTTTCAGACTTAAACTAAAAATGCTGCCACACGGCTGACATCACTCCTACTCACCTTAGCACCTTAGCACAGCTGTTGTTGTGATCACTGGGCTCTGCTGCTGGATAGAAGAGTCTGGAATGGACTGCTGGTATCAGAAATTTTAGATGCAGGCCAATATAATCTGATACTCTTTTTTGTGCTGATATCAGACCGATGTCAGATATTAATATTGGATCAGGACACCCCTATTCTTTATGCTTCCTCTCTCCTTCTCTCTGGTGACTTCCACTGACCCACACGGCTCATTTTCTTGTCTCCAAGTTTTTAGCCTCTTATGTAAATCCATCTTCATACCTCGTCTTTCCTCCCACACCGTCCATTTGCTGTCCTTTTTCTGTAAACTTCAATTATGTCTGTGTTCAAACCCATCCAACCCTGTCCGTCAGAATCTGCAGCGGCACTGCCCAGGCTGTGTGAAGCACCATCAGCTCCTTCCACTGCTTGACTGACCAAAATAAAAAGGGGTTGTCAAAAAACAATCCTGGAGTGATTCATGTTCACCACGATTTTTATGCTTGTCAAGGCAGTGTTTAGTGTTCAGGTGGACTTTGTTTGCTGTTTTCAGGTGAGAAGACTGAATGAGAAATTACCTTGGACATGACTCTGGCCTGAGAGCTGCACTAGAACTTTGTATGGGTGTATTCAACAAGCTGGTTGTGGATGGTTGGGGTTACTGGCTGAAAGTGAAAGTCCTGCTGAAAGAGACAAGGTGCGCTTTGTCAATTTTGCCAAGTCAAATTAGTTCAGGTGTTGCCATTTCAATTCAATTGTCAAGCAAATTTAGCCTTTGAAATTCCGCAAAAATAGAAAAGTTAGCACTATAGACTATGCGTGGGCAAGTTTTAATCGCCCTTTCATGTCAGTTAAAATTGGTTTCATGCTGCCTGGAGACGAAGACCTGCTTTTAGTCTTTTGCCTTTATTTGTTTCACACAAATTATGTTGCAAACTATGTGGGAACGAAGCCTTTACAAGCTTGTACAGAGTTCCACACCCGGCCAATCAGAGAACAGTTATTTGACTTAAATATTCCCTACCTCAGAGAGACCTCAGTGAGTTTTGTGATGACTCTGCTAGGTTGTGACCCCTTTCACATCACATATTTGACAGAGTAAATATATATACTGTTGGGTGAGATTTAATTGGATTTAGCCAGTTACCAATAAACTAACAACCAGCATTAGTTTGGCAAATTCCTTCCACGTAAAAGGGGTAAAAAGCTAAAAGGAGTCAGACTGCTATATGAGTTGATCCAGGACCTTTATCACACCAGAGTTTGCTATCAAAGAATATCATCAGAGCCACTTTATTTCTTCTGATTCAGTGTCCCTGTGTTGTCAAGGTAACTGCAGCCAATATAATCGGCTGGTGCATTGCTTCCAGAGTCATTTAACAGTGTATTAATGGTAATAAATCAGTAACTGCTACACTGTTTGTTTGTCAGTAGAATGATGTTGCTCCGTCTGTTTAGGCAGCTGTTGCTAATGAGCACTCGAGGTGATGACAGACAACAGGTGGGAATGGAGGCTGTGTGGGAGATGTGTGTAGGCATGTGTTAGTGTGACAGAACACAAACACACATGTGAGGCAGATTATGTGTTGTCCTGAAAAAAAAACATGCTAAAACACAGTTTAGTAGTTGTTCTAGTTCAGGCTTTTAGGTATGTGGTGCTTTCATACAGTAGGGAAGGTGTGTTCTCCAAGGTCATTCATCACAATGAGATGTTTCCACCCACCTGTCAGTCAAAGTAACAGGCCACTGCTATATTAGTGGTTAGAGGAGACCAAAAAAATATACTTTAATGAGGCGTATGCATGCGTGTGTGTGGCATGGTGTAACTCCCATCTCCAGTCCAGTGTGTGAGGCAATTTGAGCCAGAGCTTATTAAAGCTGCGTTGCTCACCTAAACCTCCTAGTGGCAATTTGTTCAGGATGTGGGTGGTTTTTATTTATGTGTGCTCTAATATCTCCTTCCTGAAATCCATCTGGTTTGAAGAAAAGTAAACATTTTTAGTGACATTATTGTTCTTTCACATCTTCTACTGTAACATAGCAACTGCACAACAACGCAGCATTGCTTTATAATGAATAATTGTGTCTACACAATCACAAGCGGTCTTTGCTCGTGATGAGTAATTTATTGCAGTAATCAAATCAATGATCATTTCATCTGTTACAAGCAGTGAATAAGATTTCATTTTTAAATTACATTACATTCAAAAATACATATCCCTCTCTTACAAACTATTCATCTAGTTTGTTTTGGCAGATACATTGAGACAAACCTAAAACCAGCTCCCTGCTGGTTCACAACCAGCACATTTCTGCCAGAAAATACATTTCTAAGCACCATCAGTGGAAACAAACTCCCAAAAATGCTACAAAAAAATGTTCGTTAAAAGATCTGCTGACTGGGCCAAGGACATAAACAAGTTATGCCAATAAACATCCACTGAATCACTGGAAAAGGGAGAAAATACTGTACAGAAGAAAACAAACGTGCTGCATTTACTGACTCCATCTAGTAGACTGACCTTGAGTAGTCAGTAGTACAATGATGAGCCAACACCATTTACACCTATGTTTTCTATTCATGAAAGGCTGGAAAAAAAAACCCTCTTCTCAGACACTGTTGTGTTCAAGCTCCAGAGACCAGTCTTCAGTTCTCGAAACTACTCAAACTTTATACATAGAATAGAACAGAATTACTTAATTGATCCCAACCTGGGAAATTATTTTGTAGCAGCAGGAAATCGCAGCAATCACAGTACAAATAAACAGGCAAAAAAAATAACAGAAAAGTATTACTATTTACAATTAAATTATAATATGGAAAGAGCAGTGAGTAATATAACTGCAATACGGCAAAGGAGTATCAGTACAAGTCAGTTAGCCACCAACTGATGCACCTTACTTATGTTATGTGACCAAAACAGCCTTCCTAAACCAAACAGCAATCTCTCTTGGCCAAATGCTCCCCACCCCAAAGAAAGTGAGTGTTCAGTGAACTTTAAAGATTCCCTGCAAACTACCCTGTCTATCTGCTTTTAGTCGAACTGATGAAAAAACAAATAGGGAACATGGACCTGCAGCACCAACAACATCTAGTCACTATCCATCCATCCATCCATCCATTTTCTACCGATTATCATCACATAGGGTCGCGGGGGGCTGGAGCCTATCCCAGCTGTTTTAGGGCGAAAGGCAGGGTACACCCTGGACAAATCGCCACCTCATCGCAGGGCACATAGAGACAGACAACCACTCACACTCACATTCACACCTATGGTCAATTTAAATTAGCCAATTAACCTAATCCTCATACATTTTTTTGGATGGTGGGAGGAAGCCGGAGTACCTGGAGAGAACCCACGCAAACACAGGGAGAACATGCAAACTCAACACAGAAAGGGCCCGGGATTCGAACCTGGTACCTTCTTGCTGTGAGGCAACAGTGCTAATCACTATACCACCTTGCCAACCAGTCACTAATGAGACTGAAATCCAACAGCACACTTAGCGACTAGTTTTAAACCAGCACTGGTGATCATGTAATCCCCAAGCGAAAAATAACTATCCTTAGACTAAACTACAGGGCCATCAAAGTCCTAAATAACCTGAAAAAAACGATTTCGGAAAACTTAGTAGCCAAAGCCTGATTTGTCTTTTGGCTCCGTTGTTTTTCTAAAACTGAATGAAAACACCTCAGTGAGCCTCAGTGTTGCACTCAAGTGTGAGTTAACCAGGCAATTGTATGTTTCTGCAAATCAGACATTTACATGTTCGAGGGTGTAACAAGTGAATAAATCCATTTAGCGGCCTAGAGGCTAACCATGAAACGGAAAGTAAAAGTTGATTTAATGTTCGCTAAGTAAGTGACTTTGGCTTGTGAAGTACTACTGTGTGAGAAAGTCTGCTAAAGGTGTTAATTATTTACAGATAATTCACGCTGTTGTGTGACATTGTTATGTAACATTATGAAAAATTAAGTCAGCTTATGAACTGTTGCGTAAAGAAAGCCTGCTAAATGTGCCTCTTACTTATTCACGTCGTACATTATTACATCATTATTTCAACACAAAACAAACCATGATATTTTTCTGACTATAACCATGTAGTATTGCTGCCTAATCGTTTCACTACATAATTTCCCAGTTTTGGATCAATAAAGTATTTGTATTCTATTCTATTCTAAACACATAACATTGTGCATTGTGACACAAGACTGATAGAGAAGGCAGTTGTGAAACGTATGAAAAGTATTGTCGGTTCAGAAAGATTGACGTTCAGAAACATAAAATCAGATTAATCAATAGTGCACTTGGTGTGTGTGCAGCTTTATTATTATCAGTATTACCATGACTACCCAACTGCTGCTCTTATTTTTCTATTACGTTTAATTTTGAGATGTGAAACTCACAACGTTGTTTCTGCTGTCTCATGCTAATTGCTGACTGTCAGAGAGGTGATGATTCACTTCTGTACTTATTTATTTATTTTTTTTTATATCAGCATCTCTGGCCCTGATTTTTGCTCTTATCATCATCACTCAATATCACGGCACCACAGAGCAAGAAATTCAAATTTCCACATAATACCATTATCAGTCAGTCGCAACACAAAGTGAACATTACAGGCTCATAGAGGCAGAATTTATCACAGCTTTTTGTGCTAGATTACATTAGATTGTAAAGGTGTTTTATCATCAACATGTGCAGCATGCTTTTTATCAGTGTCATACAATCATACATATGGTTTGTAATTGTGAGTGTTGTTTGTAGCACAAGCTCATCCTAGTGATCGTATATACATTTCTCCAGTGATGGTTAAATGTTCTGGGAAGTTTAATTGGCTCAAAATGGATTCAAGGCTTTTGGTCTCACTGACTGCAATCACTGACTGAGGAAGCACTACAAGCAATAGTCCAGATCATATGACTGTTGCACGGCAGATAATTCCAATTTACTGCAGCCTACATGGTGAAATGAGACTCTTGGAATGGGCTAATGGAGCTCAATGGCTTGTGTCAGAGACTGCATGTGAGAGAAAGACAAATAGGGAAGGATGGGAAGAGATGGCGGCAGATGGTGATTGGAATGGACAGCTTTCAGGGAGGTAACAGGTGAAAATTATGGGTGCGGAGTGGTATCCCTGAGATGATTAAAAGTTTAATCATAGCCATTTAAGCAATGGGTATATTTAGATAGCAATTATAATTTTAATTACATTTTAAGAGGAATGAAATACTACAGCGGTCATTTGGTTTGCCACCCCACAGAGAAGAATTTGTGGGAATTTGTTTTGGGGTTATTACCCAGCTGTTATCAGTGTTAGCAGTGCTGCCACTATCTGCAGTACACTGGGACACAACTTCTGGCCAATTGGAGCTTGTGTTGCTCTGTAGGTTGGACCCCATTAAATTTTTAGGTAAGTCGCCCCCTAATGCACGACATCACTTACATACATGAATTAGTATCGCAACTTTATTTTAAATATCAACAATGGATGACATGACTCCTCTTAAGTGAAAGGTGTTAAACCCCACAGAAAACTATCACTTAACTCATTTATGGCATCTTTCAGCTCATTGCTTTGGCTCCATGTAACTGTGCTGTGTTGTTTCACCTTCACCACTCTCAGGATGTCATTTTCAGACACAGCAGGTAGCAGGTAAATCACACTACCTTTCCAGCACCAAAAAAGTGGAGCATTTAGCATTAAGTCCAATCAGGAGTTGGTGGAGCTAAAAAGTGTGACTACGTTCTAAGGCTAAGGCTACGTTCAGACTGCAGGGCTTAATGCCCAATTTGGATTTTTTGTGAAATCCGATTTTTTTGCGAGGTTGTTCACATTTTCAATTAAATGCGACTTGTATGTGATCTCCAGTGTGAACTTAAACACCTCACAAGTGTCCCGCATGCGCATTGGAGGACGCGACGACATCGCATGCAGTGACCGTGCTCAGTGTTTACGGAAGTAAACCTGAATAGAGCTATCCCCTCAAATATGAATTAACTCAGAAACCTTGTTTTCCCTCCACTGACTACTCTCCACATTATCGTCCGCCATGATTGTTGTTTTTCTTCCCGCTGCTGCCTACTTCCACCGCAAAATAGTGATGTTTGTAACTTGTTGATGACGTGTAGGTCGGATGAATGGGACCTGGCCGTTCAGATCAAAAGATCGGATATGTATCGGTCTTAGGACCACATATCCAAGTGGCCTGGGTCACTTGGATATGTTGAAAAAATTGGATCTGTGTCGCTCAGACTGTAATTAAAAGATCAGATACAGTTCGCATAGGGGCAAACAAAAATCGGATTTGGGTCACTTCAGGCTGCAGTCTGAACGTAGCCTTAGTGTAGGGTACAGAAGTGAGGATGTTTCTTTGTTTCTGTTGGATTGGTGTAAATATGCAAGTGTTTGCTAAGTCTGTTGTATGAACTTAAAGGGGGATAACACTCGATGTCATTGTTGTGTTTTCTGTTTGTCAGTTGCTTTCAAGGTTTAGGGTTAGCAGAGTCACCTCCAGCTGGTTGCAGGGTCCATTAAAGTTGGCTGGTGACTGTAAAAACGTAATGCGCCTAAAATCTGGTGTTTTAGTGTTGCCAGTCAATGACCGTTCAAATTTGACCTACATTTACAGATACATTAATACATGATACATGATACAATGACGATACATTTGACCTACATTTTTTCAGGAAAATGTTTGCTTCAAATGCTTCATATAATGTAATATGGTGTGTTAAATCAATTGAAAATACTTGGCATTTGCATCAATTAGTGGCCCCCAAATATGCTTGAAGGTGATCTTGTTTTCTGGTGTATTTGGTTTTGCTCGTGGCACAAGAAAAGTATGAGGGATGGTCAGGTTGTCCACCATCTTGCATCTACAGTACAGGCAGTCTCCTTTGGGAAGACAACTGTAAAATATCAGCTCATGAATTCATTCAGTTGGCTAATTATCATGCATTCACTGTAGCTGACTAAACACAATTAGCATGACTGGCTGAAGTTACTCATCATATCCATTTGTTTGATGATCACTGATTACTTTTCTTATGTCAAGCAAGTGTAATATTGTCACTACCACCTCCAGCGGGGGTCTGTGCTAATTAGATTGTCTTGGGCCATTAACTTTTATTTCATGCCATTAACAGAGGTTACAAAGCTGATAATGGTATTGACATAGGGAGAAACCCAGGACATTAATTTTTATTTTAGATGAGCATTGTAGCTCTGTGTCATTCAGGCTGTAGATATTTATGTATACATAAAGTTGACGGCAGACTGAAGGCAGCCAGCAGAGCCGTCTGATTTAATTTATAACTTCCTCTTTGTTTCACATACACTGTATTTCCAAAAGTATTCACTCACCCATCCAAATCATCAGAATCAGGTGTTCCAATCACTTCCATGGCCACAGGTGTATAAAATCAAGCACCTAGGCATGCAGACTGCTTTTACAAACATTTGTGAAAGAATGGGTCGCTCTCAGGAGCTCAGTGAATTCCAGCGTGGAACTGTGATAGGATGCCACCTGTGCAACAAATGCAGTCGTGAAATTTCCTCGCTCCTGAATATTCCACTGTCAACTGTCAGATGTATTATAAGAACGTGGAAGTGTTTGGGAACGACAGCAACTCAGCCACAAAGTGGTAGGCCACGTAAACTGAGGAGTGGGGTCAGTGGACGCTGAGGCGCATAGTGTGAAGAGGTCGCCAACTTTCTGCAGAGTCAATCACTACAGGCCTCCAAACTTCATATGGCCTTCAGATTAGCTCAAGAACAGTGCACAGAGAGCTTCATGGAATGGGTTTCCATGGCCGAGCAGCTGCATCCAAGCCGTACATCACCAAGTGCAATGCAAAGCGTCGGATGCAGTGGTGTAAAGCACGCGGCCACTGGACTCTAGAACAGAGGAGACACATTTTCTGGAGTGACGAATCGCGCTTCTCCATCTGGCAATCTGATGGAAGAGTCTGGGTTTGGTGGTTGCCAAGAGAACGATACTTGTAGGACTGCATTGTGCCAAGTGTAAAGTTTGGTGGAGGGGGGATTATGGTGTGGGGTTGTTTTTCAGGAGCTGGGCTTGGCCCCTTAGTTCCAGTGAAAGGAACTCTGAATGCTTCAGCATACCAAGACATTTTGGACAATTCCATGCTCCCAACCTTGTGGGAACAGTTTGGAGCTGGCCCCTTCCTCTTCCAACATGACTGTGCACCAGTGCACAAAGCAAGGTCCATAAAGACATGATGACAGTCTGGTGTGGATGAACTTGACTGGCCTGAACAGAGTCCTGACCTCAACCCAATAGAACACCTTTGGGATGAATTAGAGCGGAGACTGAAAGCCAGGTCTTCTCGTCCAACATCAGTGTGTGACCTCACAAATATGCCTCTGGAAGAATGGTCAAAAATTCCCATCAACACACTCCTAAACCTTGTGGACAGCCTTCCCAGAAGAGTTGAAGCTGTTATAGCTGCAAAGGGTGGACTGATGTCATATTAAACCCTATGTATTAGGAATGGGATATCACTTAAGTTTATATGCGAGTCAAGGCAGGTGAGTGAATACTTTTGGCAATATAGTGTATTTTGTGGGCAACTGTTTGCTGAATGCAATGGTTCATGGGAAGTTTTCATTGCAAAACAGAGACTCAAGATGGTTGGAAGACAAGAGCCATTTTAAGTAAAACTTGAGGATTTATGTCTGGTGGTGATATTCAGGTTTATAATGAACATTTCAGCAGTCTTGATTAGCTTCACTGATGTAGTGTCTTTGTTAGACTTAATTGGATGCACCTCTATTTTTTTGTTCTCATGTGATTTCAGATCAAATGACTAATTCCCAATGAATACGAAGAGGGCCAGCAAGGTAATCAGTGTCTGTTATCAAGCTGAATGTCTGCTGTTAATCCACCCTCCTCCAAATGTCCACATTCAAAGACAGAGAAAATCAGCTGTCATGACCTCTCCTTGCTGCATCACACTGCCTCCCTGATCTCTCTCCCAGACTTCTGTGTCTTCTTTGTGTCTTTTAGCCTCGATCAGTGGGAAACCTTCAGGTCTGAAAAATGAAAGTAATGCTGAAGTGCCTTAAACTTGAAATCTTTTCTTAATTAATTTTCCACTGGTTACAAAAAGTTATTTGCAACATTTTGGTCGCTTAAAAACACCTCATTTAGTTTTCACTTGTACTTAGTGTGGGTCAAGATGACAATGGCCAAAACAGCAGTCCAGAAACCATCCAGTGACGCCACCAAGTGGGTGGTGTCCACTTTTTGTGTATGGTTTAGGATGTCAACATGATAAACCTAATAGGGATGCCAGAGCTTGCAGTCAGACAGTCTGTCCTTGACAGAAGAAACAAAAAGAACTCATACATTTCCACATTTCCACACACCTGACAAATCACAAGTTATGGGCACATGCTCTTTATCTGTGTATGAATTCTTGTATCATTTTGTTATTTTCCTGTCATGCAGATAAAATGGATAACGGAGATGTGTACCAGAGGAGGAGAGGACCTCATTCAGCCACTTCAGATGGACAACAAACAGGAAGTAAACAACAGGAAGAAATTGGGCAGACAACAAGCAGCTGGAGGCGAATCGTTCTCCTCATCCTAGCCATCACCATCCACAACATCCCAGGTGAGACCGGAGATGGAAATATAACTTTCTTAAGTAGCTGCTAAGGGAATTAATCGATTGCAAGTGCAGTTACATTGAATTCTTAGACTACACTCCCACTCTATCACTGGTGTCCAGAAATTAAGCTGCTTTTTAAAAATGTAACTGCAGGTCATTGACATGTACGTTCAATCAACATCAATCAATATTGTCTCCACCACATAGCACATTGATACAAGTGGTTTTAAAGAGACAGAATCTACTGTAATATGCAGCCATAACAAACTGAGCTGAAAATGAGCTTTTTGTACTGTTCAAATGAATTGAGTTATCAGACCAGCTCATGCATCATATACCCTGAATCAATTCAGCACAGAAACCCCACGACGGCCAAACAACATCCAATTCAGCTGAGCTCCACTGAGCGCCAACATCCTGCTCTAAATGTTATTTTCCAGTACAGGTTGTTTTGTAACGAGTCCGGGGATGAAATACTCTCTAAAGGTCTGAATGTTTTCCTTCCTCACTTGGATTAAAATGAAAAATCCTGGTAATTAGACACTTCACGGACATCAGCAAGTCACCTTTTAGTTAAATGAGCTAATTAGACTAATGATGTGTCAATCAAACATCAAGTGTGATGCCCAGGAAGGCGCTGCATTCAATATTTAGAAACAACAGCTCCAAAGGGAAGTACCAGATTATTTGAGCCATGTGATCCCAAAAATAACAGGGAATTCCAAATCCTTGTTGATATTTCTAGGAGCTGACAGTAAGAGAACCAATTCAACATCTATTTGGTAGTCACTGTCAGATATATGAAATATTTATGGGGACTCTTATTACAGAGCTTGGGTTGTGTGAACCTAAACATCAATGTGAAATTGTTGTTATTGTTATTGTTATTATTATTACAATTATTAATATTATTATTCTCAAAGACGCTAATTAAAAGCCAATTATAAGCATACAATGTTGTGTAGATTGAAGCTTTTCTTAATTTTTTTTTAACTTAATCCATAATTTATTTTTTTTTTTTTTTTTCCATACAAGATTTTGATTATAAAGTGAAACTTTGGAGCGAAAATATGCTGCAGCGTTGTGTGACACCCTGTTGTTTTTATATCAATTTCATCAATATACTGGTCACAAATTTTAAGAAGACGTAACATATTATAAGACACAGTGCTGTAAATATGCTATCTTTCACTGCACAGTATTCATCTGATGGTTTAGTTAAATAAGCAGAGCATTGATGTATGGACAGTTGGTATTAAGTACATGAATGCCTTTACATATACAATTTTTTTGGTCAAGTGAGTGATTCTCTACGTTACACTCCACTGATTTCCATCATTAGCATTGAGTGATTGTTCGCACCAGGAAGTGTGGATGAAAAGCAAATTAGGGACACGTCATGTGTGCCAGGAGAATAAATGATGCTACTAAATATGGATTTTAATGTGAAAGTCCAGTTCGTTAATGAGTAGAACTGTTCACTTTTCACTGCATTCATTGTCATTCTGGGATAACAAACATGTGTGTGCGTAAAAGTATAAAAAGAACGTATACACACATTCACATTTAGACGTCCACACTGATGCGGATATGATTAGACACACATTCACACAGGGAATGGTGATCTGTTAATGGAAAAGAGCTCCCACAGGCACACCATCAAATCAGAAAAAATTACATGTTGAGCTCATACACTGACTGATTAAGTTGTTATTCAAACCTGTGATACATGGTACAAAAAGATGTGATAATACTAACCCAGCCATGCATTTAGATCTGCATTGGTCTGTTATTATTTGATTGTAAAAGGGGTGTTTTTTTTTTGTTGTTTTTTTTTACTTCCCCCCACTCCTTTTCAAATATGTTGACAAGATAATGTCTTGTTTGTGTATTATTTTATTAACTTAATTAATCTTTGAAATAACTGACAAATGAATGTATGAATTTAGCTGTGATGGACCTGATCACACAGCCCACCGGCCGTCACTGCTTTAGAACTTTTCTGCCTGGATACCAGTTGATGTTGAAAGAACAGTGGGACAATGGAAAATATAGGTGAAAAGTTCATATAATAGCAGAATTAAATGATGATGAATCACAGGATCTAAAGTAACTAAAACTACAGAATTTATCTGCTTGAATCCATTTTTCCCAGTTAATCACAGTTTACTGCACAAACAGCCCCACGCCACAGATGTGCTACACTGGTGGCTGTGAAGTGTGACGTCCTGGGATGATTGAGATCTGTCTTCCAGTTTCAGCTTGGAAGAGGAGAATAAACTGTTCTTTGTCTGACATTTGCATCGCCCTTGCTAAGATTATTCTAAGTCAGCAGGGCCGATTATCAGGGGTGCAGATATTAATTGTAAGATCTACCGTTGGGGACAAAGTACTCGGATCCTTTACTTGAGTAAAAGTACCAAACAGAATTTATACTCCTGCGTAGTTAAAGCACAAGAATGTCCCCATCTGGAGCCAGTATTTGGTTTGTCATATTTTTGGGCTGCTGTATAAATGTGGCGGTCGGCTCTGTGAAGGGGACCCACTCCAAATGTAAGTATTCCATTGGAAAACAATGGTCTCGTTTGTAGCAACGTATCACATCAGGTGTGATCAGGTCCATCAGGTTAAACTTATCAGATTTTTGTTCCTTGGCCAATCATTGGTTTGAATCACAACTTAATCAGTCACTATATGAACTCACTTTGTTTTGTTTTCTTTGTCATTAACAGCCTCACAGGAGCTCTCTGTGGGTATATCTCCACCTAAAAATGAGTACTTCTGTCATTGAGCATGTGAATGTGTGCCTGATTCTATCTGCAGGAGCATGGATGTCTGTAATTACAGACCTACAGCATATGCACTTTTACTCATTAATGAACTGGCCTTTCACATTAAAATCCATATTTTGAGCCACCATTTATTTTCCACTCACACACGACATGTGTCCTTGATTTGCTTTTTATCCACACTTCCTGGATTGAACGCTTACAAAAATCATCCTATTGTCTTCTTGTAAAATGTGTTATTTTGTAGCCCCAAATTGCAGTTAGAGGGTCCTGTTTTGTTTCTTTGAATTAACAGCTTCCTCACGCAGTAATCATGCAATTTAACAGCTGGAAATACTGAGGACCTTGCATATTTCCACATTGTGGTGGCCTACTTTACTTGAAAAAATTTGGCTTTGACACTGACTTTGAACAGTAATACCTTACGTTAATCGGTGCTGAAAAGAGTCATATAGAGTGCTTTATCTGAGGGTGTGATAAGCGTACTAATTTTTTGACAGCTAGCTGCCCCAGTGAAAATATAAGCCCTTACCCTGGCACTGTTTATGCATTGTTCTCTTCCTCTCAAACAACAAGTTGTCGCTTTTTAAAGAGACACTGCAGAGACAGAAGTTTGGTGACGGTCCATCAAGCTGAGCAGGAGATTGATTGTGGCCCTGTCTCCCCACCAATAGGGTTTATCCCTGTTAGTGTGATGGATGGAGCAAGATTAATATCTTGATATGACTGGTAATAGAGTTGTAGATTCAGAAACATAAGAATCAAAAGATGTAGAAGGATGACTGTAATGAGCCGGTGTACAGCGCAGTACAGTTTAAACAGGTGGATTTCTCTCTCACTTCTGGTTGTGCTTTGTTATTCTTCTCCCCATACTGTTCAGCTTCTATCAGTGGAAGTCAGCACTTTCTGCAGACATTTTAAATGAAAGGCCTATCAGGAAGGATAAGGATAATGGCCTGTGAGCGGCTGGACGGCTTTCTGAAAGATAGGTGCACAAAATGGGATTTAAAATAAATCGGCTCCGAAGTTTCATTAAATCAGGGATTGTTGAGAAGCAGGTACCAACCATACACTGCATAGAAAAAAATGGACATAGTCACCGTCACCCTTTGATTTGTGGACTGCAGTTTTCAAGCCTCAGGTTTGGCACTTCGCCATCTTGGGTTACTGTCTCATAAACATTGATACAGTCTGGCTTCTCTTTGCAACCAGAGGAGTCGCCACCTGCCTGCCATGTGAAAGAATGCAGGTTTGAGGCGCTTTCACATTGGCTTTGCCTCTACAGAAGATTTTTGCCTGCCAACTCCAGGTAAACATGGAGGAAGTATTGAGTTGAGCTCAACAGAAAAACAGCATGAGCAGCAAATTTAAACAGACAGAGGCTTCTAGCTTTAGTAGTACTTGTTATTTTGTATTTCATCAAGTAATTTGTATGCTATAATCTAGATTATTGTATACTTTCAAGTAATGCATGGCTACCCCCCGATGACGGGAAGAAGAAAACAGCATAAAGCATGAGGAGAGGAAACTTTGATGTGCTTGAAAGAAATGATTCATCACAAAACAGATGGAGCAAAATTAACTCACAGTACTGTGGCAGAGGAAAAGATGGAGAGGGAGCTGAGAGAGAGGAAACAGTAATGGCAGGCTCAGCGGGAAAAAAAGTGTCAACGGGTGAAGAGAGGAGAGAGATTAAAGGAATGTACGATGGAAATGAGTGGCTGCTGTGACAATGGACTGTCAGCTGCGGTATCACCAGACTCACTTAAAAGAGCATACACCATTAAGCTGAAGTGAGATAGGATCAGCTGCTGTGCACACTCAGCCTGAGTTTCCTCTAGAGAGTGTAAAAAACATGAGACATGCACACAGATGACAATATAAACAGCTGACAGAAATGATGACTCACTCATCTTAACCAGTCTTCACTGTTAGTGACGCTAGTTTTTCGACACTGGAGCGTATTTAGAGCTGTGACACATTTTATGACTTAATGGTTGTTCTCCAGATTCCCTGATAATCCCTGTTTTAACAGACCCAGCACATACTGTTCCAAACTGTACCGAGTGAGAAATTACTGGGAAAACCAACGTCTACCTCACAGTGTCGGGCCACAACAAGCCTCCAGAGCAGCTTCAATGTTCCTTGGCATAGATTCTCTAAATCTTTCTGCTGGAGGGGTGAACACCATTTGACTGAAACGACTGTTTGATAATGGTGGCGGATAGCACCGTCTGACATGATCTGGTGATTGTGAAGGACAGAGGATAGTGATTCATATAATTTCCATACTCATCAAGTCATTCAGAGACATGAGACTCTCTGGCTGGTTTTGTTGTTGTCTGAAGATGCACATCAGCATCTCTGAATCCATGCTTGCTGTTCGATAAATGACGCTGTTGAAAAAGTATCTTTTGTGCCCTTATTCCAGCAGAGACAGTAGTCGTACTAAGATATTTAGCTGTATAAATACAAAATGGATGGTCCTAAAATGTGGATAATGTTAGCATAATCCATGTCTTAATCGTAAAATGCTCAAAGGCCTAATTCAGAATATCTCAAAAGAATATGTTTTTTAAATGACCCGCGTCAAACTCAGAATGTTGTCATATTAGTGTGCAGGTAAACATAGTCAATCATGCTCACCATCTTAGTTTAGCTTGTTCACATTTATAATTGTCACTAAAAATGTACAATTAAGGCTGTTTTTCTGGTCACACTGAATTGTGTATTTTGTATAGTATATATAATGGTTGAACTGTTTGCCAAATTAATTTAATATGATGAAAAAGTGCATTCTCCACTCAAATGGGATCAGAAACTAATAATAATTTAAAAAAAAACAAGGATTCTGGTGTTTTTAGACAACACTGCAACCAAAGCCAGGAAAGCGCAGGCTTAGTTTAGCTCAGTGTCGTAACAATCCTTGAGATATTCCTTCGACTGCCATGTGATGCTGGCAAAAACACTTAAAACACAAGTCTCGTGAGTAAATTCTGACAGATGTGGGGCCGTTTAGTGCTCCCTGACCAGTCTTGGACTCTGTTTTGGAACAAAAGCCTCCTGCTCACATTCCCAGCTGTGCAGCAGTACTACAGGTGTCGGAAACCTTTATTCTTGATCCAAAAAGAGCAGATGCAACTGTTTTCCTTCCTGATGTATTCGACTGTGTGAGAAACCTCGTCGTTGGGGTCTTTGTGCCTTTAAGTCAGTTAAGCTTTTTGAAAAACATCTCGTCTGCCCCCTAGCTTTGTACCAGCTGTGCCAAATGGCAGTGACACTCTCTTGGCTCATGTTTTATTCAAAATCAGTTGAAGGTTTTTCAGTGCAGATAGAGTTTCTGTTGGTTGAATAATGAAGGAGGCACACAGTGTAACTGCAGGCTGTTTGTGCCTGTAATGGCCCTACAGTATACGGCCGCCTATAATGGTCCGATGGGACGTTGATTAGAGCTGGATAAGAGGCAATGACAGGCGTTAGATTATGATGAAGGGGCCTCAGGATTGCTCTCTGCTCTGCCTTTCATCTCTGTTTTTCTTCTTCTTAGTACGTTTCTTTCAACCTTATCTTTATCTTGGTAGCTTTTTCGTGGTTCAAGGCAGTATAGCTTGATACAAGCTATTAATATTACAGGAAGAGCAACAGATAATACACAGGAATGGAAAGAAGTTGCTGAAAGAGAGTCCTTGCATAAAAAAAGAACAGCCATTACTAATTACTACTTACTACTATAGTACTTCAGAGCCTTGAAGGCCCCACTTTTTGTTTTTAGCCCATGACACAGACTCCATTGCCAAAGGAAAAGTGGAATGGTTAAAAAAAAAAAAGTCTGTAAGTAGATGTGGTTGTAAGAGCATCTTCACAAACATGTCGGCAGCCCTAACCCCACGGTGCTGAGGAGTCACCTTGAAGCTTGTTGAAAGGTTGAAGCTTCTTAAACTTTTCCAGGTGGCTGTTATAACTTGCCACATGACACCAGGAACACCAGGAAGCACAGGAATAGTTTGAAATTGTTCGCTTTTGAGTGGTTGAGGATGCCACTTTCATGTATTTCCAATAAATAAGAAGCCACAGTCAGCAGCCTTTGCACAATGTGTGGAAACAGAAGGTAACGGTACATATACCAGCACATTGAAAAGTCACGACAGCTCCTTTCCCACTGGACAGAAAACCCACTGCCATTGACATAATTGTCCACTGGCAATGGGAAAGGAGTGTACAGTGCATCATGCACTGTGACCTTTTCACTTTCCATTTGAATGGTGTGCACCTTAAGTATGCATGACAGGCATTTCAAATGGGACATCAGAGGAGAGGGATGCTGCCCAGAGTGTACAGAGCAAAGAGGCTCTTTAGCACCGGTCACATCTGTGCAAATGTAAAATGCATTTTCTCATGATGAATAAAAGTGTCCCATTTAATGACATTTCATTCAATTACAAAATTTGTTTATTTCACTGCTCTGCCCTTGATTTGAAAATATTCTGCCATCTCTCCCAAGCTTGGCAAATAAAGCCCACAGTCAAAAGAAATCATCAAAAATAAATTTATTAGTCATTTTACTAAAAAGTACTTTCCTTGTGTCCTTGCAGCCTGCAGGTTACCAGAGCTTATGGAAATATTCCTGAACTGTGCACACAGGGATCTGTCCTCTGTTTGAATAACACTTCTCATAAAGTCCTTCTCTGCAGTTGTTTTTATGATCGCAACTTCTGTTTATACCTTATATCAATAGGACATTTAGCTCCTAATGGCCTGGATATCACAAAGCAAACTGTCCAGAAACTTTATGGTAAAACTTGATTCCTCCTATTTATCTCTCAATTATGGATAACTTAAATGTCCATGATAATTATCACTATTAACGTGATTATTACATATGTATTAGAACTGATATGGGTCAGTTGGCAAAGGGGTATGACCGTATAAATGTATACTTCTTCCAAATTTATTATTTACTTGTTTCTTTGTATTTTAGATTTATTGTATAATCTTGATTTTATTTTATTGTCTTTATTTTCACTAACATGTTCAAAATGAAAGTTGTCAATCAGTCAGATCTCTCAGTTATAAATCTGTAGTCCAGCAAGTGTTCACAAGGACTGTCTCTGCTGATGTCTTTAAGGAGATGAAATCTCAGTGGTAATCTCTATATACAGATATCTGAGTGTGATTCCAGGAATCCAAGAGTGTTCAGTGTTGTGTCTAAAAGAAAGGACCAAATCTTCATTTACTACATGAAGTCATTCACATCTCATTCCAGGCTCATTGTATTTTTTTTTTAATTCTCCGTCCTCTCTTAATACTTATTTCCATCCATATTGACTTGTTCACTGCTTGTCTCGTTGATCACACCTCGCAAACATTGTTCCTTAATCTTTCTTAAAAGGGTGTTTTTCCTATGCGACGGTGCTTCAAAGAAGCCAAAGGACCAATCATCCACTAACAGGGATCAATTTTCTGTGTTTTATTAATCTGCAGAGGGTTTGGCTGTGGGCGTTGGTTTCGGTGCCATCGGAAAGACTTCATCTGCTACTTTTGAAAGTGCCAGGTAAGCTTTGTATCAAGACACAGACACACATGCAGTATACATTTTGACTCATGAATAGGGCAAAACAGAAGACAGCGTTGCATGGAGACAAAATGACGATCCCACCAGGATGATGTGTTTGGATCAGTTCTGTGTTTGGCCTCCCAAACCTGAAAGAATTGGCCATAAAGTTTAAGTTTAGGTGTAAGTTAATGTTGGAATGAGGAAAAACCGACAGGTTTTGACAATAAGTAGCATGGTCAAGTTTTACACCTGTGCTGTTGTGTGCTGCTGACATCTAGTGGTTATATTGTAGTACTGCAGAAAGCAGAGACAGGGTTGTACATCCCATTTTTCTAACCCATGCAGGCCAATCTGGTGAACATGAGAATCTGCTTTATTCAGTTTTTTACTAGTTTTGATGACCAAATCCAAGATCTGTGTGGACAATTTGGCTCCTTCTGAACATCTGGATCTTCATTTACCATAGAAACTGAGCAAATGTTCAAGGACGAGATCTTATGTCTACTGTACATGCTCTGAGTTAATAAAGCCTGCATGCCAACGTTCTTCCAATGATTTTGTTGCCCTGCTGTTATGTGGCAGGTTTGATGTTCACTACATTTCTTTAGACAGTTAAAAACGTTAAAAGTCAATAAAGTCATCAGGATTCTGGGTAGTATGGGTATCTCTACCAAATCTGCTGGCTATCTGTCCAATAGCTGTTGCCATATTTCAGTTTGGACTTGGGTTCAGTTGACAGTTTAGAGCCTCTGACTTACCTCAGGCTGAAACAAGTGTCACCCATATTACCGCACATATAATTCAAGTGGAGCATACACTGTATCCTTCTTAAAATAATGTCCATCATCACCTGTGTTTCTGCTCGTATCGAGAATCTGTAGAGTAGAATATGCTGCTAAATGTAACACTACCAGAATGAACCCCTCGGAGCTGATCAACTATTATAAATACTGTAAGAAAAACGTTCAAAACAAAACATTAAATTCAATCTTTTCTGGATCCAGTCTGACCAGAGTGGATAAAACTCCACTGAGCAGGCTGTTGACATACTGGAGAGATAAGAGATGAGGGCAGTGACATCATGAATGTCCATCAATGCACAAAACAACTGAATGCTGCCAATACACCTCATATTCTATATATGTTTCAATCAGCACTGATCTGGATGCAGATTCACCTTTTTCCACTAGCAAGTGTTAAATAAAAGCTGGACCGTTGATGGTAGTTTGATGTGTCACTGTTCGGGCCTAAAGTTCATCCAGAATGCTCCTCGTGTTTAATCTGGTTAATAGTTGGATTTGTGCCCTCTTTAGTAAATAATCCAGGATTAAAGTCCAATTTAGGCAGTCTGTTTTTTTGAAAAATGCAGCAACAAAATATTATCACTGAAAACTATTGAATGGATTGTCACAACATTTTTAAACCAACTTTGATGGTTCCCAGAAAATGAAGCCTACTGATTGGTGGTGAGGTTTTTAGTGGTGTATCTTGACAACGATGACATTTGATGAAATATGTCAACATATATTGGAGCGAGTGGCACCACATTTTGTATGGACATTCATGGTGCCCAGAGGATGAAACCGCCTGACTTCAATGATCCCTTGACTTTATCTAGCTTTACCAGCAGATCAAATATTGTCTCTTGTCTTGTGACTGACATTCATGGTGGTGTATCTTTGTTGCTTTCCTTACTTTTCCTCCATGGGTGTTACGGGCCTAGTGCTGCTGTAGTGTGTTTTTGTGTCTCTCTCCCCCTACTCTGCTCCTCCAGGTGATCTCCCCTCCCCCGATCAGCAGGTGTTTCCACTCTGTTCATCAGCTGATTTTGGTTAATAGCTGGAGGAGAGGTGTGGCCCAGGGGAGGAGGAGAGACGAGACAGGAGAAGGGGACAGACAGACAAACAGACAGACAGACAGACGGTGAACCACAGTGGTGGATGCGTGAGGCTTGTGATTGTTGGCAATAGTGGTTGTCTCAATCGTGATATTGATTTTCTCATTTCTGGTGGGAAAAGAGGGTGTTTTATTGTTGTTTTTTCCCCCCACAGGTGTGGTGGTGTTTTGTTTTTTGTTTTTTTTTATTGTTTTACCTGGTGTTTGGTCCTGTGGTTTACTCCCCCAGAATGGTGACCAGGATGATGTGTTTGGATCAGTTCTGTGTTTGGCCTCCCAAACCTGAAAGAATTGGCCATAAAGTTTAAGTTTAGGTGTAAGTTAATGTTGGAATGAGGAAAAACTGACAGGTTTTGACAATAAGTAGCATGGTCAAGTTTTACACCTGTGCTGTTGTGTGCTGCTGACATCTAGTGGTTATATTCTAGTACTGCAGAAAGCAGAGAGGATCGTACATCCCATTTTTCTAACCCATGCAGGCCAATCTGGTGAACATGAGAATCTGCTTTATTCAGTTTTTTACTAGTTTTGATGACCAAATCCAAGATCTGTGTGGACAATTTGGCTCCTTCTGAACATCTGGATCTTCATTTATCATAGAAACTGAGCAAATGTTCAAGGATGAGATCTTATGTCTACTGTACATGCTCTGAGTTAATAAAGCCTGCATGCCAACGTTCTTCCAATGATTTTGTTGCCCCGCTGATATGTGGCAGGTTTGATGTTCACTACATTTCTTGAGACAGTTAAAAACGTTAAAAGTCAATAAAGTCATCAGGATTCTGGGTAGTATGGGTATCTCTACCAAATCTGCTGGCTATCTGTCCAATAGCTGTTGCCATATTTCAGTTTGGACTTGGGTTTAGTTGACAGTTTAGAGCCTCTGACTTGCCTCAGGCTGAAACAAGTGTCACCCATATTACCGCACATATAATTCAAGTGGAGCATACACTATATTGCCAAAAGTATTCACTCACCTGCCTTGACTCGCATATGAACTTAAGTGACATCCCATTCCTAATCCATAGGGTTCAATATGATGTCGGTCCACCCTTTGCAGCTATAACAGCTTCAACTCTTCTGGGAAGGCTGTCCACAAGGTTTAGGAGTGTGTTTATGGGAATTTTTGACCATTCTTCCAGAAGTGTATTTGTGAGGTCACACACTGATGTTGGACGAGAAGGCCTGGCTCTCAGTCTCTGCTCTAATTCATCTCAAAGGTGTTCTATTGGGTTGAGGTCAGGACTCTGTGCAGGCCAGTCAAGTTCGTCCACACCAGACTCTGTCATCCATGTCTTTATGGACCTTGCTTTGTGCACTGGTGCACAGTCATGTTGGAAGAGGAAGGGGCCAGCTCCAAACTGTTCCCACAAGGTTGGGAGCATGGAATTGTCCAAAATGTCTTGGTATGCTGAAGCATTCAGAGTTCCTTTCACTGGAACTAAGGGGTCAAGCCCAGCTCCTGAAAAACAACCCCACACCATAATCCCCCCTCCACCAAACTTTACACTTGGCACAATGCAGTCCGACAAGTATCGTTCCCTTGGCAACCGCCAAACCCAGGCTCGTCCATCAGATTGCCAGTTGTAGAAGCGCGATTCGTCACTCCAGAGAACACGTCTCCACTGCTCTAGAGTCCAGTGGTGGCGTGCTTTACACCACTGCATCCAACGCTTTGCATTGCACTTGGTGATGTATGGCATGGATGCAGCTGCTCGGCCATGGAAACCCATTCCATGAAGCTCTCTGTGCACTGTTCTTGAAATAATCTGAAGGCCACATGAAGTTTGGAGGTCTGTAGTGATTGACTCTGCAGAAAGTTGGCGACCTCTTCGCACTATGCGCCTCAGCATCCACTGACCCTGCTCTGTCAGTTTACGTGGTCTACCACTTCATGGCTGAGTTGCTGTCGTTCCCAAACACTTCCACGTTCTTATAATACAGCTGACAGTTGACTGTGGAATATTTAGGAGCGAGGAAATTTCACGACTGGATTTGTTGCACAGGTGGCATCCTATCACAGTTCCACGCTGGAATTCACTGAGCTCCTGAGAGCGATCCATTCTTTTACAAATGTTTGTAAAAGCAGTCTGCATGCCGAGGTGCTTGATTTTATACACCTGTGGCCATGGAAGTGATTGGAACACCTGATTCTGATTATTTGGATGGGTGAGCGAATACTTTTGGAAATATAGTGTATCCTTCTTAAAATAATGTCCATCATCACCTGTGTTTCTGCTCGTATCTAGAATCTGTAGAGTAGAATATGCTGTTATATGTAACACTACCAGAATGAACCCCTCGGAGCTGATCAACTATTGGAAATACGATAAGAACAAAGTTCAAAACAAAACATTAAATTCAATGATTTTATGTTTTTTATGTTTTATGTTTTATTGGATCATCAAAGTTTTTTTTTTCTTGTGAATCACCACAAAGTTTCTTTTCTGACAGACTTACGGCTTCACAAAGATATGTCAGATTCTGACAAGAAAGGTGCCATTTTGACTCACAAGAGTTGGAATATTTGCTGCCAAGTCTGAGAAATAAGTTTTTGCCCAAGTAATCTGATGTTTGGAAAAAACAGTCTCAACTATTTCCCTTCCAGTGAAACAATAAGACTCCTTTACAGGGAAACATTCAAGCGACTCGTAAGATATCTGATTTTCTTTGAAGTACACACAACAAAAAACTCTTATCAAATCATGATCCATGATCACATATACAGCAGTGTTAAGGTAGCCTTTGTATTTCTCCAGAGCAAGGTTGAGCTGTTGCTGATAAACCCTGGCTGCTTGTGTGGCTCTGGACCCAGCTGTCCCCTCGAGACGAGCCTGGTGGATCAACATCTGGGTGTGGAAGGCAGCCCCGTTCACCCACTGCTTCAGAAAGCGAGAGTTCATATGTCCATCTACCAGCATGGAGTTCTAAGACAGAAAAAGCAGATTTGTTGCATAACATGTAGAATCAAATATACATCACATTGTACTTTAATTTTAAAATGTACGAGCTAAGAGTCAGAGCTTAAATTTTGGATTAATTCCTAACTGGAATCCAGGATGATCCCATACAGATGAAAGAACATGACTGCTTCGCACCTTCAGACGTGTAAGCTGAGCACTGAGATCAGTCTCTATTTGCCGGGTCTCTGCTAATTGAATCTGTGGCTTCCCCAAGTTGATCTGCAGACGCTTCAGATACTCCTCCATCAAGTCCCGGACCTCCATAGTTAAGGGGCAGAATGTTGAAATTTATAAATTCAAAAAATACATATTTTTCATAAATTGTCAGATCTTGAAGTTGAAGGCATGCATTTGAAAAAACATCATGACCACATAGGTCAACCCCAACATCTCCAAGGAAGATCAGCATCTAACCTCATTGGCCTTTTCATTGGCAAACACCCTCTGCAGCATTTCAGCCGTGCCCATGGTTTGCTTCCCTAAGGCACTCCCCACCGTCTCTAAGATCATGGAGATGATGAGAGCCCCCAGTCCTACAGCGTTCGGCACCACGGTGAGTCCACCCAGAGCAGAGCCCAGCCTCTCCACAGTGGAAGCAGCATCGCTGAACCCATCGCTGAGTAAGACTTGGTCTCTGTAATTATCCAGCACTTGGGCTGAATTGAGTCCAGAGTAACTTAGCAGGGAGCTGAGTGCAGAGTGAAATACATGATTAACAACTTTCACATTTAGATTAAAACACAGACGTGTGTTTAGCTTCCGGCTTTGAACGTGCCTACCTGTCAATTCCAAACCCGTGCCATTGTTCTGAATTTAACAGTGCTTCTGCGTACTTGTCAAGTTCCACTAGTCGCTCCTCTGGAGACATCGACTGGCCCATTTTTTTCCTTTCTTTTCTGGAAGAAAAGATTGTGCTAAACCATACATCAGCAGGTGTGTTTAATTTACTGCTATGAGCAAACATGGCACTGATCCCAAATCAACCCTCAGATTCCATCAGGGCTGCGCTGTCTGCTGTTTTACTGTTAACTGATTTAGTTTGGCGATATTTGAATTTTTCTTAATTTAGATCTGCATCGAACCACTGTGCAATACGTTAAAAGACATGTTAATAGGAAATCATGCAACACATCTGCTAGATAATCATTTTAATTTGAAAATGCTGAAAATGGTCTCTCAGTGTTGAAAAATGCAGTTTCCAGATCGTCCAATCGCCCAATCACTTAATGTTCTTTAAACTTAATAATATTGCTAAAAATATGAACAAACATAAGAATAAAAACACCAAGCATTTGTAGGTCTAAACTCACCTCAGAGCAGAGCAGTGATGATTGGTTCCTCTGTGTGAGGAGCTTCAGGTCATATGAACTGGATCCAGTCTGACCAGAGTGGATAAAACTCCACTGAGCAGGCTGTTGACATACTGGAGAGATAAGAGATGAGGGCAGTGACATCATGAATGTCCATCAATGCACAAAACAACTGAATGCTGCCAATACACCTCATATTCTATATATGTTTCAATCAGCACTGATCTGGATGCAGCTTCACCTTTTTCCACTAGCAAGTGTTAAATAAAAGCTGGACCGTTGATGGTAGTTTGATGTGTCACTGTTGGGGCCTAAACTTTATCCAGAATGCTCCTCGTGTTTAATCTGGTTAATAGTTGGATTTGTGCCCTCTTTAGTAAATAATCCAGGATTAAAGTCCAATTTAGGCAGTCTGTTTTTTGAAAAATGCAGCAACAAAATATTATCACTGAAAACTATTGAATGGATTGTCACAACATTTTTAAACCAACTTTGATGGTTCCCAGAAAATGAAGCCTACTGATTGGTGGTGAGGTTTTTAGTGGTGTATCTTGACAACGATGACATTTGATGAAATATGTCAACATATATTGGAGTGAGTGGCACCACATTTTGTATGGACATTCATGGTGCCCAGAGGATGAATAAAGAGCTAGTTATCAACTTCAGTAAGAAGAAGGCAAGTGTCTTGCCTGTCATCATCAAGATGTAGAAATAGTTCAGTTTTACAAGTATCTTGATTGTAAACTGGATCAGAAGAAGAATTCTGACTCTGTGTCAAAGAAAGCTCAATCTCGCCTGTTGTACCTGAGGAAACTTTGATCGTTTGATATCAGCAGGCCACTCCTATATGTTTTCTACCAGGGCATCCTTGCTAGTATCCTTTTTTATGCTGCGCTCTGCTGGGGGGGGGTAGCATCACAGCCTCGGACAAAAATAGAATTAATAAAATTATTAAAAAAATCAGTGATTGGCCTCCCTCTGGATTCCCTGGAGACCATTATTGCCAGGCGAACAAAGACTAAGCTCAATTCTATTCTTTCTTTTGAAGGTCATCCTCTGTATAATGTATTTAATGCCCTGCGAAGTTCATTTAGTTACAGATTTCTGATGCCTTCATGCTCTACTGAGCGATTCAGAAGATCTTTTGACCCTGCTGCTGTTAAATTCTTTAACAAACACTACTAGCTCTGTCTTATGAGGCTTATTTTGTCTTATGATAATGTTTCCTCTGTTTTTTTATATTGTCTCTGTACTGTATGTTATCTGTTTGTTTGCTTGTTTGTGTACTGTTCTCGCTCTTGTGGCAAACTACGTTTCCCCTTGGGGATCGAAGAATAAACCATCCATACCATACCTCATGACTTCAGCGATCCCTTGACATTATCTAGCGTCACCAGCTGCGTATTCGCTCTAAAAAGCGCTGTCATTCTCTTTTCCTTTTCGTCCATTTCACGTTACAAATAAATACTTTGGTGAATTATTTGTTTGATGAATTACAGGAGAAGCTTGGACAGATACAGAAAAGATGGTTATTCTAATTTTATCAACACGTTTTATCGTTAGTTACTACTGTGTTGTTAGTTTCCTTGATTTTCTGAATGGAGTTCTGCTTCATGACCTGTTATAATCTTCTTTAGTTGTTAGACATTTCAGGCAGTTTGTCCAGTTAGACTTACCATCCTTAAATATAATATAATTGAATTTAATCATATAATTTGGACAAGTTCAGCAGGCTGGATTAAAAAGCTCAATGAGCCATATATGGCCTGCGGGCCGTAGTTTGCCCATGTCAGTTCTAATAATGAAAACATACGCAACATCTTGTCCCTGCACAGTTTGAGTACAAAGTCACATCTTTAGAGGGAACAACTAATCACACGTTAGACAGGATAAAGGCAGTGGCGCAGGATTAATAATACAACATTACACGCACCAACATGTACGGTATGTGCTCCTCACTGCTGCCTCTGATGAACACAGAAACCTTTCAATAAGAAGTCATCTGAGTTTTTCCTGAGTGCCTGAACTTACACAACTAACCTTCAACATGTGAACGCCTGGATGTCCAGGAACGTGTCAGTCAGGCAATGTCTTCTATTCTGTTAGAGACGAAGCTACATCACAAAACCTCATCTCAAGAGGGAGCCTGTTAGTGTTTGTCATAAAGTGGGTTTGTCTGACTGTTTCTTCTTTGTTTGTCTGGGTGTGTTTTTCAGAAATTTGGCCATCGGCATTGGCATCCAGAACTTCCCAGAAGGCTTGGCAGTGAGCCTGCCTCTCCGGGGCTCTGGGATCTCAACATGGAGAGCCTTCTGGTGAGAAACCAACACTGTCAGAGAGAACAGTGGTGAAAGAGCTCAGTTTTAAGGCTTGAGCTGAGCACAGTTACCTTATATTTGGACACTGTGACTTGACTTGGAGTGTTTTCCGGCAGGTATGGCCAGCTGAGCGGCATGGTAGAGCCCGTTGCTGGGTTGCTGGGGGCTGCCGCCGTTGTCCTGGCAGAACCTCTGTTGCCATATGCGTTGGCGTTTGCTGCCGGGGCAATGGTTTACGTGGTGGTGGATGACATCATACCTGAGGCTCAAGTCAGGTAAAAGGAAGAGATGGGATTACAGCAGAATTAAAGGAGCAGGGGTGGATGAGATTCCTTACTACAGTCAGATTACAGATTAAACATCTGCCTCTTGAACTAATCTCCCATTTCTTCGCTCTCGCTCCATCAGTGGAAACGGGAAGCTGGCATCCTGGACTTCCATCCTGGGCTTCGTAGTGATGATGTCACTGGATGTTGGGCTTGGCTGATCTCACCGTGACAACCGGCAACAGAACACTAAATGGCCATGATGTCATTACTGTACTGCTGACCTGGGCTTTTAAAAAGGGGACCAAATGAAGCGTTTTATTCTGAAATGCTGTTTATCTGTTTTGTTTGAATTGTTGCTACTTGAAATTCAGCAGTGATAACAGAGGATTTTATTTTGTAAAGTAAGTAGTGAGGATGACTATACTTGAACTGCTCTCTTTCAGGTGTTTTGTTGCTGGAGCAGCTGTCACTTAATTTAGGAACACATTTTTTCATATTTAATGAATATGATATGATCCCAAAGCTTGTGAATGTTTTAGTTGATCACCTTTTGAGTTTGTTTTTTTTTTAAATTTTCAAACAAATTTGTTTACTTATTGAAACGTCATACCTCACATTATCCTCCTCGTCTCCTTTTCAGCCACATGTAGTGCCTTATTGTGGGTCTGCTGCCATCTACAGACTAGTCTGAAGAATCACACGCTGTGGTCCATGTCAAATTATTTATAATACTGAAGTTAATGCTCAATGACATGTGAAGTATCGATAAAATTAAACAACCAAGTGATTATCAGTTTTCTTCAGTTTGTGTATACATTTATGAAGCTGTTATGTAAATTGGAACTATTTCTATGAAATAATGGGAAATGCATGTATTTACAATTAATTGGTCTTTTAGATGTTAAAAGAATATGTCCTGGGAAGGTTATGCAAACTGACAATGTGCTCCTCTAAAGGAACTGTAACTCCAAGAAACAGCTTCCTGCAGAAACGCCTTCTTCCTATCAGGGTGAGTCATAAGACACAAAGACACGCCACTTTTCTACACATTTAATGTTTCAACAGACTCAACAGAACAGCACATGAATAGACAAAATCATTTAACATAAAGGTGGTTCGAAGAGTTAAATAAAAATGGATTTACATGACATGCGTCCAGCTCACTCTACAGGACAGTGACTGGCAGTGGCTTGTGTTGCAAGAAGTTAATGAGACTCGTCGGCATGTCCAGCTGCTCGATGCAGTGGATCTTGTTGATCTTCTTGAGGTGTCCTCGGACGGCAAGTCGGCACTGTGAAGTCAAGGCCTTTGGGGTTCCTGCAGGTGACAGGAAAATGTTAGCGGCTACTAAATGCAAAACAACATGTCCATGATCAAGTGTGTCCTTCAACATGTCCAATTTCTGGGCTTATTTTTCATCATGGAGATGATAATTAAATGGTCTTTTTTTAAATTGAATTCAATTTTATTGAATTAAACCAAAGGAAAGAATTAATGAGAATGGTGTCAGCAGGAGTAATGCATGACTTTTCCAGCAGTTCACAGTATCAGGAAGAAACATTTTGACTTCATCTTTCAGCTGTGATCAATTCCAACAAAATAGCATGGTGTCTAAGGTGCAACATTTTTCAGGACACTTTTTTAATTTTTTAATAAATTTATATGAAATTTCCTGGAAATAATGTAATTTGGTCATGGTGTTCCCTGACAAAAATAGTCTCCCACTTGAAAACAATTTTCTTCCCTCCACTGTCTCTCTGGGAAACTTAATAAGTTTGACTTTTCTGTGATTCAGCCTGTTCAAAATGACACCCTAACATACTACAGGAGAAAGGAATGACTGGGTAATATCTACAGTATACAGTGGGGGCAATAAGTATTGAACACGTCACTTTTTTCCTCAGTAAATATATTTCTAAAGATGCTATTGACATGAAATTTTCACCAGATGTAGGTAACAACCCATGCAGTCCACACATGCAAAGAAATCAAACCACAGATGTCCAAAAATTAAGTTATGTGCAATAATATGACATAACGAAGAGAAAAAGTATTGAACACACATAGTGAAATTTATTTACTACTTTGTACAAAAGCCTTTACTGGTAATGACAGCTTCAAGACGCCTCCTGTATGGAGAAAGGAGTCTCATGCAATGCTCAGGTGTGATTTTGGCCCATTCTTTCATACAAAAAGTCTTTAAATCTTGAAGGTTCCGTGGGCCTCTTCGATGAACTCTGATCTTTAGTTCTTTCCATAAATTTTCCAAATCGGGTTCAAGTCAGGTGACTGGCTGGGCCATTCTAGTAGCTTTATTTTCTTTCTTTGAAACCAATTGAGAGTTTCCTTGGCTGTGTGTTTGGGATCATTATCTTGCTGAAATGTCCACAATCGTTTCATCTTCATCATCCTGACAGATCCGAACAGATATTTATCAAGAATATCTCTGTACATTTGCCCATTCAGCTTTCCGTCAATTATACTGAGTTTGCCAGTACCACATGCTGAAAAACAGCCCCATACCATGATGTTCCCTCCTCCAAACTTCACTGTTGGTATGGTGTTTTTGGGGTGATGTGCTGTGTCATTTTTCCTCCACACATGGTTTGTAGTATTGTGTTCAAACAGTTCAATTTTGGACTCATCTGACCAGACCGTATTCTCCCAGTACTTCCCCAGCTTGTCCCAATGTTGTGCAGCAAATTTTAAGCGAGCTTCAACATGCTTTGTGTTCAGCAATGGTGTCTTGCGTGGTGAGCCTGCATAAAGGCCATGGCAGTTGAGTGTATTACTTATAGTTTTTTTTTAAAGAAACAACTATACTTGCTAATTGCAGATCTTTCTTGAGCTCTCCACAAGTGATCCTTGTCTCTTGGACAGCTCTTCTTACAATTCTTTTCACTCCTCTGTCAGTAATTCTGTGAGGAGCACCTGGTCGTGGCATGATGTTCTTTCCATTTTCTGATAATGACTCCAACAGTACTCACATAACATTCAGAAGTTTAGAAATCCTTCTGTAACCCATTTCTTCATTATGTTTTGCAACAATAAGGTTGAGAAGGTCTTGCGAGAGCTCCTTGCTTTTACCCATCGTGAGAATCTTATGTGACACCTTGGTAATGAGACACCTTCTTATGGGACTTCATTTGGGGCCAAACCAGCTGATATGAATTTGCACTGATAAGGGGCAGGATTGCTTTCTAATTACTGGTTGATTTCAGCTGGTGTTTTGGCATTCCATGCTTGTTTGAGCATCCATTTCTTTCAAGTGTTCAATACTTTTTCTCTGTGTTATGTCATATTATTGCACATAACTTATTTTTTTGGACATCTACGGTTTGATTTCTTTGCATGTGTGGACTGCATGGGTTGTTACCTACATCTGGTGAAAATTTCATGTCAACAGCATCTTTAGAAATATATTTACTGAGGAAAAAGTAACGTTCAATACTTATTGCCCCCACTGTATATATATATGTACAGTCATGG